>OU426978.1:4159253-4369253 GCA_911387785.2 Aelia acuminata
AGAAGCTTTTATTTAGACAATTAAAAAAACGTACAAGATTAAGAAAACAATAAATTGGATTAAAAATGTTTATTTTAATTTACGTTATATAAAAAAAACAGATGGAAAATGAACATTTTTCAAGTAATTTTTACAGTTAGGAAAAAACGTATTTAGAAATTTGTGATTTAATCAAATCAAGATTTATTAGTTTTCTATTGTTACTTAGAATATTCTAAATATAAAAAATATGTTTTACAAAATTTATTGCCGACCACTTTTCTTACATACAGCCCTCATTGACTACATTCTACGCACAAGTGTATGGCTGTGGCATTCCCTAGAAACTAGTTTTGTTTTCCTATCTTTCTGTCTAGAACAATAAGAGCATCTTCCTTTTTTTAGGGCCTTTGGACCAGGTCCATTGACTCCTAATTCCTTAATCTATATTTTTATTGACCTTCTCACCTTAGGCCTCAGCCATTCTGAAAAAATTCACATTCATCAGAAAGTTAAGAAAAATAATAAATAAAACATAACCCACGTAATAAAACATTTTGAAAGAAATATTTGTTACACTTATCTCACTTACAAAGCAAATTGTAATAAAAGTGTAATAACAAAAAGAAGAACTTAGATGCCACACTGGGGTCTACAGGACCCCAACACAAGTTTTTAATTATCTATAAAAACAACAGAATGAACTACAACTTTTCTAACATAGGCGCTAAGGCGGCAGGTATACCAACTTCGAATACATAGAAGTCACATCCATTAGAATAATTTTATCAATTAGATATTCGTATATAGTATGTTCTTGGGGTCTGTCAGACCCCAGTGTGCCTTGCGAGGGTTAAAGCGACTCAGCAACTACGGATCTCCTTCAATTAAACAGTGACTGAATTTCCATTCAGACAATCATTAAAAATTTTTAATAGTTTGTATCTATTAACAATTTTTAAAAAAAAAAATTCGAAATTTTTCGTAAATCCAATGTTTTTCCAACGTCCTCAACTATTTTTATTTGGTCATATAGAGAAAGATTATTTTCCTCTAGTTATGTAATAGCAACCGGCAAAGCTTCTAAATTCCATCTAATAAATGCCAAATCAGATTGAATGGTTGGATTCATCAAATTGGTTTTTAATTTGATAATTGATTGCACATTTTCTTCCAATTCTATATTTGAAAATGTTTTCGGTAAAAAAAACAAAAAAAAAAAAAAATCAGAATAAAAAATATTTACTTTAAATAGTAACAAGATGTGGAATAAAGAGTAAAACACTCGCATGTCAGCTGTAATTATATTGGAAATAGGGAGATCTTATAAAGGGAAGATGCTACTCAAATTATGGAATCACTAGATGCAATACCCGGTGTGTAGGCTTATTTTTAAATCACTCTGATGACACGCACTACCCCTGGTATCGTTCTAGGGTTAAAAAATAATTAGTTACTTAATTGTGCTGCAGTGGGCATCAATTTGTGATTTCCTCTGACATCCAATATTTTTATCACAAGTTTTGCAAACCACTATACTACCATCCCTTTTGAGTCAAGATATTTTTCAATCAATCCTGCAATTTTCGAAGACACCCCTCCAATTTTTGGCATTTTAAGTAACAATATACTCGACAGAAGCTAGATTGATAGTTACAGAACGATGAGAATTGAGAAACAAAATGTAAACATCCAGAAACTACTGAACCCCCTCAGTTCTTGAAAATTGGAGGTTTGTGTTTGTTTACATCTTCCAAGTTACCTTTATTTTTTCCCTATGTTTCCTTTCCGTCATTTTTTTATTCCTATTCCTAATTCCCATTTATTTTTCCACTAATTTTTTTATGTATATTTAAGAAAATTAAAATTTGTAATAATTTTTTTTTCTCCAAATTATAAAATGATGCAATTTCTTGCAATAAAACTTCAAAACGTGCAATTTCGTGCAGTAAACCCCGAAACGTGCAATTTCGTTCACTAAACCCCAAAACGTACAATTTCGTGCAGTATAAAACTTCATTAAAACATCCCATTAGGCTTTATTCGGATAACTAACTTGAATTCGCTTTATTCTGACTTACCAATAAAAAGATGCAATTGCACGGGAATCCGAGCTCTAGTTATAATGTATCTGTAATGCAAAACCATTTCACGGGACTTGGTTATTTGGACTCAGGGGACCCCAAAAATTGTATTTCCGTTGAAAGCCAGAAGTCAAAATTTTTCTTGATTGCAATACTTTCCCTTACTATACCTTTCATATTTAGGTAAGTAAAAGTAAAAATTATATCGACTTCGAAAATAGGAACCAGTAAAAATAAATGCACTTAAAAGGGTACTAGTTCTGAACCAAGGTGAGTAGAGAGAAGGTGGGCTCAGTTTCTAAGTGGTAATATGGCTGCCCGAGACCTTTGAAGTAGTCCGATGCATCTGTGAATTGATAACCTTGGATAGCCAGTGGGAAGGCATCACTCCATTGTTTGTGTTCAAATTTTGTTGGAGTTTTTATTATATCCAGCAGTTTAGGATATTTTTAGTGCCTGGTTAGTAATTTTATCTTATTTCTTAATCAAAACTTAAAAGTAAACATTGAATTCTTTACATTAAGTTTGTAGAGGTTGCAGAAGGCTTAAGTGTATGTGAATCCAAATGCTTCAAGTTGAACACTTTTTCACACTAGCCTATGTATTACATAACATTCATACACAGAGTTTACCATCGTGGATAATACATTTATCTTTTGGAGGACTTACTGTTCCGGCACTTGATTTTATGAAGAATTTGTATGAAATTGAAAAAAAGTTTAAAGTCCATTGTCATTATCAATACATTAGGTATTCGTAAAAAAAAATTTGTATGTTCATGTAATTTTATATTCTGAATTTTGTTCAATTCAATGTTTACTTTTAAGTTTTGATTAAGAAATAAGATAAAATTACTAACCAGGCACTAAAAATATCCTCAACTGCTCGATATAATAAAAACTCCAACAAAATTTGAACACAAACAATGGAGTGATGCCTTCCCACTGGCTATCCAAGATTATCAATTCACAGATGCGTCGGACTACTTCAAAGGTCTCGGGCAGCCATATTACCACTTAGAAACTGAGCCCACCTTCTCTCTATTCACCTTGGTTCTGAACAGTGGCTTCTGTGCCATTCACTAAAGCACCCCTCAAAGTAAGGCCCGATCTCCACTGAAAAGGACACATAACCTCTCAAAACAGGGCATGCCCAGGAGCCACTCTTCGGAACACTGAGTATAGAATAAGGTAGAGGTGCCATAGGCATAGGCGGGCGCGAGCGATGGTGCCACTTCTTTAAAGGAACTAGAGAAACGGTAATAGTAGCTGGGCCATTACCTGGGATTCATAGGGTTTTTTGGCGTTATTAATTTATTTTTCCATAATTAAAACCCGATTGAGCAAAATATTATTTGAAAAATGTCTAATAGGTATTGCTCCGTCCATCAGTTTTCAATTAGAAAATCAAAAAACGTGTCATTCCATTTATTTCCAAAAAATAAAAAGCTTCTTAAAGAGTGGATTGTAAAATTAAGAATAGATAAGCCTGTTTCGAAACATATGACGATATGTAGTCTTCATTTTAAAGAAAGCGACTATATTTATCCAGGTAAATATTAGTAGTTGACATTTTATTATTCCAAAATGCTAGTTTTATGCAAATAACATTGGGACCATCGTGTCATAGATTTGTTTTTCTTTTTTAATTTTCCCAATTTTTGTATTACATCCGTTGTGCTTAATTGTTCCAAGTTTTCAATGCGATGCCTGAAAGTTTTGACAAATAAATAAATAATATGACAAAGAAACTAAGCTGTCATGAAAATGACAGCTGCCATAACAATGATTGTATGAATAGCTAACTATTGTTATTATTAACCGAAAAACATAGAGTAAAGTTACAATGATGCGTTTGCATTTACGAGAACTACCAGCTTTACACGTACAATTACTAGGAAATTGCTTATAATTATTAATAAATTTGATTTCCACTTTTATTTGATAGGGCAGTCATTTAAGATTGTAAAATAACTGTTTTTTCACTTCTAGATATTATTCCACATGTAATTATGAGGTTTGCATCAAGGATAGCCTGCCCTTCAATTGATGGTCTTTTAACATTACCAATTATCTCTATCACATCAACTATGTCTATCCCCCTTCCTTCCGACATTTTGCAAAACTATTAGCGCCCACGAATAGTGGGGTATGTTCAGCCCCCCACCCTTCTACTACCTACCTAGCATTGTCCCAATAGCGTAATTGCTCTTTATCTTAGGGTATCAGTGAAAACATAAAGTCACATTAAGTTTATTAATTATATTTAGTGATAATCTTGTAAGGTGATAGCATTGTGAAGGAGGTTGTAATAATAAAACATTCAAGTTTTTCTTGAATATTATGTTGACTTAGTGTTGGTTAAAATAAATGTGTTTTTTTTTCTTTTCTGATATTTATCATTTTTGTGACTCCCATTACAAAATGTAATTAGATCACCATGTCTATGTGTGTTGCTTTTGGTTGTAACAACAGAAATGTCAAAGAAGCTGATAAGAGTGATGGTACCTCTAAAATAACATTTCACCCGAAAGTTTTAAACTATTTACTTTTCTTCTACACTCCTTTCATAAGGTGTTCTCTCGAAGAATATCATTTTCATGACCGACAATAATTTGTGTAAATAAATAACTTAAGTGCCTAATCAATATACTGGAACTATTCAAACAATACAGAAGAAATGTTTATGTAGTTCCAAGGTTTACTGTGATTCAATCAAATATCAATCTGTTTTGGTATAATTGACAATTGATTATTAACTGAACATCACAACTCCACTGCAAACAAAAATAATTTTTAATACATTACATATTTTTATCATATAATTTACTTCAGTCAATATGAAGCTCTGATGTCATTTTAACTTTTGAAAATATAAACAAACTTGAAGTTAGTCAACACATTCACTAATTTTTAAAGAATGGCGCGAATCAATCAATTTAGCAATTAAAGCATATCTGTGAGGGCCGACCTGCCTTTCGTTATTGAAAGGTTGAGTGTCTGGCCATCTGATAATAAAGTATATGCTGGTTGCAGCAGAAAAGGGGAAATAAAGTTAAAATTCTGTTAAAGAATAATTCTTTAATTTTAATAAATTAAAAATAATATTAAATAGCTTCATTAATTGTTTTTACAAATTTAAAAAATATTTAAGATTAAAATAAAAGCTAAATCCTGCTGTTAAGAGAGAAAAAAAAATAACCTTCATAAAAATAAAAAAAAATTCTTAATAGTGAAACTCTGAATTTAATTAAAAGTATTTACAGACAATAAAATTAAAGGAAAAACTCCACCATTGAATAGAATAAAAAAAGGTCATATTTTACAATATTTGCATTAAAAAAAAAAGATTTTAATAGTGCCCAGGATCGAACTCAACTAGTTCTTAACTACAGTCCAGTGCTTTGTCCACTAGACCAAGCCTGATAATTGATTTAAGTTCATTAGAAAATCTATTCCTTCCTGATCCTCGGTGAATCCTTCCTGATGTGAATTTGTCCACATTTGTTAAGGCTCGTACATGGCACACAGGATACACAAAATAATGTTTTTATGACTTACGGCTAACAAGCGCCGGATAAAGCCTCCTAAAAATAGCTGCCTTTCTATCTTAGAGCTCAGTCTTCTCCACAACTTTCTTCTGTCACTCGTAGCACTTGATGCTAGACGAGGAAATTTTAATTGAGAAAATGCAGCCCCAGTTAGCGATGGGCTTGACCCATGGGTACGGAGAAAAAATAATAGTAATTGCACATGTACAACTGGAACATGAGGTTTGCCCTCTAAAATGGCGAGCCACACACTGCACTCATGCCACTCGGGTGTCAGCAGACTGGCCCGACGTGTTACGAACTCACACGATGCATGACGAAAACATGAAATTCCTGGCACCTCGGAAAGTTTAACATAATAAACAATAAAATTTACACACATTCAATTTTATAAAAGACCAAACAAAAAGAAATACTTTCACTTAAAATATATATATACACAAAATAAATAAAAAAATCTATGTTGGCCTCAACAATATCCTTAAGTTGGATCACATAAATTACACTATCTTCATGTTTTATTAATAATATAATGAATTGCTGCATATACTTAGACAAGTTATCACAACTTTTCTAATTATATATGCGGGCATGCATATTATGTTCCGTTGTTAATAGGTAGTCGATAACTGCACCAAAACAGATTTATATTTAATTGAATCACTATAAACATTAAAAACTAAGATTTTTTATTTACGTTGAACAACTGAAATCCATAAATTTGGTACAACGTAAGTATTTTTCCTATATTGCTTAAATAGTTCCAGGATGTTAAGTTAGTTAGCCCTTATGATAAAGATTCCTATAGTGTATATGCAATGACTAAACTCGCCAATTTGTTATTTTGAAAGCCTTTCCACTCATAATTCAAGGTAGTATATACATTGGGTGACTGCGTAAAAAGCTCATATGATTGTCATAGATTTCTGGTAACACTAATGGAAATAATTTGTAATGGTTGTGCACATGCATAGAGATGTAATCATTTTACCTCCCTACTATGCTATAGGCAGGTTTAGAAGGATTAAAGATGAGAAATAATGACAAATTGACAATTAAACGATAGATCTTAACAAGTATTCCTGCAATAACAGAAATAGTTTTGAGCAATTATCCTTTCAAGCTCATACACCAGTTCCATCTAATTACAATAAACTACCAACCCATACCCTAACTTCAATAAGAGTCTGCATTATAGATATTTTATGAAATGTAGGTTGACATTTTTTTTTTTAATTTGTGGTATTTAATGGAAGAACTAACCGGTCTGTTAAGGGCCAGTGATATATATTATAAATATGTATTTCTAATAATTGTTTTATATATTTTGTACATATTTTTTTATACTGTTGTACATATTTTTTTATATTGTAAATAAAAAAAGTTAAATTAGTTTGAATAGTTATCATCCCAAATATTGTAGATATCATTATTCTTCTTTTTTCTTAATTTTTATAATGTAAAAATAATAGAATATTTACCGCTGATATAATCTTTTAATGAATAAAATACTTATAAAATATTTTGATAACTTCTCTCCTTTCCATTTTCCTTGATCAATTGTCATAACTTTGATTCTATCAGTTTTAATTTTGGTAGTTAATTAACTAACAATAACAATTACGTTTTTCCACTAAAATGTACATTATCTGAAGTAATCTGGACAGTAAAATCAAGAGAACTATTTCCTATTTTTTAGACGAATATTATCTAGCAAGATAATTTCTTATTTAATCATCTAAATAGTTTCTTATAATTATCTCAATAACTTCATATCAAATTATCTAGATAACTTTTTTTCACATTTTTAGTGTTCTAGGTTCACTGAAAAAAAACTTTAATTATAAAAGATTCAGTTCTTACTTTTGATAGCTAATCAACAAATAATTACAACTAAACATTTTTATATAAAAAGAAGTCTCTATAATGCGAAATATTCTAGAAAATTAATAAAAAAGCGGAAATTCATGAAAAAGCATGGTCTACCAAGGTAGAAGGGGTGGAAGAGAGGTAGTGTTAGGGAGGGGGAAGGCTTGAGCTCAGGCCATACCCAGCCCTCTGCCTGGGAGGGCATCTCTATCTTCTATACTCAGAGTTCGGAACTTGTACTCTTAAAAGTATAAAATAATACCTTCTGATTATTATGAATACACAGCAAAATGGAAAATGGTATAAAAAGCGGGGAAATGCAATAGAACGAATAATCTTATTTAGATTTGTATGAATTCACGCTAACTGTTAATAAAAATTATTATATTAATATATCAAATACCATGTTAAATAAATCACAATCTTTTCGGAGGGGGCACAAAAAATCGATAAAATTTTTAATATTTTATTTATTTCTAGTATGGGTCATTCAATGTCAAATCAACACACTGATTCAAACTTGATGTCTCAGATTTTCATGATTTTTGGTATGCAGCAATATATCATAGACTTATGAAAGAACACCAAATTTCAGTTATGTAGCACAATTATTTTTGAAGTTATTAATTTTTAAAGATTTACATTTTTTTAAAAAAAAATTCAAGTTTTGGCACCTTTAGATGCCTACTGGCTGGCAACCAGTGATGATATAAACCTAAGAGTGGGCTCATTTTAGAGCTGATGAATGGGGCTTTAATATAATATGCCACAAGATATGGGTTACAATTTTAAAAAATTAAAAATTTAAATTAAATTTTGAAATTTAAATTTCTCAAAAAGTGGCAATTTTAAAAAATTCAAAAAATTATCAAAAATAGTTTGCAATGACTTAGTCCAAATAGCAAAATCCTATCATGGGATCAGATGATACAGGGCTTCAGAAATGCACATGTTTTGGAAATAATGTACCAAATTAGTAAAAAAAAATTTTTTTTAATTACCTTTTTTGCTATGCTGTGTGTAGGACACTATTAAATTAATAAAATACAATGATTACTTTAGAAACTAAACAGCAAAGAAACCGGCGCACCCTTCATTTTTCTATAAATATGTATTTAAAGTACGATCTTAGCGTATTGTTTGTTTTGTTCTGGTTAGATAACGGCTAGAAAGACTTTCATAAAAATAATCCCGAACAAAGTCCTTTATTGCCCTAGGAATAATAATGATTTCCCCATTAGTTCACCTGTAGTTATTGTGTGAGAGAAAAAATTCTGCCTTGTTGACCTTACCGGTACATGTTTTTTTCGGGGACACAAAATCGATTGTGAGGGTCCTTCCTTGTGAGGTCAGTTGTGTTTCATTTTTTATATTCACGTTCTTGTTTGCACCTTTGGTTTTTTTAAAGCCATTTTTTTTCTTGTTATCCTGTTTGCTGTTAAGAATAGTTTTATCTACCGAAATGGTCGCGAAGATCATCGCGTTGGTAAGCCAGCGTTATGCAGCTAGGTCCTTAGGGCTACCAGAAACCAAAGTTCGCAGGGAAGCCCAGAGTTATAGGGAGACTATTAACTTGACCAGTTAGCCAGGTTCAGGTAGACCCGGAGCGACAGTTCCCGCTGAAGGTAGATTTATTTTGATGCAGACGTTAAAAAATCACTTTCAGACAGCCGTGGAGACCAATCAAAGGCTTAGAATTGCCCGAAATGTGAATATCATTGTGGATACGGTCCGGAGGTGGCTTCATGAAGTTCACCTTCAATGAAGGGCCCCAGCTACGGGAGTTCAGCTTACCTCAGTACATCGGGCATCTCGTCTTATGTTTGCTTGGGAACACTCAGCGTGAACAGTAAACGACTGTTATTTGTTTCCATCTGTTATCTCACATGATGTATTTCTTAACTTGGCAAATACAGAAAAAATTAAATTTTTTTCATTAGGATGAAAAAACAGGCAAAATTCGAGGTGCGTCGGTTTTTTTTTAGTTTAGTTGCATGTTTAGGAACGCCGCTTTAAAAGAAAACTGAAGTTGATCGGCCTACAAGTCGAGGGAAATCCCTTTTTTTTCACAAGGTACATTACAAATTTATAGCCAGTGTAGCATCTGAGTTGCTTGTAGGAAGTTCATTTGGTGGTTCCTGTGATATTGTTTCTTTAGAACACAACCCATTTCTTGACCATTCAGAATAGCAGCCAGAGCAAGCCTACAGGGGCCAAATTATGGATGCAAGGCAACTGCTTGAATGGTAACATCAGAACATATCTAACATAGCCTTTGTATTTGTTAACATTGAAGAATACATTAAAGCTGAAGAACATCTGGCCAACCGGTACAATACAGCGGTAACTATATCAGGCACCCAGAAATTTCATGCCTTCTTACCTCTCAACTGTGGAACCACTTGAAATTATTTTAATGCCAAAGTAATTGTGAAATTATTTTCTTCTGCAGTTGTTTCAAGTGTATTTCTAGTTGTAAAGGACATACAGCAGATATTGGTGGGTATGCAACATCAAACTATGGTGACACTTAGTGGTTGAATCATGTGGATAAAGATGAAGATTCCTGTAAAGTGCTAGTTACATTCCTCCATCCTTCAGGTCCATCACCCTCATTTATATATCCCACTCCACCTGATACATTGTGGATACCCATTGCAGATGAAGTAAAACCCATCACAGAAACTACCCGAACATGCAGTTTACCAAACAGTGAAGTGAACGATAAATGTGTGGGTATCTTCCAACGATTGAAGTATCGATGAACTGATTTGTTAACTTTACTCATAATGTTAGACTTTAATAGTAAGTGTCTATGTGACCTTTCCAGTATAAAAAAAATGTAAAAGTAATAGCCATTGCTTGTTTCATTCAATAAACAATTTAAAATTTTCTGAAACGATGCTAATTCTGGTATTTTTTACAAAACGTTTATTTCTGAAGCCCTGTATCATCTGTTCCCATGATAGGATTTTGCTATTTGGACTAAGTCATTGCAAACTATTTTTGATAATGTTTTGAAATTTTTAAAATTGCCACTTTTTGACAAATTTTAATTTCAAAATTTAATTTAAATTATGTTTTCCATTTTGCTGTGTCTTCATAAAAATCAGAAGATAATTATTTTGTACTTTTTAGCAGGGGTCGAAAATATAAGTTAATTTTTATTTTTAATTAGTTTACGTAAAACTTATATTTTTCTTTTTTTTATCCTTCTTGAAGTTTCTATTTAACATTATCTTTTTCATTGCTAAAACTTTTTGATTAAGTTATCTTAAAACTTTTGTCCAATGAATTTTTTTCATAAAAGTTCATTTCTAAAAGTTATCCTGAAACTTATTCCTAAAAATCTGGTGCAATGCATGAAACACACAACTTTCACTTACGAACTTACTTAGATTAGAAATCGACGTGTTTCAATAATATGTAAACGCCATTCCTCAACTTCACACACTTTTCCAAATTTAAGTATATATTTATTTATAACTTATATTTTTATATCTCCATAAAAATATAAGGTTAAAGGTTAAAGACCTTTTCGACCCCTGCTTTTTAGTGCATTTATTTTTACTGCATTCTAGTTTTCGAAGTCTGTTTAATTTTGTTTATAATCTTTTAATATAATGTATGTAATATATTTTAATATAATGTATATAATATATTTTAATATAATGTATATAATATATTTTAATATAATGTATATAATATATTTTAATATAATAATTAAAAACTATAGAATAGAATATAATTTTTATTTATTTATTCTCTAAAATTAAAAAAAAAATATATTTTTAGCAAAACCGTTGTTTTGGGAATGATTATATTGCACCTTTACCGTACTCTCTGTTTCAGAGAGGACACGGAGATTTAGCAATTAGTTTAGAAGCCGCAGTCGTCCAGGATAGCCCCGGAGATATCGTAGCCAGCGAGGTTAGTGATGGCAACAGCTTGAACTCCAGTGCTGCTGCAACTACCTTAGAGCAAGCTATCAGGAATAACAATGTTTCTTCCGTCAAGGCTCTCATATCTGCTGGTGCTAGTACTGAGAAGCTTTTTATGCGAGGAAACACTTACCTCCATATTGCTGCCGGCGGAGGCCACAACGGAGTGCTGTCAGCCCTGCTGGAGGAAGGAATAATAGACCTGAACAGGAAGAATCATGCCGAAGAAACGCCGTTGTTTGTTGCCTTAAGAGCTCGAAATGTCCGTGGTGTAGAGCTATTGCTGGGTAAAGGTGCCGATGCAGAAATAGTTCCAGGAGACAGCAAGAGTCTTCTTGAAATAGCCGTGGAGTCACAGGATATTGAAATGTTAAAAGTGTTAATGAGGTATTGTCCTGATCTCAAAACCAAAGACCGCGACACGTTTTGTCATTTAGTAGCTCGGTTTGGAAATGCCGAGATGTTAAAAGTGATCAAAGAACTAAGCCAGCCTGGAAACGAAGTGAATTTTTATGGGAGCGCTAGAAATGGTGAGGGTGAGACAGCGCTGTACCTCGCATCAGCCAGAGGAGAGCTCGAGCTGGTGAGGGCGCTGTACGATGGGGGCGCTGCTGTCGATGCCCAAGATAATGCAGGCACCTCTCCGCTGATGATCACATTAAAAAATAATAAAGACGACGTTGCTTCATTCCTATTACACAACGGAGCCAATCCGAACATCAAGGATAATCTAGGTAGGACCGCACTCCATTACGCCGCTGAAGGAGGCAGGCTTGGGATAGCGAGTATCCTACTGGAAGCCGGGGCCAGAGTGAACGAGCGCGACAATAAAGGTGACACTCCAGTCTTCCTCGCAGCTCGAAATAATAAGCCTGAGGCCGTGGCAGCACTGATTGATGCCGGGACTGAAGTTAATGCGAGGAATAAGGTCAAGTGGACTGCCTTACACTACGCAGCAAAGGGAGGGCACACAGCGGTAGTGGCAGCACTGATTGATGCCGGGACTGAAGTTAATGCGAGAGGTAGAGACCAGTTCACTGCCTTACACTACGCAGCACAGGGAGGGCACACAGCGGTAGTGGCAGCACTGATTGATGCCGGGACTGAAGTTAATGCGAGAGGTAGAGACCAGTTCACTGCCTTACACTACGCAGCACAGGGAGGGCACACAGCGGTAGTGGCAGCACTGCTGGACCGCGGGGCAGACCTGGCAGCTAGGACTTGTTTGGGCAGTACACCGCTAATGTTATCTTCTCTAAATGGCCACTTGGGGGCGGTGCAGCTGCTGGTGGGCCGCGGCGCCGAGCTCAATGCTAAGGATAATAGTGGATGGACTGCCTTATGGTGGGCTAGTTGCTGTGGCCACAGCGCTGTAGCAGACTACCTGAGGTCCAGGGGCGGGGTGCAGTGACCTCAGCAGCCAGGTGTGCCTTCATCAGGTTGTGCAGTGTAGTTGTCTTATATTGTAATCAGTTCCTCATCTTTTGTAGGCAATTGATAAATACGTGTTTTAAAAAATAAAAGACATTTTGTTTGTTTCAAATGTATATAATTATTTTACATTTTGAATGTTTTATATTTGAATATTTTCTAAATTTAATTAAGTGGTTTATTGTGTGTATAATTATTTTTAACCTATTCTTTTTTGTTTTAGTTTTTACAAAATGTACATTAAATTAACCTGATCTTTAATAAATGAGATGAATTGAATGTTTATTTATCAACTTATTTATGTAATTTTATTAAAAGCAAAATTGATTTTTTTTTCCCAATTATCTGATGCAAGTGAATTATACCAAGTAAGTAATATTAAAAAGGATGGATTTATAATTAATCAAATGCTGAAAAAGACATCAATAATAAAATATTGGGGCAGGAGCAGCACTTAGGAATAAAGAGAAAAATGTATTTTACAGTAAATTAAAGTTTTCTTAAAGTTCTCATAATTGTCTACGCTTTTTGTATTATTTAAAAATCTGGTGCGTGCGCGCAACACACAACTTTCACTTACCAACTTACTTAGATAAGAAATTAATGCATTTTGTTAATTGCCACTTCTCAAATGAACAGAACATTTTTAATTATAACGCATTGGTTTGTCATTAAAGGCGTACGGTGCATGCGTGAGCTCAAGGTGTTTTATGAGTTGACGGAATATTTTTCTTTTTTTCTCCTGTATATGTTTACTTGATTTTCTTCATATATCATATTTAGCGTTTCTAATTTTTAGGCGTGATGAGAGAAAGTTAATTTCTCAATATAAACTAAAACAAAGGTACTTTATAGGAAAACAAAAAAGGCCCCTTCCCCAACTAAGCCCCCTCAGAACATTTTAATAATGATAAAGCTTACCTGATATTAAATAGCAACTAATTTTCATCAAACATAACGAATTTGATAAAAATCGTTACAGCCGTTTTTGAGATAATTGATCAAAAAGGTAAAAATTGGAAAAAAATTATGAAATAAAGTGCCCCCTCCCTTTGACCAATTTTGATGAAATTTTTAGAGTCATATCTCGAGCATATACATACATCAAATACCAAGTTTGATCAAAATCGTTAAAACCGTTTTTGAGTAAATAAAAAAAAACACGTGAAAATGGTATAAGATTTATCAAGTAAAGTCCCCCCTCCAGTTGATAAATTTTGATGAAATTTTTACAGTTATATCTCGGGCATATGCATACATCAAATACCCAGTTTGATCAAAATCGTTAAGACCGTTTTTGAGTAAATAAAAAAAACACGTGAAAATGATACAAAATTTATTAAGTAAAGTCCCCCCTCCGGTTGATCAATTTTGATGAAATTTTTACAGTCATATCTCGGGCATGTAAATAAATTAAATACTCAGTTTAATCAAAATCGTTGGAGCCGTTTTTGAGAAAATCGAAAAAAACTTAAAAAGTTATTAAATAAAGTACCCCCTCCCTTTGAGCAAATTTGATGAAATTTTTGCTGTCACATCGCGGGCATATACATACTCTAAATACCCAATTTCAGGTTCGCACGGTTTATAGTTTTTGAGCTAGTCTGTTCACATACACACACACACACAGACCATTTCGCGGGACTTGGTTATTTTGACTCAGGGGACCCCAAAACGTGTATTTCCGTTGAAAACCGAAAGTCGAAAATTTTCACGATCGCAATACTTCCACTTACTATATATTTCATATATAGGTAAGTGAAAGTAAAAAGTCTTATAAAATATATTTAAAATAAGAATTTTGTCATTAACAGTACCGACATAATCACATTTCTCAACTAAATCAGTAAAATGCATTTCAATATTACCTTCAGTCCGGGATTGAGACAGTTAAAATAAGTTTTTACAAACTTCTGTTGTCCAGGGTGGTGTTTTTAAAAAAGATCTTTATTAGGAATTTTATTTTAAGGTGACTATCAATGCTGGTATATTTTTTCGAATTTGAATATTTGTGAATGGCGATGTTTTAGAGAAAAATCTTTGAATAGATTATTTTTGGGATGGGCCCTGATATTGAAATGTTAGACTTTCCGGAATTGACTCAATGAGAGAGTATAATCATGTTTTCCATGGCGGTGGTTTTACTGACAGCCCAATGTTGACAGGTAAGGCTTAATGAAAGTTGTTTCAGTGCTTGTTTCCATCGTAAATAAATTATAATTTCATAATAACTAAAAAGAGAAATAAAATTAGAAATAGGGCTCACCTGTGGTATAGCGGTTAGCATGGCAACCTAGAATACTGAAGGTCTCTTGTTCGCGCCCAGCGGTGGCCCTAGGATTTTTTTAATGGGAGTAAAGAATCCTTAGCCACGCCGTCCCTCGGATAGGACCTAAAATGGAGGTCCCGAGCCTGTACGATGCCAGGTACTCGTTAAAGATCCCTATCCTAATTATACCTGGATTAGGACATTTAGGATTCCAACTGTCGTGGTCTAATTGTCCGATTAGCCTTAGTGGCATAAAGTGACATTAAACAAACAAAATTAGACCCCATGATGAATTACATTTTACATTTTGGTGTTCTTAATAAAATCTTAGATTTGAACTTTTTTTAAGGGGATACTTAGTATTAAATAATTATACTTTTATTATAGATTTTTTTTATTTATTTTTTTTTTTTTTATCTCTATTACTGAAAGTATCCGAAGTCACAACAGTTTGAATTTCAAAAAGAAGTCATATAGTCTCTATAATTTAATAGTCTCTTCCTAAAAGCTTGTTTACATAATTATACTTATGATCAGGGATAGGATATATATGTAATAAAAATTTCAAAATACGTACATAAATATGGACGTATATTTGCAAATATATGTAATAATAAAAACATTTTATAAAAAAAAATTAAACCGACTTCAAAACCTAGGAACCAGTAAAAATAAATGGACTGAAAAGTATGAAATAATTACCTTCTGATTTTTATGAATACACAGCAAAATTGAAAATGGTATAAAAAGCGGAGAAATGCAATAAGACGAATAATTTTATTTTTATTTGTATAAATACACACTAATTGTTATTAAAAATTGTGAAATTAAAATATTAAATACTATGTTCAATACAACACAATCTTTTCGGAGGCGGCGCAAATATAAATGACATGTTACCGATACAATTCCATTAGTAGGCATTAAAATTAATAGATGGGAAGAGAAGATCCATTTAGAAGATGTTCATAATGTCCAATGTTAAAAATTTTAAATTTTGCGCCGCCTCCGAAAAGATTGTGTTGTATTGAACATAGTATTTAATATTTTAATTTCACTATTTTTATTAACAATTAGTGTGTATTTGTACAAATAAAAATAAAATTATTCGTCTTATTGCATTTCTCCGCTTTTTATACCATTTTCAATTTTGCTGTGTATTCATAAAAATCAGAGGGTAATTATTTCATACTTTTCAGTCCATTTATTTTTACTGGTTCCTAGGTTTTGAAGTCGGTTAAATTTTTTTTTTATAAAATGTTTTTTATTTCATAATATTGTAACCAAGTGGCAACACTGGAAGTGAAAACCGTATATAACCTTCTGTGTGCGTAACGTGGTAACTGACGAAAATGATGTGTTCGGGTCATTTGAAAAGTGTTTCTTTTGTTTTGTGGGTTTTTTTTTCCTGGGTAAAGATGTTATTTTTATTTACCTCTTTTTCTTTTGTTAAGATGTAATTTTGATTTAATTCTTTTTCCTTTGTTAAAAATGCTATTTCCATTTACCTTTATTTCTCTTAATTTATCTCATGTAAATAGTTTTTTCCTTCAATCTATTACAGATGCTTCTGGTGTAAATTTTGTATATATATGTATATTTTTTTTTATAATAAAACACAAAATGCCCGAAAGAGTTACTGCTTGGAGGAGACCCAGCCCTACTCACCTGAATTAGCCGAGGCTTAGAATTATTTTGACCAGTAATCTTGGTATGTTTCTTACAGGAGAATTTTTTTTTTTATTATATTAAGTTTTTAAAATTGGCTAGAAGCCAGGCGCCCAACTTTGGAAAAAAATTAACATTTTTTTCTCTACCTTTCTTTTGTTTCTCTTTCATATTCTGGTCATAAAAATAGTGGCGGCCAAAACGTGGGGCCTAAATTTTCGAAGCAGTACCTAATTGAAATAAATAATATGTAATTATTTGTAATGTTTGTTAAACCATTATCTTAGTAGAGGATAGAGATTGTTTACAGCGTTATCTGTTAGTTGCCCAGCTGATATCTGTAACTAGCTTATTCTATTACTAAATTGAATTTATTTCATTTAGTTTAGAATGATTGATTTTTTAAAAATTAATTAATGTCTTATTTCCTTGGATATAGTTAGTTAATCATTTGATTAATTCATTATCTTGAGAGGAATCGTTGATTTTTTGATTTTTTTTTTTTAAATATCATTTGAATTCAATCACAGTAAATGATATTTAATTTAATTCAGTAATAAATAAAAATGTTAATTGCATGAATACCTTGCAATATTTAATCATATTGACTATTGATTAGATAAAATTATTTTATATAAGTTTTATTTCCTTTCATTGTAAGAAGTTATGATTTTTTTTCCCTTTCATAAATGATTGAATTAATTTTTTTTGTTTTTTTCATGATCATTTCATATTCATTTCTTTTATCTAAATTAAATTTTCAAATCTTATTCTCTAATAAATTTTGTAACAGTACAATTTAGTAATATGAGTTCCTTTTATGCCTTGAAATATTGCTAAATTTATATATTATTTCATATTTTTTTCTATTATTTTACAGGCACTTTTATCAAAATATTTCCTGTATTTTTTTTTTTTTTCATAATATCTGCTTACTATTTGCATGTAAAATAATTAAATCATTAGTAGAAATAGTAGTATAAGTTGCCTTTTTGCCTTTACATACTACTAATTTTCTATATTATTTTATGTTTTGCCTATTACTTTGCATGCATTTTTAGCCAATTAATTCCTGTATTATTTCTTATAACTGCATGTAAATTAATTTATTCATTTGTAGGATTTAGTAGTATGAGTTGCCTTTAGCCTAGAAATACTGCTAATTTTCTATGTTTTTTTATCTTTTGCCTATTACCTATCATTCATTTTGGCAAATTATTTTCCTCTATTTGCTAGGATCTTGATTTAAATAAATTAATTGATTATATTTCTTCCTTAGAAATTTTAGGCAACACTACACCCAAAAAGTTGCTTTGAACTTAATTTATACCTCACTTGTATTGCAAAATTTTGTGATAACCAAACACAATTATTTTTTCCCGTTTTCTGCGATCTTAATTTCATTATTTATTTTTTATGGAGGATAAATACTCTAATAATTAATGGTTGGTTCATATATTAAATTCTCTGGCTTAGAAGAACCTCGTTTAAGTTGGATATATCAGTTAAAGAAGCCTGAATTGTTAGAATTGAAAGAAATTTGGAATATAGACTCAACTGATAAAAACGTAGAAACCTTAAGAGCAGCTATCAAAAATTTCTTTCTGAGTAATTCTTGGTTGTGGACAGTTTCTTCTACATTATCAGTGATTAGCAGAAACATGGCGGGTGGACAAGAAGTTGGAGCATCTCAACAGGAACCAAAACCTCTTAGTGCTACAGCCAACTGGATCTTTCCCCCAAATTATAATTTGCAATTTTTCAGTCCCTTAAAATTCGATAATTCTACAGCCATCAGTGCTGAAGATTTTCTTCGGACATTAAACGAAAAGCGCCGAACTTACAGGGTGCCTGATGCAGATCTTCTCTCTTATCTTCCTGAATTATTTCAGGGGACGCCTCTCAACTGGTGTCGTCTGGAAATAGATAGCTGGAAAGAATGGCAAGATTTCGAAAGAGACTTTCGGGCTGCATTCTTCCCTCGGGACTATCAGGAGCAGCTTAAGAGGGAAATAGATCGAAGGACACAGGGCGATCAGGAGAAAATCATGGATTTCATCATCAACATGAGAACTTTATTTAGGAAATTAGATCGTCCAAAGACTGAAGAGGAACAAATCTCCATGATTTACAAAAATCTTTTGCCTCGATACCAGTTATTTATCCGAAAATCTGAAGCGACATCAATCGTCAAACTTGTCGAACTAGGACAAGAATTGGAGCAGATTGAAGAGAGGGCCAAGACCTTTCGTGCGCCTCCGACTAAAAGTAAAAGCGCTTTCCCCGAAACTGCCTATGAACCTCCGCAGTCCTCTGGAAAAGGCATCAAGAAGAATTCGAACGTTGCATCGGTAGAAGGGAAGAATAGGGGTAAAAGAGATAGGAATACTTCATCGGAGCCTTCTCAAAGAAAGCCTAAACCCTCTACGTCAGTCAACCACCAAGACCAACCCGATGTTGCTGCAGTGCAACCACTATGTTGGAATTGCCTCCAAAACGGACATAGATATCCAGAATGTTCTAAACCAAGGACAAGTCTTTTCTGCTACGGTTGTGGTACTCGTGGTATCACAAGACGAGATTGCCCTAACTGTAAGAAACAGGGAAAATTGATAAACGACCATTACAAAGAGGTCTCAGCCTCCCCTACTACCTCAAAAGGCCTAAACTCTGAAATTCTTAATAATATTTATACATTATCGGAGACTGAAGAGAGGTTTTTCGTTACCCATCAAGTAGGGAGAGTTAACCTTCTATCACTTATTGACACGGGAGCCAATCATTCATATATCAGCTACTCAGGACTTTTATCTTTACCTCAAGAACGCATCAAGCGCACACCTGTTGCCTCCTACCCTGTCACAGTGGCTAATGGAGCGCGTGAAACTGTTAATGAAGCTGTTGCCTTTAAAGCCTGCTTAAACGGTCGTGATATTCAAATATCTTTTTACTTCCTTCCGAACCTGACAGTTCCATGCCTCTTGGGAATGGACGCAATGAGGGCACTTGGATTAGTAATAGATGCTGCTGATGGATACTGGTGGTTTAAAGATGATCCTTCGAATCGTAATATCTTTTCTAGGGAATCTTGCACGAGGCAAGAACAAATAGCTGGAATAAGAAGACTCGAACCTGAAGAAGCCAGAAGGTTGGACAAATTGTTGGAAGAAGAATTGGTAAACAGCGATAATACCATCGGACTTACTACTCTCACCGAACATCACATTGACGTTGGGGAGAGTGTGCCAATCAAACAAAGGGTATACCCCGTTTCACCTGTAGTACAAGAAGCTATTAACAAGGAGGTGGACCGAATGCTCCAGGAAGACATTATTGAGCCTTCCCATAGTTCATGGGCTAGCCCTGTTGTGATGGTGAAGAAGCCCAATGGGAAATACCGCTTCTGCGTAGACTACCGCAAGGTTAACGCTGTAACCAAACCAGATGTTTATCCTCTACCAAACATGTGTTCGCTTTTAGACCAGCTCAAGGCTTGTCGATATCTTTCAAAAATTGATCTCGCACACGCCTACCATCAGATTCCTTTAGCTAACTCCTCAAAGGAAATCACCGCATTTATCGTTTTAGGAAGAGGCCTATTTCATTTTAAACGACTCCCTTTTGGATTAAGTGGGGCTCCAGCAACATTCCAGCGGTTATTGGATAACATCATCACACCCGATCTCGCTCCAGCTTGCTTCGCATACCTCGATGACATAGTCATTGCTACAGCTACGTTCGACGAACACCTGCATTACCTTAGACTAGTCCTCCAAAAACTTCGACAAGCTGGTTTGAAACTCAATCCTGAGAAGAGCGAATTCGGATGTAACGAAATTCAGTACCTGGGTTTTCTAGTTAACGAGAAAGGACTACAAGTAGACCCGGGAAAAGTTGAACCTCTCTTACAATATTCTGCACCTAAGAATGTCACGGAAGTTAGAAGATTAATTGGTATGACCTCCTGGTATCGTAGGTTCATTCCGAACTTCGCCGATAAAATAAGACCTTTGACTCTGCTTCTTAAAAAAGGGAAACCTTTTCTCTGGGGCGAAGAACAGAACGCAGCGTTAAAAGACATTAAGGACATTCTCACGTCAGAACCTGTTCTCACAAGACCCGACTTCGACTAAACGTTTACGTTGCAAACGGACGCCAGTGCAACAGGTCTCGGTGCAGTTCTCACGCAAGATATTAAAGGAGCTGAACGTGTTATCGCATACGCCAGTAGATGTCTAACTTCAGCGGAGATGAACTATAGCGTAACTGAGAAGGAATGTTTAGCAGTCCTTTGGGCTGTTATGAAATTTAGACCTTACCTGGAAGGATACCACTTCATCGTCTTAACAGATCACGCCAGTCTAAAGTGGTTAAATAACTTGAAAAACCCAACTGGACGTTTGGCTAGATGGGCCCTCGAACTGCAGGGTCATGACTTTGAAATAAAATATAGAAAAGGAACTGCTCATTCAGTCCCTGATTTCTTTTCCCGTTTACCTCATAATGAGGAAGTTTTATGTGTTATGGATGTGTCAGATGTACAAGACCCCTGGTATGCCGCCAAGCTGAAGAGCGTACACGATCGACCTCAATCTGCCAGATTGGAAAATAGAGGACAATCAGCTTTATCACCATGTGCTCCTGGAAGAACCAGGGGATGCATCTCTCGAATAGAAACTGGTGGTTCCTAAAGACCATGTCAAGGAGATACTTCAGGAGAACCACGATCGACCGGATGCTGGACACCTTGGACTGGATAAAACCATGCATCGAATTAAAAGGTTATACTACTGGCCTGGCATGTTTAAGGACATTGCTGCCTACGTCAGAAGATGCAAGACTTGTCAGCATGTTAAACCTGTTCAGAGACCACCTCAGGGCAAAATGAATGTCAGGAATTATACAAAGCCCTGGGATGTTGTTGCGGCGGACATTATGGGACCGTTACCACGGTCCACAAATGGTTATTGTTACCTCTTGGTATTCGTCGACACCTTCACAAAATGGACTGAAATAATGCCTATCAGGACAGCTACGGCTCAAAATGTTTGCAGGAGACATTTAGACAATTCATCGTATACCGTTGGGGCACTCCTAGAATTCTTCATACAGATAATTGGACGCCTTTTGTAAACAAAATGTTGGAAGGACTCGCTGCTAGTCTCGGAGTTACCTTAAGCCGCACACCTCCATACTGGCCTCAAGCGAATCCAGTTGAACGGGTGAATCGTGTAATTAAGGGAATCATTAGCTCATATGTGTCTGATCAACACAAGAAATGGGATAAGTATCTCCCTGAGCTCATGTTTGCCCTCAATAGTTCTCTCCATAGTTCTACAGGATATACCCCTGCTTACTTAAACTTTGGACGCGAACTTTTACCTCCAAACTCGTATTTTAGTAGGAATAGTAACCAACCGTTAAAGCCTCCCAATAATTGTGTTTGGTTCAATCATTTAAAAAGATTAGATGAGTACCGGAAGACGGCGGAGTCAAGACTCAGCAGGGCTTCAGCGCGCCAGAGCGACTACTACAACCGTCGGCGAAAGCCAGCCACCTTTAAAGAAGGGGATCTGGTCCTCAGACGGGCTCACCATCTTTCATTGGCTGCGCGAGGATTCGCTGGCAGATTGGCCCCGAAGTACGAGGGTCCCTTTCAAATTATGCACCGGTTATCCGCTAATGTTTACCACCTCGAGTCGACTGATGGCAGACCGGCTGGACTTGGGCATGCCGCTCAACTCAAGATTTACCACCCAGATTTGCAGCGTGAGGGGTCTCACGCTCCCGAAGAAGGGGAGGTGTAACCAAGTGGCAACACTGGAAGTGAAAACCGTATATAACCTTCTGTGTGCGTAACGTGGTAACTGACGAAAATGATGTGTTCGGGTCATTTGAAAAGTGTTTCTTTTGTTTTTTTTTCCTTGGTAAAGATGTTATTTTTATTTACCTCTTTTTCTTTTGTTAAGATGTAATTTTGATTTAATTCTTTTTCCTTTGTTAAAAATGCTATTTCCATTTACCTTTATTTCTCTTAATTTATCTCATGTAAATAGTTTTTTCCTTCAATCTATTACAGATGCTTCTGGTGTAAATTTTGTATATATATGTATATTTTTTTTGATAATAAAACACAAAATGCCCGAAAGAGTTACTGCTTGGAGGAGACCCAGCCCTACTCACCTGAATTAGCCGAGGCTTAGAATTATTTTGACCAGTAATCTTGGTATGTTTCTTACAGGAGAATTTTTTTTTATTATATTAAGTTTTTAAAATTGGCTAGAAGCCAGGCCCCCAACTTTGGAAAAAAATTAACATTTTTTTCTCTACCCTTCTTTTGTTTCTCTTTCATATTCTGGTCATAATTTTTAGTTGGAGAAGATAACAAATGTAGAAAACCGTAAGTTGGGTAAAACTAATTTCGAAATTTTTTTTCGTTCTACCACGTTCGTCTTTCCTGGGCTCTTTTTATTATACATAATCCTATAAACAGTCACCTTTTCAATTATATGAGTACACACATAAAAGCTGAAAAGCGGTGCCTGTTTAATACAACTTTCAACACCCTACCTTCTACGATTATAATTGGAATTTTTTTTAATAAAATCAATATTGAGTCAATTATGTTCGTAATTCCTTTAGATGAATTTTTGACTAAATTTAATAGCGAAGTACTAAGAATAATATCCTTCGTAATAAAAAAATATTCAGAAAATATTTCTTCAATTCTAGTGGGGTAGCATTTCTGATATTAAGCATTTTCATGTCAGCGAAATTTTTGCTGACGGGACTTTCATACAAAGAGGTTGTTTCTGGGAGATATCAACTTTTATTTTGCAGTTTTTATTGATGGATGAACATCAGCAAACATTGAAATTTTAATTTCTTTGTTAATTAATGTTATGTCTGTATGGAAATAATTCCTAATAAGTGCCTATCTTAAAGATTTTTATATCTAGACTCTCCTATCTAGACAATAGCAAAGCCTGTGTGCCACCAGCTAGCAACGTAAAAAAAAAATAGACAATTAGCCATCATAGATGAAATTGGTGATGGAACAAACTAATATTGAAATTATTTAGCAGAACGTAAATTATTTCATAACTGGACATGCCCCTTATATTTTTTCGAGCCACATTTGAGCTTAGATAGCAGATTTTCGTCTTCTGAAAGTAAATGATTTGGCACTGACAGCCTTTCTAATTTATTCTAGTTGCAGAAAAAAAAATTAGCAACCTGTAGTAGTAATCCGGAAAACATAACAGAAGTGTCGCTCCATGAAGAATCGGCACAAGATTTCATGATTACATCGTATATTAATATGACCGAGTGATTCCGGAAGAAGACAGAGGTTCCTGAATGTTAAGGCCCCCAAATCAGCTGAAAATGAGCTTTTCCAGGAATTATTGTATTCCTTTTTAACGTGCATAGCGAGTGAAAGTCGGAAATCAAAATCTAATTTAAAGCAATAATGGCTACGATTTTAAATTTGAACGAACCTTGGTGAACTAGAAGAAGTCTTAAATTCTGCTTTAAAACCTTTATCAATACTCAGTCTTTCTTGGATTTCCACGAATTTCGTAGTCTTATGTTTATGGTGTCCAACCGTTGACTAGATCTAAATTAAGAAGGTTTACTGTTGTTG
Source organism: Aelia acuminata (assembly GCA_911387785.2). Lineage (NCBI taxonomy): Eukaryota > Metazoa > Arthropoda > Insecta > Hemiptera > Pentatomidae > Aelia > Aelia acuminata. The sequence continues at coordinate 4,183,690 of OU426978.1, forward strand.
GTGAATACTTATATCTATCTTATTTTTTTTGAAGAGTTTTAAATCCTCCCAGATGTCCAGACAGAGGGTGGTCATGGCAATCAAATAATATATCCTTCCTTTTCCTTTTTGGCACCACCACTTTCCAAGGTGATTCCTCACCTAGAATCTTCCGTTTGTCCACAATTCGCTTAAATAGCCTAACACCTTCTACTCTCCAACTAGGATATTTGGCAGGGTCCTTCTTTATCCTCTCCAACATCTTCATATACCATGGGTCAAGATCATCAAAACTTAAATCCATCGCAGCCACTACGTCTTCATGAACACGCGAGAGAGCGTCAGCAGCGGCATTCAATTTCCCAGGTCGGTGCTCTATAGAGAACTGGTACTGTTGAAGTTTTATCGCCCAGCGCGCTAATCTACCTTGCGGGTCCTTAAGGTTGTGTAACCACTTCAGGGCTTGATGATCAGTGATTACCGTAAAAGGCATTCCTTCCAGATAAGGGCGGAATCGTTCGACGGCCCACAACACTGCTAGACATTCGTGTTCCGTAGTACTATACTTTCGTTCGGCTGCTGTCAAGCTTCTACTCGCATAGGCGATAACTTTGTCACCTTCTTCATATTTTTGGAACAGAATTGCCCCAAGTCCCGTAGTCGATGCGTCAGTTTGTAAATAAAAGTGCCTTTCGAAATCTGGGCACGACAATATGGGGGCACTGATTAATCTCTCCTTAAGGTACTGCATTGCTCGCTCCTGTTCTTCACCCCATTTAAATTTGCAGCCCTTCTTCAGTAATGAGGTGAGCGGAGAAATAATTGTAGAAAAGTTCTCCACGAAACGCCTATACCATGAGGCCAGTCCGACGAATTGCCGTACTTGTTTCACAGATTTGGGTGTTATATCTATCTAATATATATACTAATATCGCTACAGAAAACGACAGCGATATTATATTGTGCGGATATTAAATATTTTATTGAAATCTACTGTTGAAAAATTAGTTAAGGTTATGTATACGTTGGTTCCAACAAGCACTTAAAACACGTAGAAAACCAACAGACTGCTCATGTCCCCCCCCCCACTCTTTTGATTCTGAATTTGATTGGTTGGTTTTCCCATTTGATTCATCCAGCATTAAAACAATATAGAGATTTGTTAGTTACCAATGAGTTTACTAGCTTGTTGGAGCATACCTTATGTTATATATGCCATATGTTTTTCCAATAAGTAAAAATTTTTAGTGATAATTAAATATTTATTTTCATCTTTTTTCTCGATAACTTTTAAAATAAATTAAGAACCCAAAAAAGGTTTTAATGGGACCAACTTGGGGAAATACTCTACAAGATGCAAAAGGTTTCGTTCCAATTGGTCCATCCATCTCGGAGTAATCGGTGGACATACGTAGAAAAAAAAAAAAAAAAAAAAAAAAAAAAAGCACATACGTATCGAATTGAGTAACCTCCTTTTTCGTTCGAAGTCGGTTAAATAATAAAAATATGAAAATATGGACAAAAAAAAAATTAAAATATTTACAGAACTTTAAATAGAATAGTTAAAAAAACATTTTATAAAAAAAATTAAACCGACTTCGAAAACTAGGAACCAGTAAAAATAAATACACTGAAAAGTATGAAATAATTACCTTCTGATTTTTATGAATACGCAGCAAAATCGAAAATCGTATGAAAAGCGGGAAAATGCATTAAAATGGATAATTTTATTTTGATTAGTACGAATACATACTAATTGTTAATAAAAAATATTAAATTAAAATATTAAATACCATGTTCAATACTTAACAATCTTTTCGGAGGCGGCGCAAAATAGAAAATCTATAGAAAATTTTAAGATTTTCCTAATTCTCAGTGTTAACAATTTTAAATTTTGCGCCGCCTCCGAAAAGATTGTTAAGTATTGAACATGGTATTTAATATTTTAATTTAATATTTTTTATTAACAATTAGTATGTATTCGTACTAATCAAAATAAAATTATCCATTTTAATGCATTTTCCCGCTTTTCATACGATTTTCGATTTTGCTGCGTATTCATAAAAATCAGAAGGTAATTATCTCATACTTTTCAGTGTATTTATTTTTACTGGTTCCTAGTTTTCGAAGTCGGTTTAATTTTTTTTATAAAATGTTTTTTTAACTATTCTATTTAAAGTTCTGTAAATATTTTAATTTTTTTTTTGTCCATATTTTCATATTTTTATTATTTAACCGACTTCGAACGAAAAAGGAGGTTACTCAATTCGATACGTATGTGCTTTTTTTTTTTTTTTTTTTTTTTTTTTTCTACGTATGTCCACCGATTACTCCGAGATGGATGGACCAATTGGAACGAAACCTTTTGCATCTTGTAGAGTATTTCCCCAAGTTGGTCCCATTAAAACCTTTTTTGGGTTCTTAATTTATTTTAAAAGTTATCGAGAAAAAAGATGAAAATAAATATTTAATTATCACTAAAAATTTTTACTTATTGGAAAAACATATGGCATATATAACATAAGGTATGCTCCAACAAGCTAGTAAACTCATTGGTAACTAACAAATCTCTATATTGTTTTAATGCTGGATGAATCAAATGGGAAAACCAACCAATCAAATTCAGAATCAAAAGAGTGGGGGGGGGAACATGAGCAGTCTGTTGGTTTTCTACGTGTTTTAAGTGCTTGTTGGAACCAACGTATACATAACCTTAACTAATTTTTCAACAGTAGATTTCAATAAAATATTTAATATCCGCACAATATAATATCGCTGTCGTTTTCTGTAGCGATATTAGTATATATATTAGATAGATATAACACCCAAATCTGTGAAACAAGTACGGCAATTCGTCGGACTGGCCTCATGGTATAGGCGTTTCGTGGAGAACTTTTCTACAATTATTTCTCCGCTCACCTCATTACTGAAGAAGGGCTGCAAATTTAAATGGGGTGAAGAACAGGAGCGAGCAATGCAGTACCTTAAGGAGAGATTAATCAGTGCCCCCATATTGTCGTGCCCAGATTTCGAAAGGCACTTTTATTTACAAACTGACGCATCGACTACGGGACTTGGGGCAATTCTGTTCCAAAAATATGAAGAAGGTGACAAAGTTATCGCCTATGCGAGTAGAAGCTTGACAGCAGCCGAACGAAAGTATAGTACTACGGAACACGAATGTCTAGCAGTGTTGTGGGCCGTCGAACGATTCCGCCCTTATCTGGAAGGAATGCCTTTTACGGTAATCACTGATCATCAAGCCCTGAAGTGGTTACACAACCTTAAGGACCCGCAAGGTAGATTAGCGCGCTGGGCGATAAAACTTCAACAGTACCAGTTCTCTATAGAGCACCGACCTGGGAAATTGAATGCCGCTGCTGACGCTCTCTCGCGTGTTCATGAAGACGTAGTGGCTGCGATGGATTTAAGTTTTGATGATCTTGACCCATGGTATATGAAGATGTTGGAGAGGATAAAGAAGGACCCTGCCAAATATCCTAGTTGGAGAGTAGAAGGTGTTAGGCTATTTAAGCGAATTGTGGACAAACGGAAGATTCTAGGTGAGGAATCACCTTGGAAAGTGGTGGTGCCAAAAAGGAAAAGGAAGGATATATTATTTGATTGCCATGACCACCCTCTGTCTGGACATCTGGGAGGATTTAAAACTCTTCAAAAAAAATAAGATAGATATAAGTATTCACCAACAACAGTAAACCTTCTTAATTTAGATCTAGTCAACGGTTGGACACCATAAACATAAGACTACGAAATTCGTGGAAATCCAAGAAAGACTGAGTATTGATAAAGGTTTTAAAGCAGAATTTAAGACTTCTTCTAGTTCACCAAGGTTCGTTCAAATTTAAAATCGTAGCCATTATTGCTTTAAATTAGATTTTGATTTCCGACTTTCACTCGCTATGCACGTTAAAAAGGAATACAATAATTCCTGGAAAAGCTCATTTTCAGCTGATTTGGGGGCCTTAACATTCAGGAACCTCTGTCTTCTTCCGGAATCACTCGGTCATATTAATATACGATGTAATCATGAAATCTTGTGCCGATTCTTCATGGAGCGACACTTCTGTTATGTTTTCCGGATTACTACTACAGGTTGCTAATTTTTTTTTCTGCAACTAGAATAAATTAGAAAGGCTGTCAGTGCCAAATCATTTACTTTCAGAAGACGAAAATCTGCTATCTAAGCTCAAATGTGGCTCGAAAAAATATAAGGGGCATGTCCAGTTATGAAATAATTTACGTTCTGCTAAATAATTTCAATATTAGTTTGTTCCATCACCAATTTCATCTATGATGGCTAATTGTCTATTTTTTTTTTACGTTGCTAGCTGGTGGCACACAGGCTTTGCTATTGTCTAGATAGGAGAGTCTAGATATAAAAATCTTTAAGATAGGCACTTATTAGGAATTATTTCCATACAGACATAACATTAATTAACAAAGAAATTAAAATTTCAATGTTTGCTGATGTTCATCCATCAATAAAAACTGCAAAATAAAAGTTGATATCTCCCAGAAACAACCTCTTTGTATGAAAGTCCCGTCAGCAAAAATTTCGCTGACATGAAAATGCTTAATATCAGAAATGCTACCCCACTAGAATTGAAGAAATATTTTCTGAATATTTTTTTATTACGAAGGATATTATTCTTAGTACTTCGCTATTAAATTTAGTCAAAAATTCATCTAAAGGAATTACGAACATAATTGACTCAATATTGATTTTATTAAAAAAAATTCCAATTATAATCGTAGAAGGTAGGGTGTTGAAAGTTGTATTAAACAGGCACCGCTTTTCAGCTTTTATGTGTGTACTCATATAATTGAAAAGGTGACTGTTTATAGGATTATGTATAATAAAAAGAGCCCAGGAAAGACGAACGTGGTAGAACGAAAAAAAATTTCGAAATTAGTTTTACCCAACTTACGGTTTTCTACATTTGTTATCTTCTCCAACTAAAAATTATGACCAGAATATGAAAGAGAAACAAAAGAAGGGTAGAGAAAAAAATGTTAATTTTTTTCCAAAGTTGGGGGCCTGGCTTCTAGCCAATTTTAAAAACTTAATATAATAAAAAAAAATTCTCCTGTAAGAAACATACCAAGATTACTGGTCAAAATAATTCTAAGCCTCGGCTAATTCAGGTGAGTAGGGCTGGGTCTCCTCCAAGCAGTAACTCTTTCGGGCATTTTGTGTTTTATTATCAAAAAAAATATACATATATATACAAAATTTACACCAGAAGCATCTGTAATAGATTGAAGGAAAAAACTATTTACATGAGATAAATTAAGAGAAATAAAGGTAAATGGAAATAGCATTTTTAACAAAGGAAAAAGAATTAAATCAAAATTACATCTTAACAAAAGAAAAAGAGGTAAATAAAAATAACATCTTTACCAAGGAAAAAAAACAAAAGAAACACTTTTCAAATGACCCGAACACATCATTTTCGTCAGTTACCACGTTACGCACACAGAAGGTTATATACGGTTTTCACTTCCAGTGTTGCCACTTGGTTACACCTCCCCTTCTTCGGGAGCGTGAGACCCCTCACGCTGCAAATCTGGGTGGTAAATCTTGAGTTAAGCGGCATGCCCAAGTCCAGCCGGTCTGCCATCAGTCGACTCGAGGTGGTAAACATTAGCGGATAACCGGTGCATAATTTGAAAGAGAATTATTTTATTTCATACTTTTTAGTAGCGGAAGATAATTTCTAATATAAGGCGGAAGAAAGCAATGCCTTGATTTCTAAAACAAATTCTGTATGCTTTTGTTTTATACAGATTTTAAGTGCATTTTGAACTGATTTCGTTTTTTCGAAGTCTTTTTTTTTTTATTTATTTATTCGGTACCCCTCTTTAGATAGTACAAGTGAGTTTGGTTCATTAGTCCGTTGTTCTATCCATGGTGGGAAGGACGATATCTATTCCGTGGGTCCCTCGCGAAAAAAAAGTCAGCCCACCCAGGTAGCGCTATACCACGTTTGTCTATCCCGGGTCTTTATATTATAATTATATCAATTTTAATCAACTTTGTATTATAATAGTCACATTATCAATTTTATGAATATGCACAGAAAATTGAAAATCGTTTGCGGTAGGTATAACGACCAATGTTCCATCGGGATGACACATAAAAGTTTGTTTCCACAATGACAATCTTTTTCCTTTGCGGAATATTATCGGTATTTCGGTACTTGTTTATTACATACATACATCTGTGTTCCGAGAGGAGGTGTTCAGTTTTGCTCGGCTGTAACATGAATCCGGCAACTTCAAGATGTCGTAGGTATGCCATTGAACAGTTGGGATTTTGGCAATTTTTCGACCAGTTCTATTGGTAAATATAATAAACAATATATACGTTTGTTATTTCGGTATCTGAGAATATTACTGCCTCGAAATGGAAACAATTCTTTCCAAATTCTTTCCAAACTAACAAGAGCTCGCATTGAAAACGTTGGTCGTGGTAGCCAGGAGGGGGGGGGGGGTAAAACCCCACCCGCCCTCCCCCGCCGCTTCACCACATAATAAGGACTTTTTGAATATTTACCTTTGCGAGAGGTAATTAGCTAGGAAAAAAAACCCATAGTAATTAGTTAATGAAAATTAACGAGTGCGAGAGCTAACTGGAGCGCGGGGACAACTAGTTGGCGACGGTGGTGGTTCCTGGTGGCGTCGGGGAAAATTCAATTGAATTGAATGGAAAGAGACAATACAAAATATTTTACTCATATGTTTGTTTCACTTTAGTCCTCATTAGTGATGTAAAACTATCCAAAGTTGCCACTATCAGTAGTTTTGATAGTATTGGACAAAAAACTATTGATACTATCGATAGAATGCTTGGTAACCGAGGAAGGGGGGAGGGTGGAATAGTTAAATTTTTAATTTTTAACTATTGTACCATTTTCATTTGTACTTTTTCATTAGGGAATTAAACATTTCCGTAAATATAGGATAGGTTCCATTATACAAGGTGTCCAAAAAGAGTATTCGGGGTTTGAAAGTTGAATAAAATCTCAAATATAGAATATCAACTAGGATGTTAACGTTTTATTTAAACACAATCAACTGGAAATTTATTTAGAAAAAACAATATTGTCTAGGTGTCCACCATAACGCTGCTGGTACTCCTCGAATCTCAAACGCAGTAAATCGTGTAAATAGTGAAAAATAATGGGCGTTTATGACCGTAGCAGTTTTTTGGCCAAGTATCACCAAACAACATGTGTTCTGAAAAGAAAAATTCATGTGTCTTTAGCCTGCTGACACATTTTTCTTTCATAATTTTTAATTATTTAAGTAAGAGCTCCATAGCTCGGCCTAACTTTAAAATTCTATCAGCATGGTATAAGGACGACTCTGGACTTGTTAATTTGAGTTTATATGTGTTTAAGTGTAGTTAATATTTTTTTTATAGTGTAGATAAGCATTTTTTTTTGAAAAATAAATAAAATTACAGGGTAACTTATATTTTTACTTTCACTTACCTATATATGAAATATATAGTAAGGAAAGTATTGCGATCGTGAAAAATTTCGACTTCCGGTTTTCAAAGGAAATACACGTTTTAGGGTCCCCTGAGTCCAAACAACCAAGTACTGCGAAATGGTCTGTGTGTGTGTGTGTGTTTGTGTGTGTGTGTGAACAGACTAGCTCAAAAACTATAAATCGTACGAACTTCAAATTGTTTAAAAAAAATGCCCGCGATGTGACAGCAAAAATTTCATTAAAATTGGCCAAACGGAGGGGGTACTGTATTTAAAGAATTTTCTCTAATTTTTTTCAATTTTCTCGAAATCAGCTCTAACAATTTTGATTAAACTTGATATTTGACGTATGTATGTGCCCGCGATATGGCAGTCAAAATTTCATCAAAATTGATCAATTGTAGGGGGCACTTTACTTAATAAATTTTTTTTTTTTTTTTATTTACTCAAAAACGGCTTTAATGATTTTGATGAAACTGGGTATTTGACGTATGTATATGCCCGCGAAGCGACAGCCGAAATTTCATCAAAATTGGTGAAACGGAGGGGGTACTTTATTTAATAAACTTTTTCTTATGTTCACGTGTTTTTTTTATTTACTCAACAACGGCTGTAATGATTTTGATTAGACTGGATATTTGGTGTATGTATATGCTCACCATGTGACAGCCCAAATTTCATCAAAATTGGTCAAATGCAGGGGGCTCTTTATTTTTATAGCTTTTTTCCAATTTTAAATTTTTTTCGAATATCTCAAGAACGGCTTTAATGATTTAATGGTTCCTCTTTATATTTCACTTATATTCTTAGTATTTTTTAACTTATATTTATATTTCACTTAAATGAATTATATGTATAAGGACATCGGTGCTTCGAGAGAGAGACTATCACTTTTCTCCTTTAAAGCAAAGTTTTCGATATTACTATCGATAGTTTTACATAGCTATCAATTTTAGCTAGCCTTGATGAAGGTGAATATAGGCTGGTAAAATTAAGTCAAATTTTTTTGACTGATTTTCGTGACTATCACAGAGAAATATTCTACTTATAGTTAATGGAATTCAGGCTCAGAAAAACTCTAAAATATAACATTTGTATTCTAAGCAATTTGTACAAAATTTAACTTTTTAGAGTGTTTTCCTCTTTTGGACTTGAAACTTTGATGTTTGATATTGTCTCCTTCGAGTCTTTTCTCCAGCTCTTTGGTGAGTGTTTCGTTTATTTTCGAGTCCCCTTCGCTCAGAGATCTTGATCTGGACGTAGATGGAGGGCAGTGCTGGAAAAGCCGCATGTTTCCGCCGTGGCAGGTTCCATAGTTCTTGAAATTAGGGTTCGTTGGGTCCTTGTCGATCCTACGTGAAAACCATCTAAAAGCAATTTGTTTTTGGTTTTTCGTCTTGCTTATTTATGAACTAATAGATATTCTTTTGATTATGAAACAAAGGATATGAATATTATGAGCTTTTAAATATATACATACAGTTAGCAAAAAAAGTCTATGTACACCATGCCAAAAATCAAATTTTAGCCAAGGAAAAAAAGGAAAAATAACATACATTTCTTTTAATTTTTTCTTTATAAATTAGCCCTTAATACTTGATCATTTTTAAACATTTTCAATTTCATAAACAACGTTTTAAGACATTTATAAAAATTATTTATACAAAATAAAAAAAAAGTGTGTGTACACTAATTATTTCAAAACATAATATTTTTTACTTTCACTTACCTATATATGAAATATATAGTAAGTGGAAGTATTGCGATCATGAAAAATTTCGACTTCCGATTTTCAACGGAAATACACGTTTTGGGACCCCCTGAGTCGAAATAACCAAGTCCCGCGAAATGGTCTGTGTGTGTGTCTGCGTGTGTGTGTGTGTGTGTGTGTGTGTGTGTGTGTGTGTGTGTGTGAACAGACTAGCTCAAAAACTATTAACTGTGCAAACCTGAAAGTGGGTATTTAGTGTATGTATATGCCCGCGATGTGACAGCAAAAATTTCATCAAAATTGGTCAAAGGGTGGAGGTACTTTATTTAATAAATTTTCACGTTTTTTCGATTTTCTCAAAAACGGCTCTAACGATTTTGATTAAACTAAGTATTTGATGTAATAATATGCCCGAGATATGACTGTAAAAATTTCATCAAAATTGATCAACCGGAGGGGGGACTTTACTTACTAAATATCGGTTCGGAGCCTTACCGGTAAGGCGATAAGTGAGCGGAGTGATAGGCAGTATAAAAATTGCCAATTAGATCGAAAGAGTAAAAAGGACTACTTGAATCTTAATAATAAAAAAAAAAAATCGAGCGTAGCCACGGCTCTAAGGGTAGAAGCTAATTATCGGTGATGGAAATTGGATGAGGCCAAAAATAGGGGGTAGGTGCGGGAATAATATTAAAAATCGGTGTAACCGCTCTTACCCACCCCCTTAACCCTAATTTACGGCTTGAGTTATGATACCTCGAAAGCATACAAATTGAACGAGAGCGGAGTGTTAGGCAGTATAAAAATTGCCAATTAGATCGAAAGAGTAAAAAAGGACTACTTGAATCTTAATAATAAAAAAAAAAAAAAAAAAAAAACAAATCGAGCGTAGCCACGGCTCTAAGGGTAGAAGCTAATTATCGGTGATGGAAATTGGATGAGGCCAAAAATAGGGGGTAGGTGCGGGAATAATATTAAAAATCGGTGTAACCGCTCTGACCCACCCCCTTAACCCTAATTTATGACTTGAGTTATCATACCTCGAAAGCATACAAATTGAACGAGAGCGGAGTGTTAGGCAGTATAAAAATTGCCAATTAGATCGAAAGAGGATGAAGGACTACTTGAATCTTAATAATAAAAAAAAAAAAAAAAAAAAAAAAATGGAGTGTAGCCACGGCTCTAAGGGTCGAAGCTAATTATCGGTGATGGAAATTGGATGAGGCCAAAAATAGGGGGTAGGTGCAGGCGGTGGGTAGGCGGGTAGGCGCCCCCCCTCCCTATTCTATAGTCTTACCTAATAAAGATTTTTGGACTAATTACCTATGCGAGAGGTAACTAGTCGCGAAAAAAAAAGCCGTATTAATTATGGTTTTTAAAATTTTAGTTCGCGCGAACTGACAAGAGATCGCATTGAAAACGTTGGTCGCGGTAGCCAGGAGGGGGGGGGTAAAACCCCACCCGCCCTCCCCCGCCGCTTCACCACATAATAAGGACTTTTTGAATATTTACCTTTGCGAGAGGTAATTAGCTTGGGAAAAAAAAAACCATAGTAATTAGTTAATGACAATTTAGATGTGCGAGAGCTAACTCACTAACTCAAAATTCAAAAGAATTTTATATTGTCTTTTTAAGATTTTCGTCTCTAGAATCTCTTATCGAGTGCCTCCCTCTAGGGACGTTATCGTAACTTACAGAGAAAAAGTAGACAATTCACCATCATAGATGGAATTGGAGATGGAAGAAAATAATATTAAATTTTTTTAGCGGGACGTATTTATTTCATGACTGGAATAACAATAAATCCCTATTATAGCCATATCCATAATATTTTTCTTAATTTTCAAACCAAATTTAAGCTTAGTTAATAGTTATTTGTTATCTCAAAATTAATAATTTGGCACTTACAGCAATTTTCATCTAAACACCTCAATAGTTGCAGAAACATAATTAAAAATCTGGTGCGTGCGCGCAACACACAACTTTCACTTACCAACTTACTTAGATTAGAAATTAATGCGTTTTGTTAATTGCCACTTCTCAAATGAACAGAACAGTTTAATTATAACGCATTGGCTTGTCATTAAAGGCGTACGGCGCATGCGTGATCTCAAGGTGTTATATGAGTTGACGGAATATTTTTCTTTTTTTCTCCTGTATATGTTTACTTGATTTTCTTCATATATCATATTTAGCCGTTTCTTATTTTTAAGCGTGATGAAAGACAGATAATTTCCCAATATAAACTAAAGCAAAGGTACTTTATAGAAAAACAAAAAAAGCCCCTTCCCCATTTAAGCCCCCTCAGAACATTTTAATAATGATAAAGCTTACCTGATATTAAATAACAACTAATTTTCATTAAACATAACGAATTTGATAAAAATCGTTAAAGCCGTTTTTGAGATAATCGATCAAAAAGGTAAAAATCGGACAAAATTTATTAGAAAGTCCCCCCTCCTGTTGATCAATTTTGATGAAATTTTTACAGTCATATCTCGGGCATATAAATACATCAAATACCAAGTTTGATCAAAATCGTTAAAACCGTTATTGAATAAATAAAAAAAAACCCGTGAAAATGATACAAAATTTATTAAGTAAAGTCCCCCCTCCGGTTGATCAATTTTGATGAAATTTTTACAGTCATATCTCGGGCATATAAATAGATCAAATACTCAGTTTAATCAAAATCGTTAGAGCAGTTTTTGAGAAAATCGAAAAAAACTTAAAAAGTTATTAAATAAAGTACCCCCTCCCTTTGAGCAAATTTGATAAAATTCATGCTGTCACATCGCGGGCATATACATACTCTAAATACCTAATTTCAGATTCGCACGGTTTATAGTTTTTGAGCTAGTCTGTTCACACACACACACACACACAGACACACACACACACACACACACACACACAGACCATTTCGCGGGACTTGGTTATTTTGACTCAGGGGACCCCAAAACGTGTATTTCCGTTGAAAACCGGAAGTCGAAAATTTTCACGATCGCAATACTTCCGCTTACTATATATTTCATATATAGGTAAGTGAAAGTAAAAACCGATAATAGTAATCTGGATAACATAGCAAAAGTGTCACTCCAGAGTGAAGAATCCGCACAAGATTTTATGATTACATTGTATAATAATATCCGACAGTGATCAAGTGTATCCGGAAGCTGACAGAGGTGCCTGAATCCTTTGTTTGGGCCTCTAAATCAACTGAAAAAAGAGCTTTTCCAGGAAATATTGAATTCCTTTTTAATGTGCATAGCGAGTGGAAGTCGGAAATCAAAATGTAATGTAAAACAATAATGGCTACGATTTTACGAATCTCTTTTAAAAAGGGTTATTAATGCTCGGCCTTTCTTTAAATTCTATGAATTTTGTGGTTTTATGATTATGCTGTCCATCCGTCGTTTAGACATTCATTTAGGATTTTTTACTGTTATCGGTGTATAATGTGCTTTAATCTTCTTAAATCAATAAACAAAATCTTTTAAGCAACCCAAAAAAATGTTCTTGAGTTTTATTTCTTGGCAAAATTTTCCAGGAACAGAGTCGAAACAACAATAACTTTGCCGAAACCATAAAGAAGTGTTTCATTTTTCAGAAAACGACAGCGATATTCCACTGATATTATATATCTTTATTAAAATCTATTGTTGAAAATTTATTTAAGGTTATGTATTAGGTTTGTTCCAACAAGCACTTAAACCACGTCAATAACTAACACACTTCACATGATCTTTTAATTCTGAATTTGATTGGTTTGTTTTCCCAAGCGATTCATCGACCATTAAAACATTATTGAGCATTGCTTGAAATCAACCAATCAAATTTAGAATAAAAAAAGCGGGGATAGTACATGACCAGTTTGTTATTTATCAACGTGTTTTAATAGTTTGTTGGAGCATACCTTATGATATATGCCATATGTTTTTCAAATAAGTAAATATTTTGAGCGATAATTAAATAATTATTTTCATGTTTTTTCCCAATAACTTCTTTAATAAATTAAGAACCCAAAAAAGGTTTTAATGGGACCACATTGGGAAAATACTCGACAAGATGCAAAAGGTTTCGTTCCAATTGGTCCACCCATCTCGGAGTAATCGGTGGACATACATAGAAAAAAAAAAAAAAATAATATTCAACGTTAAAAAAAAAAAAAAAAAAAAAAAAAAAAAAAAAAAAAAAAAAAAAAATAGAAAAAAAAAAAAAAGTCACATACGTATCGAATTGAGTAACCTCCTCTTTCGAAGTCGGTTAAAAAACATGAAAAATAAATGTACATTTGAAAAATTTATACCATATCAAAATAAAAAATAAAAATAGTTAACAATTTTTTGGAAATGTAACATTAAATTTTAAACTTCCTCATCTTCACCATCAAAAACGTTGCAAATAAGGTCTTCGGAAAATCTACATCGATTCGGTCGAAGTAATGCTTTGTATTTGCTGAACGATCTTTCTACATCGTCTGATGTGACCAGTGCGAATTTAAAAGCATTTATCTCTTTAAGTGCAAGGGCCAAGTCTTTTTCGGGTTTTCTCCTTTGTGCTGACGTGCAATATTTTTCAAGTCGTCAAGTCCAGGATTTTTTTTCAAAACAACTTCTAATTTTTGTTTTACAACGGTTCCCTTGTTTCCTTTGGCTTTATTTATTTTCTCGATTATTTTTTGCAAAATTTCCAAGCTGTCAATAAGTGCCATATTTTTAGTTTCCAACTTTTTTTTTTTTTTTCCTTCCAACAGTAACCTAGAAGGGAGTTTATTTGTTATTCTGTACATACCATACTGTACAGTATACAATGTACATGATTGATATCTCGCCGGTGGTACCGCAGAGGCCCACCTCCAGCACCGTACCCGTACCCCACCGTACCGAACTTGCAGCAGGTGCCAGCGCCCCGGTAATGACCAATGTCATAACTGCATTATGAAAGAGGTCGTCCGATGGTCCAGCAGCGCTGCAGGCAGGGCAGGATCCCAGCACGGAGTAATACCTCCGCAGCATCAACAACGACACTATTTATTACTAACATTGATAATGATTTTCCTTTTTAATACATTTTTAAAGTACATTAGATATAAAACAAACTAATATAAAACAAAAAATAAGAGTTACCTAAATGGTTCTCTTAAAGCATAGAACATAAAAGAAATTATAATTGAAACAGCATTCAGCAACAATCAATTAACAAAATGTTTGCCAACAGTCTTGAATCAAAAATAAATTTCTTTGATATTTTTTATTTTTTTTAGGGCATCTTTAAAGAATAATTTAAGGTCTAAAAACATTTTATCAATTAACACAGGACTATCCACCGGCCATTGTCCCAGTTTCTGTTTAGTTTTATTTATTAACGAATATCTGTAGTCTGTCAGTAATCTGCACTCATGTATTATGTGGTGTATAGTTTGTTCTTGTGTGAAGTCACAGGGACACAATGGCGAGTCCCTTATTTTAAACCTGTGAAGGTAGCTGTTCACTGCCGCGTGCCCTGTGATTCCCTGTGTTGTGTAGAAGTCTGTCCATGTGTTAGCTTTATTGAGGTAGGTCTGTAAGTGTGGGATGAATGAATATAAATGTCGAGCTTTGTGTGTAGAGTCCCAACGTGTTTGCCAACGTTGTACTGCTTGTTGGTGTAGCGTGTGTATTAAGTGTTGTTTTGATATCTTTGTGTATGATATAGGCAGGGAAGTGTCTTTTGAAGCAGATTTTGCAGCCTTGTCTGCAAAATCATTCTCAGGTATATCTGAGTGCCCTTTTATCCAAGTAAATGAAATCCAATTATTTCCATCAGTTTGCAGGTTTCTTAATTGTTTGTGAATTTCCTCGATGATTGGTGTATGGCAGTATGTGTTTGCGATCATGTGTAATGAACATTGGCTGTCGGTTAGTACGTTAATAGTTTTATTTGTGATTTTTAAGTCTATTAAATGTTCTAAGGACTTAAGAATGGCGAATTGTTCGGCTTGGTTATTCGTACAATCCGCGCCAAGTCTACACTTTATAATTTTCTGTAATATTCGATTTTCAAATATTAAACTAGCGCAGCCTACATATTCGCCATCCTTACTACCGTCTGTGTATATTTCAAAATCTGTGGTATGGTTAGAGTTCAGTATAATACTTGGATGTTCTGTAGGATGTGGCCAGTCTTTGTAGTCTGTAATGTGTTCCACGTCATCAGATTTGAAATTTTCAATATCTGTTTTAATGGATAATAAATGGAATTTACTTACATAAAAGTCGGCTAATATACTTATTGGAATCATTTTGGCTAAGACAAAGGCTGCTTCATCGGAGAGGGTTCGGAAACCTTTGGCAATTTTAAGTGCCATCAGCCTCTGGACCCTCTCCAACTTTTTTATATTATACAATTTTTTTAATGCAGGATACCAAATTTCTATACCATAGGCGAGGATAGGTAAAATCGCGCCCCTATACAGAATATCCAGAGCCTCTGTTCTTAACCCCCAGGTTGCTCTGGCCGCTATGGAAAGGGAATTTATTAATTTAATGAGTTTGTTTTGTAGTATGTCTATATGAGTGTTCCATGTTAATTTTCCGTCAATTGTTATCCCTAGATATTTGAAGGTAGATACTTTGCGAAGATGGGTATTTTGTATCGTTATTTGAAGTTCTGGAATTTGTCTTTTCCTTGTAATGACCATGTAATTAGATTTTTGTGTGTTAAATGTCAGTTTGTGTGAGTGTGCCCAATGGTTTATTTTGTTTGATACTATTTCGATTATTGTTTGTAAATGTTGAAAATGTTCCGAAGTTATTATGATGAGTATGTCCACTGCAAAAGCCAAGAGAGTAACATTAGGTGGTAATCTTTCTTTCAGTAGTGAGTCAACGAGTAAGTTCCATAGGAGCGGAGAACAGCAGGAGCCCTGGGGTGTTCCAATTGATTGATTCCGTATCATAGTGTAGTTGTTTGAAACTAGACAAACAGATCTATCGCTCAGATAATCTCTCAGAATCCTGTAAATGTTTTTTGGACATTGGAATCGTTTAAGAGAACTCCATATTGACGGCCACCATGCACTATCGAACGCTGCACTGATGTCTAAAGATATTAGTACACTGTGCTGTTTGTTATCTAAGGAATGACGAATAATTTGATTAGCTTTGTAAAGTGCATGGGTAGTGCTTTTTTGCTGCGTGAACCCGAATTGGTTTTCACTCAACAGTTTTTTGCTGTGGATAAAATGTGACAACCTGTTGTGGATTATTTTCTCCAAGACTTTGCCTCCAGTTGGGATCAGACATATAGGCCTAAGTGAGGTTATATCCCCTATTTTCTTGCCTGGTTTACTAATCAGAACTAGCTTTGATTTTTTCCAAATACCTGGAAAAATTCCTCGCCTGAAACATGTTTCGTAAATATTGTACATGGTTTGTGGAAAAATTTCGTATAATTTTTTATATATTGAGGAGGTAATGCCGTCAATGCCTGGAGCTTTGTTATCATTGAGGTTATTGATTACATCTGATAATTCTAACTCATTCAGAGGGATGTCGTCGTCAGTATCGGGTAAATTCTCCACAGACTGTCGCATGATAGCATGTTCTACTGAATCAGTGGTTAGGTCATCTTGTCTAATTATTGTGTTCAAAATATAGGAATAAGTTTCTTCTAAGGATTTAGTATATGACCCGTCTGGCTTCTTTAAGGCATTTAAATTAAGTTGCTGTGGCATTTTTCCGGCAGCATATTTATAAGGCCATTTCCATGGATTCCTAGTAGGAATAGTATCACAATATTCCTTCCACGATTCCATTTTACTTGCCCTAATAGATTTCAAATATTCCCGTTTGAGTGTTAAGTATTCAAGACGCTTACTGGCTCTTGTGACATCGTTCGATTTTGTTTTCTGGTACATCCTGCGGGCTTTGTTGGTTGATTTCCGCAGAGCTTCCAGCTTATCATTCCACCAAGGGTTTAGTTTCTGGGTCGGAGTTAGTTTGGAAATGTTACTATTGATAATTTTAAATGATTTATTGCACGTTTTGGTCAATAGCCGGAAAAATATTTGGATGAACACGTCAAAGGCCATATTATTTATTTTTAAATTTAATTGATAATCTAAATTTTCGGTTTCCTGAATTTTAAATCCTTTACAGAATATACTTTTTAAATTATCAACGAATTTTTCCCAATCTGCGTTTTTGGTTCTATATAGTTTCCAATGGTTTCTGATAATAACGGAAGAATTCAAATCCAAAGAAAATTGAATAGTGGAATGATCTGAGAAATTTTCATTATCTAGTATGCGCCAATTGTTGACTTTATTAAGAGCATGCATATTTGTAAAGGTTAAGTCAATATTACTTTGGCCTCGAGAACTGAAAAATGTAGGTAAGCCAGAATCTATATTACAAATATTGAAATCGTTGTTTATGATGAAATTTTCAAGTGACCTACCACGATTATTTGTCATGCAATCATACCACAATCTGGATCGACAGTTAGTATCCGCACCAACGACGATACATCGATCTGGAAATGCATCGATAATGCGTTTAAGGTTATCAGTGTCCTCAATAACATCACGATTGATATCAAAGTAGGCTGAGATAAAAATATACGGAACCTTTCCAATCATAACCTGTACTACCATACTGTAACATCTGGATTAGAGAAATCACTGAGCAAGATAGCATCTATATGTTTACTATTTACAATGATAAGAGATCGACAATTGGAAAGGTTAACAGAAAATTCTCTATATGCTGAATATGAGCGAATCTTACTTCCTAAATAAGGTTCCTGTATTAAAGCAATATGTATATTATGTTTGTGTATATATTCTTGTAGTAGTATTTTTGATTTGTATGAATGTTGCGTGTTTTGTTGTAGAATGTTTAAGTGTCGTGGAGCTGAGTTTACTGCCATTGTGGTAATTGTAATGTAGTTGTGCTGTCATAATTTGTGTTGCGGATTAGACGGTGAATAGCATTAATGTATGAAGGACACAACTTACTTGTGGCTGAATGCTTGACATCAACGGCGAATTGTGCCTTACAGTGTTTATTATAATTGATGCAATTTACACATTTAGTTTCTTCCGTCCTGGGGCAGTCCTTCGTGTAATGTTCTCCGCAGCAGATGGCGCACGTAAGCTGGTTCTTGCAGTGCTTCTCGGCGTGATTGAACTTGGAGCACTTTCTGCACTGCTGAACTGATAGGTAGTCCTCTGCAGCACAAATTGTGTAGAATAACTTTAGTTTCACGCTCAGAAGAGGAGCTCTCATTCTCGGGTCCACTTCTAGCAGCGCATATCTTGGGCTCCCAGGGGTTTTTCCTCCAAAGATGGTAAGGAGGCGTAGGCTTTCTTCAGTTAGCCCAAGCTCATCGTTTTGTCTAATGAGTGTTTTTATGAGGTTATCTTTGTCGGCCTCTTCTGGTAACCTTTTAATGATAATTTTAGGGTTTCGCTTTTTAGGTAGGGTTGTTGTTAAAGAGCTGTCTTCCTTCAGTTTCTCTTCGATTTTCTTTATGTCCCGCCGATCGGTTGTTTCGACCAATATTTTACCTTCCTTAAGGTTTTTGATATTCTTTATACCTAACCTCAATTCGGTCGGGTTAATTTTGGCTTTAAAGACTTTTTTTGTATCTTCAGAAGAGACGTTGTTGTCTTTTGATGTAATAATAAGAATTTCAGATTTACGAGTTATAGAAACTGGTAGTCCACTTACTTTTTTATTCTTGATTGCTCCAGCAAAGTCCAGAGACGAAGACGGTTGAGGGAAAATAGACGCATCCTGTTCCATATCATGTTGAAGGTCTTCTAAAAGATCAACAACTTCTTTAACGAAACATTCGCGATCTTTTTTCGACCTAGAACCTTCTATTTGCTTGATTTTTTCTATAGCTTTTTTTAAGCGTTGCAATCTTGTCGCCATCATATGATCATATCTTTAGTTTCCAACTGTTTTATGGCTTGTGATAAAAAACTAAAGTTACTAGCTATGTAAACCAGATCTTGTTCTAATTTATTATCTTTGAAGAGAGCGTTCGCTTTTTCTATTGCTGAAGAATCAACATCTAGAGTCGATGTTATATGTTTTATTTTTTCGAAGTTCTCTAAGTAGTACTCCGCCGCACAGTGGGCAAAATCACCAATTTAGGTGGACAAAAGTCAAGTCAAAATTTTGGAATTTCTGAGTACTTGATCTTTTTATCATTAGTTGGTAAGACGCTCAATACTAATATTCCCCGCCATAGCGTGTTTACAAACATATAATGAATGAGTGAATCATTCCTTTTTACACAAGTGCCAAAAACCGGCTGTGGGATTATCTTTATTCCACCGTAATTTATTATGTTCAAGGTGTGTGCAGTGCAAAGTCTTTTTGATTTTATTTAACAATGGACATTGCTGAGACAGGTAAGACAGTATATGTCTACATTTGATATTGAATATACAATCCAATCTACCTGTAGAGTTAATTTTGTAATTTTTAAATTTATGCCATTATTGAACAACGAAAAACTATATAACCCCCAAGTTACCCCAAGGAATTTTTTGTAGGATTTGTTACATTAATCCTTCTAGTTTTTAAATGTTGCAAAGAATTTTTGCGATTTTTTGCGTTTTGGGAGATACATAATATTTTTTGAGATAAATCACTCCGAATCACGAGGAAGAAATTTTTTGAAGAGTGGGTTAAGTTTCCAAAACAAAAACGCCAAGACCACTTGATGAAATTTATTCTTAATTCAGCTCATATTAATAATCAATATAGAGATTATTAGCCTCTGAAAATTATAATTTTCCCGTCTTTCCGACAAAATTTCGGAAAGGTCGGACAAATGAAAACTGGAAGATTTTTTCAATAAATACTCCAGTTGGCTTGATTCACTTGACTTGGATTTTAGTATTTCAGTTATCCAACCTGCTTGTCAACGCTCAGGACGCCCTGAAAAATGTTTCGAATATTCTAGTGAGAAAAAAAAGAAAAGTCAGCGAGTTATTGAAGGTAGGCTGTGAAAAATTGACTTTCGTTGCACAGTACGCGCTTTATGTTTCTGGTAAGCGTAGTACTTCCAAAGTCGTGAAAGGTGCATCTACCTCTCAACAGCCATCTTCTACAAGAAATTCGACCTCTACCAACATTCGACGTTTTTACCGTGAAGACGCTTTGGCTCACTTTGTCGAATGCAAAGCAGCCCCAAATTATTTCAAGATCCGAGTTGCTCCCTCCCACTACACTCAGAAGAAAATTATAGTGTTGGTTTGGCTACTTTACATGGGTGGATTCGGACTTCTGAAATCTTCCTATCTATTGCATATAGACTAACTTTGAAAGAACGAAAAAAAAACTTTGAAAACCGAGGAAGATCGACAAGCATTTACTTTGAATAAGGCAAAGATCCAAAAAGAATCAAAAGTCCAGTTATGTCTTAATGTAGACCAACCAAAACAAAGGATTCATCAACAACAATGATGGTAACATGGCTAGACGATTTTTCAAAAATTCGGAA
Organism: Aelia acuminata; assembly: GCA_911387785.2. NCBI lineage: Eukaryota > Metazoa > Arthropoda > Insecta > Hemiptera > Pentatomidae > Aelia > Aelia acuminata. The sequence continues at coordinate 4,204,402 of OU426978.1, forward strand.
ATAACTGCTTCTATAGCTGATTTAGAGGGAGCCCTCATAAAGTGATCCCGGGTTATCCTCCAATGTTTTTCATCAGGATACGAAATCGATTTAGAAAAGTTCACCGAATACACGTCTGAAACTAAACGGCTCTACTTAGATTTGTATTCCTGGTACGGGGTGACTCCCACGATTCATAAAATCTTCGACCATTCAGCATTCGAGCATTCAGATTATTAAAAATCAATGTGTTCCAATCGGACAATTGACTGAAGAGGCTTAGGAAGCCAGAAACAAAGATTTTCGAATTTTCATGAAACGGAATACGAGAAAAAATTCATGAATAGCGACAAATTGTGATTTGTTGAAAATGCTATTAGGTTCATTGGACCCTATTGTTGCTTCTCTGGGAAAACCTGTAAAAAAAAATACCGTTAGATTCAGATGTGCTATATTTACTGAAGTGCACTATTTCGAACGAACAAGTATCCTCATAAATGTCAAATCTTGAGGAACCAAATGACGACATTTAAGAGTCATCATGGATCATTCATATCATATAGTGAAGAAGATAATTTGTTGTTTAATATTCATAATTTTGTTTTATATTTATCTGCCGGTTAAGTTTATTAATTATTTATAAATTAAGCCTAATTTTATTTCTGTAGTTTATTTAAATTATATTCAATGTACATTGATTATTTAAAAAATAATAATAAAAAAAAGTTTTACAATCTATGATTTAAAGAGTTTCCATAAATGATTTAATATATGTCTAGTAGCAGGTTTACTCCACTCTGAGCGGATAAGTGGATTAGTTGTATTACTTTTCCCGTATTCTAGGACTTCAAGCGTTAAATGTAGGAAAGTTTTAGATTTTAGCAAATAAATTTGATCTTTGACCACTGTTCGCTCGCCAAATGTGTCAAAAAATTGATTAATTTTTTTTTATTATTTTTTCCGTAATCTGGGACCCCAAATGCTAAATATGGACTAATTTCAGAATTTTGTCCACCTAAATCCGGCATATTTCCCACTGTGCGCCGCCTCTAACCAAGTTCCCCAGCGTGTAAGGACTGGTTGGGGTGGTAAACAAAGCTCGGGATACATGTCTTTCAATATATTAATACGACCTGGGGCCTTCAAATATATTTTTTTTACATTAGAAATTAATGAATCCACATTTGGAAACAATGCCCTGACCGTTTCAGCAACGCGATGCAAAGCATGTACCAAACATGTCACATGAATTAGTTTTGGGTAAAAAACTTTTAATGCGTTGCCAGCCTTTATCATATAAGGAGCTGCATCGGACAAAAAAAGCAAAACTTTGTCACATTTGTTTTCGTTCCAAAGGAGACCAATCGAGTCGTTGAAAAACCTTGCAATACTACCGTGGTCACATTTTTCTAAAAATTCGCAGTTCAGTAAATATGCCTTTGTAGGAGTGTCTGAGAGTTTGCCGATTATATTCGCCACATATCTTCCGAGGGAGTCCGTCGTTTCATCAATCGAGACCCAAATCGGACCGTCCCCGATATATGATTTGATTTGTTCCAACCTTTCATTATAAATGTCTTTAAGATAATTTTTTCGAAGGGTCGTATGATCTGGCATTTTCTGCCCAATATATTTTTCCATAATCGTTTAAAGTTTGGATTATTTATTTTGTATAAAGGAATATCCGCCTTTAACAAAGCCCGGCACAAATCAGTGTTAAAACTAGACTTACTTGAACTTGCTTCTCCAGAAGTCAAAAAAGTTTGTTTTTTGAGTTGGTTTTTTCCTTATTTTCTACGTATTTCGCTGTTTTTAAATGCTGTAAAACCAAAAATCGTTGATCCGTAGAAATGTTTTTTTGGCAGCACAAACAATATAGAACACCTTCACTGTCGCATTTAAATGTTTCTCCTCCGAACTCCGCGACGTACTTAGCGGCTAAGCTTTTTCTGTTTTCTTTTCTTTTTGGCATTTCACCCACTAGCGATGAACTTATCACTAAATTTTTCAAGCAACTGAGGTAATATAAGCATTGTCAAGGATGAGGATCTATATAAGAAAAGAGGGGGATCAAAATTTCTGAGAACTGTCGACAATGGTTTGGGTGTTTTGATTTTCCAAGAAATTTTTAATCCCTACGTTCAGTCTTTGTTTATTTATTTTATGTATTGATAGAAAAAAAAAAAAAAAAAAGTGAATAAACAACAATAATTTTAATGTGAATTCCCTAGTTGTAAAATATGGACAAAAAAATGTATTTATCGAAATATATGTAAAAATATTTAAAAACGACAAAATATGGAAAATAAAAATGGTTCAAAATGGTTTATATCATGGTAAAATCATTTAGAATGCATATACATGCATTTTTAGGCCTCAGAACAAAATATGTAAATACATGAAAATCCCATCCCTACTTATGATGTTATAAAATACTATAAATATAATATAAATAATAATATATAATTATACTTTCCTGGGGGGCCGGGATGGCCGAGTGGACAGAGGGAATCTCGTTAATCCAATGCCGCGCGTCAACACTAGGAGGTACACAGCTTCTAAACCTTTACCCTCCTGTGCCCGCTCGACACCTTCATAAAAACAAGGAAAGGACAATACCTCCATCCAGCATTATTGCGCCCGCAGTGGCCATGCCACCACGACCGCAACAAACCACCCCCGGGTATGTGAGGCCCGTCAGCCTACTGGAGGCGACTCACACCGACCGGGCGTAGGAGTGATGAACCTTCCCCGTGTATCTCATCGAGAATCGTGGTGTGGTTTTCCAGGAGGTCAGTAACCGCCCGGAGGTTTGGTTCAGGGACGGTATGCTTCAGGGAAAGAAATATAGGTCCTCGGGGCCTGCTGACTCTGAGCTACCATAATCCTTGGACCTAGACCAGTTTGTCACTGTCCTTGAACCCGAGAGAGCTGACGCCATCGGTGGGAAGGACACTGCCAAATTGGCCCCAATGGGATTGGTTATGGAGCTATGGGCAGTCTGCCGCTGTACCACGGTGACCATGGCTTGCAGCAACGTGAGGTTTGGGCTACCCCCTCCAGGCTGTCTGTACTCCCGCAAGCAAAACAAATGTCTGTAAGAAGACCACACTGCGCGGCCAAAGGTCTCATTAGGCCTAATGCGCCAACCGAAAAAAAAAAAAAAAAAAAAAAAAAAAAAAAAAAAAAAAAAAAAAAAAAAATTTATACTTTCCTGAATTTATTGATATGAGTGTCTGTTATAATGTAATTCATGGCGCCGTTATTGAATTTTGTTTTCAATTTAAAGTTTTACTTGGTCGGAAACTAGCGATGTTTATGAATTGGTTAAAAAGTATTTGTTTTAAAATAAAATTTACTCATTCTCCCTTAAAAAAATACTTAATTAGAGATTGTGTAATATTTTCTAATAATTAAACTGCTCAGTATTCCAATCCGAGTAGAAAACTAATCAAAAATAACGAATGAAACGTGCTACTGGAAAGTATTTCTATCTTAAAATGATTATGTTAAAAAGTAAAGACTTATATTTTATTATATTTAAACAAGAATTTTGATATTTCATTAAAGATAAAGAATTTTTATAAAGTGTATAGAGGGGAAAGTATTGCGATCATGAAAAATTTCGACACCCAGTTTTCAACGGAAATATTAAAACCAGACTTTGGATGGAACCGTTACATAACCGTATAAATACGCAATCACATGTTCTAGATGTGACTGGAATATTCGAGGCCCTTCTGTGATGTTCCATTCCTGACTAAATACAAGAGGCGATGGACGAGGGGCTTAGTTCTGCTCCGTGCATCGAAACATAAGGTTACCTTTGTGTCACTTGTAGCTACTTTTTGTAACGTGGTTACTCATTTGAGTAGTTACTCTTTTATTGTGAAAATTTTGTTTTTTAATTTCGTGTGAATAAAAATTATTCAAACCCACATTACTGTACGATTTATTTAACCTCAATTCCTATCGGCAACTGCTTGAATCTTACTTCATGATAAAATCCTTTGCCCAGTACTTAGGTCGCTTCAAGTTCCCATTAGATATTATATATTATCCTATTAGGGATGTTGTTCTATGGGGAAATTATTACATCCTTAACCAGGCCCGGAATTATTGGGGGGGGGGGCAAGTGCCCTGGGCGGCAGAATTTGAAAAGTTTAAAAAATAATAAAGGAAATAAATAAATAAGATGGAAACGTTATCAAAATAATAATATCACAATCAATTATTTGAATTGTTCGCAAAATTTTGATTGAGTGATATGACTAATACCGATATGAATTAGTACACTGAGCGTTCGGCAGCGAGTTTGGGGACGCGAAAACAGCGTGGCCTTGAAACGATGCCTCCCCCGGGGAAGCGGTCTTCAAACGACATTGGTCTATCTCAGGAACAACTCCAGTTTTCTGTCATGGCTGCCATACATTGTATCAGATTGACATCGTTTGTTATTGAAATAAAAGTTTTTGCCCATTAAATAATTTGAAATTAAATAGAAATGGATGGGATGATTGCTTATTTTAGGTAAATAAAAGGAAAAATAAGACAATGATGTTTTAAGAAAAACAATAAACGAAATAATCATTGTTAGAGCCGTTTCACGGCATTTAAGTTAATTTTTAAAATGAAACATATTTTTATGACTAAAATTAACTTAGGAAAACAGATAGGAAAATAAAATAGGAAAACAGTTTCAAATCAATTTTCGAATCAACCCACGCAAATTATCAATTGAGGACCTGGGTGCAAGAACTTTTTGCGTCAAATGGATTTTTGGAATCACCAACTCCTGATGTGCCTACCTTCCAAATTTGGGTTCAATACCTCATTCCTAGAATTCAGGAGAAGCAATTATTTTAAGTCCAATAAGTGCCCTTCTTGCATAAAACCCAGTAACTTCTTTATTTTCGTCCTGTTTCTCTAACTATTGAGTTGACTATGGCTGTATGCCAAAGGGATTGGGGCGTAGGTTTAGCCCCACTGTTCAGGACAGCTCCCATCAGCAAATTAGGAACATTTCAAACACAAAAGTATGTCCGTCTCCAATATTCTTCATATGGAGTTATGGATGCCTCTAAAACATATGTTTTTTGCCCTTTCCAATATTGGAAAAAAACTCAGCAATACCTGCTAGATTTTGGGCAGCTCCAAAAACCTGTTGTCAGTGAAGGAAAAATAAAAGATCTTAAATCCTTAATGGAATACTTGACATCACAAGAAAAGAACTGGTGCGAGGAAAATATTTTTCGAAGTGTCGAAGTTGTCCAAGATGTTGAAGATTTAATAATATCGGATGGAGAGGATCTACTTTAATATTAATTTTTTTCCTATAATGTGAATTAATTTCTGGACTTTCTTTGTATATAAATATTGTTTTGAAAATTTATGTTCCCTTTATATATGTTTTCATGAATAATTATATAATTTGACTAATAATATATGTTAAATATGGTATATCAACTTTTCTGCTTCACCTAAATGAAGTTTTATGCAAGAAGGACACTTTCTAACTACTAGAAGTATTAATTTTTAGTATATTAGCATGTTATTTTCAAACTTAATTATTATTAGACAATTAAGGTGAGACTTTGTTTTTTAATTTCCAAAAGGAATTAAATTTTTATCAATAAGCATTAAAAAGTTGTGATCAATTCAATTTTTCAACTGAAATTTTCTCGAAACTTCATTTTCAGAGAAGTCCCCTTCTTGCACCCAACTCCTCAATTTAGAATGAAAAAATCTGGTGCGTGCGCGCAACACACAACTTTCACTCACCAACTTACTTTAAATTAGAAATTAATGCGTTTTGTTAATTGCCACTTCTCAAATGAACAGAACGGTTTTAATTATGAACAATGGTCTGTCATTAAAGGCGTACCGCATGCATGGGCTCAACGAGTTTTATGAGTTGACTAAGTATTTTTCGTTTTTTCTCCTCTTTATGTTTTTTTATTGTTATCATATCTCATATTGAGCCATTTCTTATTTTTAGGCGTGACGAGAGACTTTTAATGTCTCCATATAAACTAAAACAAAAGTACTTTATAGGAAACAAACAAACAAAAAAAGCCTCAACCCCCCCCCCCAAAAAAAAAGCCCCCTCAGAAAATTTTAATGATGATAAAGCTAACCTGATATTAAAGAACACCTAATTTTCATTAAACATGACGAATTTGATAAAAATCGTTAAAGCCGTTTTTGAGATCATCGAAAAAAAGGTAAAAATTGGAAAAAAATTATGAAATAAAGTCCCCCCACCGGTTGATCAATTTTGATGCAATGTTGGCTATTGCATCGTTGGCATATACATATCACATGCAGATGTGGATGCATATACATACATCAAATACCGAGTTTGTGCCCCTTCCGTTTCAACAATTTTGATGAAATGTTGGCTGTCAAATCTTTGGCATATGCACACATCAAATACCCAGTTTGATCAAAATGTTTAAAACCGTTTTTGAGTAAATAAAAAAAAACACGTAAAAATGATACAAAATTTATTAAGTAAAGTCCTCCCTCCGGTTGATAAATTTTGATGAAATTTTTACAGTCATATCTCGGGCATATAAATAGGTCAAATACTCAGTTTAATCAAAATCGTTAAAACCGTAAAAAAAAACACGTAAAAATGATACAAAATTTATTAAGTAAAGTCTCCCCTCCGGTAGATCAATAGTGAAAGTTTTGTGATCAATTCAAACCTGTGAAATTACCTTTGGGTGACGTCACACCTTAAGAAGATTCTCAGTGGTCGAGAGTTATGAGTACACCCGTGTAATGTATTTATTTACCTTGGGTCTACATCTTGGCGCGTGTCTGCGTGTTTACAAGCTTACAAGCCGATAGTTCCATTGTACGAGGCGTTGTTTAATTTTCATACCTTCTTTCAGTTATTGGTGTTCGGAGTATTGGAGTGTTGATTATCAGTGTTTTATTGTTTTTTGTTTGATGTTTTTACATTTTGAGCTGCGTTCATTTTATCAGTTTACAAATTATGGATGGCAGAAAACGACTCAGTGGAGCCGAGTATAGAAAACTTGCCCAAGAAAAAAGAAAACGGTGTGCTGTCACGAACACCGAAACAAGATTTTTTTTTTTTTAAAAACCTAATCTTGATGAAGATGAAGTCTTAAAAGAAAAATTAGGTAAGCAAACTAGAGAAGAATTAGGAATTAATTTTGGCTTTTATAGTATCGGACATAATAATAATTCGGTCAATACTTTATTAGGTAATATATAAATTACATACTGATTGGATTAAATCAAGATACACAGCCCGATAAACGTATGTTTCGGTCGGATTTTCTGGTAGATGCAATTGTCCCTTTTCCCTTTCGGCCTTACTGACAACACTCGTCATTGCGTTGAGCTTAAAAACCCTACGACTCATTTTTTCATCCTTGACAATAATTGTTTTCGTTTTCAAAGTAATTTCTATTTAATTTTTTACAGTTTTCTTATTATCACCCAAATTCAAAGGTAAAAGATTTTCAGGTACCTAATTTCTCTCGGTTTACTATTGTTTTGATGGTAGGAATAAGCAAAACACAATCGTGTATAAAAAGTTTTAATAAAGGTCCGATTCGCGGGAGCTGCGTCATCTTAGCGCGTTTCCAAAAAAAAAAAAAAAAAAATTAGTTCTGCCAATATTTAATTTAAATAAAAATATAAAATAAATAAAAAAATAAAAAATAGTGTTTGGGGTACAAAAAAATGTTACCCCGCTCCCGATTTGGACCGGGCTCCTTTGGGTCGGCAGCTAAAATTAGATTATCTTGGGAACGGTTCGTCATATCAACTTGAAACTTATTTTATTCGATTTCCTGCACTAAAATACATTTTAAATGAGTATATAAAATCCGAATTTTAAAAAAGATTTTTTTTAATTAAAAAATTGATTTCCAGTAGAGGATGATTTAGCTGGTTAACGAACTCGTTCTTACAAATTTAACCAAGAATTTTTGTGCGAAATTTCAAAGAAATCGGTTCAGTTTTGTGGCGTCTAGAACGCGAATAGACAAATAAATATATACATATGCGTTAGTTTTTTCCGCACCCTATATGTTTTATCAGGGGTCATGAAACGCGGGTCATGAAACGGGGTCATTTTCGCCCTGAAATTCTTTCATACGATCAACCTCATATGCGTATTTCCTCTATAGGAAACGCGCTAACTAAAATATAATTACACTAGCAATAATGGATAATTTAAATTTTTTTTTAGTGAATTTTATCATTGAATTTGATGAAGAATATTTTGTTTAGAATTTTCAAAACTTCCAAATATATAAATACAAAAAAAAAAAAAAAATTAAACAAAAATAACGTAGTAGGTTTAAAATTGAAAGTTTTTTTTTTTTTCAATTAATGTTAAAAACCTGATTAAAACAAGTTTTTACAAGTTTCTAATTTTATCTTTTGATATTAAAGGTGTCACTGAAGTCAAAGAGGAAGCCAAACAACCTGACCCTGACACACTTAGCGAAAAAATCACCACTACTGGTATTAAACTAAAAGTACAGCTTTGAAGTTAAACTTATTTTTTAAAAGTTTTAAATCGCGTCTTTTAATATTTTAGACTTTATATCTGAAGATGACGGTATGCCACATGACGGACATTGCAAGAAACTGAGTTCTACTGGTGTAGTAAATGAAGATGAATCTCGTACTGGCCCTTCAAATGGTCTTCAAGAAAATTTCGATTTTAGGGATCCTGGTTCATGGCCACAGAATTTTTCCGATTCAGAAAGGTGTTACGTAACAAAAATGAAAATGGAAAATCTGATTGAACCTAAGTTAAGTAACAGCAGAAGAGAAGGACGTAACTTAACCAAAGATTGGTTTTATAAAGTGCTAAAAAATGGATCGAAAGTTATTAGAACATGGCTATGCTATAGTGAAAGTAATAAGGCTCTGTATTGTGTTCCCTGTAGGCTGTTTTCAAACTTAGCGTCACAACACGTGTCTTCCCTAGCTAAAGAAAAAGGAGTTATTAATTGGAAAAAACTCAATGAAAAACTGCCTGAACATGAAAATTCATCTAACCACAAACTTTGCTTTTGTTCGTGAAAAGCTTTAGAATCTTGTTTGGGAAAGGGAGTTATTGATGCAGAATTGCAAAACCAGATCCGTCAAGAAGAGTCTCACTGGAAGGCAGTATTACGCTGCATTATCGACGCTATTCTATTCCTAGCAAAGCAAGGGAGCTCATTCCGAGGAACAAAAGAAGACTGTGATTTCAGCGACGCGTCCAGTGGGAAATTCTTGAACACGATAGAACTTATATCGCATTACAGTGTCCCCCTTCAATAACATATTGAGCGGCTTAAGAAAAGGCAAATCTCGTATTTTGCACATAAAATACAAGATGAGTTCCTCGAAATTATTGCCAATAACATAAGGGTAAAAAATAATACAAGATATCTTGGATGCGAAATGTTTTTCCTTAATATTCGACTGCACTCCAGATATTAGCCACAGCCAACAAATGACTCAAGTAGTTCGCTACGTCAAAACAAATACATCGGAGGTAGAAGAAAGTTTTGTTGATTTTTTCCCAGTTAGTGACAAAACAGGTGAAGGTCTCAGCCAAGAAATCCTAAAAAAATTAGAGAAAGTGGGATATGACTTAGCGAACTGTAGAGGCCAATCCTACGACAACGGGGCTAACATGGCAGGGAAATATAAAGGTTTTTAGTCCAGACTACTACAGGAGAACGAGTTAGCATATTTTGCTGCATGTGCTGCTCACTCCCTCAATTTAGTTGGTGCTAATGCGGCCAGTGCTACTGTTGAGGCTCAGAATTTGTTTGGAATTTTGATTAGCATGTGCCCAGGAAAATATGTGTCCCTAACATTGAAACCTGAAAGCAAGACAAGGTGTTCTGCAAGAATAGAAGCCGTCGAAGTTGTGTATAAACATTACGCTAAAGTTTTGCAGGCTCTAGAGGATTTTAAAAACCATGATCTGTCAACACCTCAAACTAAGAGTGAGGCCAGATCCCTTTTGAATAATGTTGGAAAACTTGAGTTCATCGTTTTTGGCATGGTTTGTTGAAAAAAAATCAATTTCGTCAGTGAGTTTTTGCAAAGAAGAGATCTTACGATAGATTTGGCTGCCCGGAACCTTCAAGGTCTCTTAACTTTCTTGAAGTCTTGCAGAGAGGTTGCTCCATCTGAGGCCATCACTGAAGGTAAATTCTTGGCAAGTATGATAAAAGACAAAGGAAAAAGAAAAAAAGGCCTGATGAGATGTGTGGTGATGAAGCTCCGACAGTTGCTGAGAATGTGTGTCAAGTAGCCATGTTAAAGGTTATCGACCGGATGATTATGGAGCTCAGTGAAAGATTTAAGGCGTTGGATAAGATAAACGGCAAGTTTGGATTTTTGAGTGAAGCTAGAATCAAAGGAATGAAAGTTGAAGATTTAATAATGAAGGCAGAAGAATTGGCAGGTATCTACACTGCGGACCTTAACAATGAGGAATTCAAATTTGAAATTGAAAGTTTCAAGCATCACGCTTTATCAGTTGATGATGGTTTCAAAGAAGCCACACCAAGAGAAACGTTGAATCTTATTTATAAAAATGAACTGGAGGAAGGATACCCGAACATTACTACCGCACTGAGAATATTTCTAACGCTGCCAGTTACAGTGTCATCTGGAGATCGAAGTTTCAGCAAACTTAAACTCATTAAAACCTATATGAGAAGTTCAATGAGACAGGAGAGACTCTCTAATCTAAGCATCATCTCAATTGAACACCAACAGGCTTCCCTTATCAACTTCGATGACATAATTAGTACGTTTGCAGCTAAAAAGGCTCGAAGAATTCAAGTTTAAGGACAATATATTATAACATTTTTCATTTAATTATTCTATCATTTAATTTCATTCTAAATCTAAATCTAGTCTGGATCATTTTTTGTTTGTTTTGATTTGTTTGTGTTAGTTCATTCAAATTTTTTACTATTTAGTTTATTTCTAATGTAAATATGAATATCTGTAGTTTATTCTCAATGACTTTCAATCTAGTTGTGATAATTATCTTTTTAATTTCATTGTGATATTATATGCATATATTTTTTAATTATTCCTTTATATTCCCAATGTATATTTATATTCATAGTTTGTTATAACTGACATTAATTGTCAAATTGGGATAGTTGTTCTTATTCAATCTCATTGTGATATTTTGTAACATTATATAAATATTTTATATATATTATATAATTGTGATATTTTTTTTTTCTATTATTCCTTTATGTTCCCAATGTAAATTTATATCCATCGTTTATTCTAACTGATTTTAATTGCCCAAATGTGGTAATTATCTTGATTGAATCTAATTGTGATATAATTAGTCATGTATAAGAAATAAGTAATAAATAAATGTGATCAATATGTAAGTGTTTTTCATAACATACATAATTATCGTGTGTGATTTCAACTACCGCATTTAAAAAATAGCTTGCGGAGGTATAGTATTTTAAGTTGGTGGTGGGAAGGGAGGGGGGGGGGGGAGGACGGCAGCTTGATCTTTGCCCCCCCCCTGACAAATCTCCTAGTTCCGGCCCTGTCCTTAACGCTTTAAAGGGTTGTAGCTCATCGGATTTACATGAATTTATTATAAAGCCCAGCTGAGGGCTTACAACATCTTAAAGTCTGGATTTTACCTTCCATGGCACCGCTAAACAAAATGTAACTTTAACTGTAAAGATATGCCCCAATATCTTGTCGATTGCATAGATCAATTGAAAAATAAGTCAGTAAATTTTAGTGATCAATCAATATCGATGCACCTTTCCAGTCAACGAATAAAAACAATGATAATATTCCGCAAACTAAACCGGCAGAAGCTGGAATTACCAAAAGACAATTATGAATTCTTACATAAAAATGTTTACAAAAGTCGATTTTTTAAAAATATTCCCTAAAAAACTTTTCTCCTTATAATTACTTAAACATTTTTTCTACGTAAATGGGATTTTAAATCTTGACATAATGTTAAAAAGAATCTTCACATGTACAGTACTTGAATCTTCATTTCAAGAAACAGCAAGTTAGGTCACTGCAACGGACCGCATCAAGGTGCTGACTATCCTCCGAATGTCAGGCTCGGGTCCAGTGAAGATGTGTGGTCTTGTGCGAAAACTCTTGTCAGTGTTTTGACAGACTTTGGCTTGGAAGGTGGAGATGTGGTGTGGCGTGAGAAGTAATACGAAGGAAGGGTTTGAATATATAAATTACACCCTTGTAGTTTGTCTCGAAGACGTTCCAATCTTGGTATAGTTTCCTTTGCCGAAGTTAATTCAGTAGAGGCCTGTGATCCGTCACAATTCGAAAGTTTACACCTAGAAGGTAGGTGCGATACCACTCCACAGCACAGCACACGGCGAGCATCTTCTTTTCCATATAAGAGTACTTTTTTCTGTGTTAGTCAATGAAAGACTCCCATATGCTAGAAACCAGAAGCGTTGTCCTCAGGTTGTGCTAAAATCACCCCTAAACCAATCATTTACCCCCATGACCAACAATAATTTCAATGGCGTGAGTTTAATTGAAGTCATTAATTAAATGCTTTCTTCAATATTCTCTTTAGTTCACCAAATGCCGAGAAAACTATGGACTTTGTTAGTTGGCGGAATAGTTTTTTGACGATAGCCTCGATTTTTCTCGGATCAGCTCGAAAGTCTATGAGCTAAAAATTCCAATACAAAAGCAGAAGTTTATGATTCCAAAAACTGTAATTTTTCCTCGTCTTAACAAGGTCACCCTTAGGTCAATACTTCTTGGAAAACCGGAGCGATGAGTTGTTGGATGCATCATAAAATCTAAGGAGGGGGGCCTCTGGCCGGCTTGATGATGTCAGCTTCTTTTGCTTGATTTCTTCTACGAGTTCCATGCTCATATAAAAGTTGCACGCCATTGGTAAGTGACGATATCCGGCCCCCTTTTTCCTCAATGGCTAGGAGCGGATTAACGAAGAATTGAGTCATGGAACTGCTGGAGGTAGGTTATTTGAATGGAGGATGATGGTCCTTGACATTCAAGGACTATCTTGACGCCCCTCGGTGCACCAAGTGTCAAGGCTACGAACACACCAGGGCAACATGCCCAGGAGATGCCGTAATATGTATCTGATGTGCAGTCAGTGGTCGTGTAATAAAAGATTTCCCCCAGAAACAATTAAAGGTTGACCCGACTTGTATTAATAAAGGATCAGTCCTTGGCCCAGCTCTATGGAAGCTGGTATTTGACGAGTTTCTGGGAGGCCTCGAGGAAGAGCGGTTCCCTGCAACGGCATACGTTGATGACTTTGCGGCTATAGTGGTGTCTAACAGCAGAGCCGGAGTAAAGCAAGAAGCTGAAAGATGCGCCAATGTAGTAAGCCATTGGTGTGAGGCTAAGAAATTAAGATGGCCGCAGCAAAGACTCAGGTCATCCTCCTGAGAGGCCAGGCTGATAGGGCGCACCCCATAAATCTGAATATTGAAGGTACCAGAATACGTCCAAGTGAGGTGGTCACTTATCTAGGAATCAGATTTAGTAGAAGATTTAATATGACTCCTCATTTGGATTACCTCGGCAATAGGGTGGCCCATACCTTGAATGGTCTAAGTCGCCTGGGAGGCGCATTTTGGGGACTCAGATACCCAGCAACAATGACTTTCTATAATGGGGCGATTCTGAGTATACTAAGATATGGCTCTCCAGCGTGGTCCCAGAATATCTCACACGGGTAGAAACGAAGATTGGCGACGTTCCAGCGCACGGGTCTGCTACGAGTCACTAAGTCCTATCAGACCGTTTCGCACGAGGCGGTGCAGGTCTTAGCAGGAGGGGTTCCTCTCGACCTCATCCTGCGAGAAGATTTATTGAAACGGAAATTCAAAACAGAAGGCTCAGCAGGTCTACCGATAAATTTCCAGGTAAGGATTGAAGAGGATCCAAGAGAATGGAAAATGATTTTCCATGAGGACACAATAGAAGAGTGGAACCGGCGGTGGGTGACAACTACAAAAGGTTCTACCTGAAGAAAATATTTCCCCGCCGTTCAGGATTGGTTAAAAGCAAAGTTGGTCCTCCCGGATTATTGGGTATCGCAATTGCTTACGGGGCACGGGGCCTTCCGTGCCAAGCTACATGGCTTTGGAAAGGATATTGATCCCCTATGCCCTGCATGCAGGATATTGAGGATATTGTTTTGAACTGCACCGCCTTTGAGGAACTGAGGGCTAAGTTAATGACGGAAGCTGAGTTCAATGTTCTGTCGGAAAACAACTTCCCTTAACTAATGGAAGAAAAAACTACCCGTACCACAAGGAATTCGTGTACGGGTGGAAAAATATTGTGGGACCACAGATCTTCAATCTCGGAAGAAGTGGACCAGCACTGGGACGACCGCCAGATTACTAACTTAACTGGAAGGAACATGAAATGGAAAATTAGACAAGGTCCATTCTGCTCGTAGGGAAGACGGGGCAAATAGAAGAGATAATGCACATATCAGTCATAGCAGATTACGTCTGTTATATGGTTTTACAAGCAGCAGTTGTTTGCTACCCAGGAATGGGTAACATCCAACTGGTGCTAAAACCCCATTTTGTTAATTAGGCAACATAGGACTGCAAAATAAATAATAATAAATAAATAATAATGCTCATTTAAAGGGGAATTCTATGATATGGAGCTGAGCCACGGGTGCAACGTTAGATTGAATGCTTATTTCAATTTGTCTGATTTGACTTTCCCAGCTCCCTTAAGACAGAAGGAAACTTTTTTTCAACTGATTCCGTTGTGATATGGAATGAAATTTTAATTATACCTAACTCCTAAGCGGTTCGGAGACGAAGAAGGGCGCTCCTTGACCTCCAAACACATAGAACTTCGCTTTACTTGCAAAGGGAACGTATTGCGATAATGAAAAATTTCGACTTCCGGTTTTCAACGGAAATACATATTTTGGGGTCCCCTGAGTCCAAATAACCAAGTCCCCCGAAATGATGGGTGGCGGGATGACCGAGAGGGCAAATTCGTCAGAAAATACGCGTTGCCCATGGCAACGTATGATTGAGAACCGAAAGATAGCAAGTTCAAAACCCGGAGCCAGGGGACATTTAATAATACTCGGCATCAATCCCTCACCCTCTCCCCTGGCCCGTATAGCCTAACAGACGAGGAAGGGGAGGACCAATAATCATAACAAAAAAAAAAATGTCCCGCGAAATGTGCGAACAGACTATCTCAAAAACTATAAACCGTGCGAACCTGAAATTGGGTATTTAGTGTATGTATTGCCCGGGTTGTGACAGAAAAAATTTCATCCATATTGGTCAAACGGGGGGGTGTACTTTTTTTAATTACTTTATACGTTTTTTTAGCTTTTCTCAAAAACGGGTTTAATGATTTTGATCAAATTCGTCGTTTAATGAAAAATGGGTGTTCTTTACCATCAGGTAAGCTTTATCATTATTCAAATGTTCTGAGAGGGCTTAAATGGGGAAGGGACCTTTTTTGTTTTCATATAAAGTACTTTTGCTTTTGTTTATATGGAAAAATTAACTTTCTCTCGTTACGCCTAAAAATAAGAAATGGCTAAATATGAAAACCAAATCAAGTAAACATATATAGGAGAAAAAAAAGAGAAATATTCCGTCAACTCATAAAATACGTTGAGCCTAGGCATGCGGAGTACACCTTTAATGACTGACTATTATTGTTCATAATTAAAACCGTTCTATTCATTTAATGGAAATTTTTTGTTTCATGGTAACTAAAGAAGTCTTCAGACGACTTGGAGTATGCTTGCATTGCCGAAGTATCACAAGTAAAAACTTTCATTTAATAATAAAAAAAAAATAGTGTTTTTTATAGAGCAAATAAAAGCAAAAATAAGAAATGAATGTGGAAAAATGAGTGACTTTGAGAAGAGGCAATAAACAAAACACATTAATTTTTAATCTAAGGTAAGTTGGTAAGTGAAAATTGTGTGTTGCCCGCATTGCACCGGATTTTTATCCTTCCGACCCATCGGTTTGCTTGACGGAAAATGGTGGGGGAAAACTGTCGGTTTGGAACGAAGCCAGACACCCACTTACACCATTGGTTCAACTCGTCCATCCTACCATATTTTTAATAATTAAAAACATTTTAATTCAAATAAATGTTCCAATTATGACTCATTTGTGTTTTTAAATGCCTATTTTTCCTAAATTATTTTTCTAATTAAAATATTTACTTATTGATGTTATGATGGTGTTGCTTAAAGGTCTTTGATTGAATAATTAATTTATAATTTTTAAACTATTTTATTAGAAGATAAAAGATTCGACCGCGACCGGGAATCGAACCCAGGTCCTCCGCATCTACGTTGCGGCGCTCTTACCACTGAGCTAACAGTGGGGCCGTCCTAGACGTGATCGAATCTTTTACTATTATATTTAAATATATAAACGATATAAAATCTGATATTTGTCATTTTATGCTTAGCAAAACAATATCCATTATTTTAATTCTAATTGATGTAATTATTATATTTAATCGACAAATAAAATAGTGTCATCAAGAGTTCGAACAATCATAATTCCCTGTACATTTCATTTCTCATCTGATAAACTAGATTTACTGTTTCTAAATAATCTTTGACGAGTAGTTAGCAAATTAATACTCGATGTATCTCTTGAAAAGGGAAACTATATCTTCTAACTAATAGTCAGACAAAAGAAATTCAAACCCATCAGTTAACACATTCACTTACTGAAGTTCAATAAACAGTAATTGATAGTATTTCTTTTGCAGTTGTTGCTTATGGGCGTGGATCAACGCCTATTGAATTATTTTTCTAGCAATAGAATTTTTTTTTTAAACATTTTTTCGTTGATGAATTTTTCAAAAATATCAGCTTACTGATGTAAAACATCTGACTACAAAAAAGTTACAAAAAGACTAGAACCTAAGGCCATCGTCTTCTTCTTATTTCTTGACCTGAGGCAGGGAGAGGACGTTGTCGTGGAGCCGCTTCAGATGTTCATGGCTTCCGGTGAGGTCGTAGCCCACTGCCTCCTCGATCCTTCCCGTCAGCGCCATGAAGAACACATCTCCCCAGGACAGCTGCCAGCACAATGTCATCGTTACATGTTTAGCGAATATAGCGTTTTTCTTTCTTCTACACCTTTCTATGCCTAATATGAGCGCTGCGGTCCAGATCGAGTAATTATTATTATCGAATTTATAATTTTTAAATTATTTTATTAGAAGAGAAAAGGTGACCTCAACCGGGAATCGTACCGAGGTTTTTACATCGCTGGGATAACTGAATAGAAATGATCGACACTGCTAGAATTGACCCCACGGTTATCTCAGTGATAACAGGACCTGAGTTCGGTCCCAGCCTTAGCTAATTTTTCCTCTTCTGATAAATTTATTTAAAAATCATAAACTAATTATTTTATTTCAACACATCATTACATCATTAATTCTAGCCGTGTCGATCATTTCTATTCAGTTATCCCAGCGATGTAAAGAACCTAAGGAGAATGTAAAGAGGAGGCAGTGGGCTTCGACCTTACCGGAAGCCATGAACATCTGAAGCGGCTCGTCGACAACCTCCTCTCCCTGCCTCAGATCAAGAAATGGAACGAGGCCCACAATCATGCTCATTCACAACATTTATATCATTAAATATATCTCAAATAGAAGTTTTTTTTCTGATAAAAGAAATCATTTAATGCTCGTTCATAGAAATCTTCTCAGGGGTGGATATAGCACAAAAGCAAGGTGGGGGTTCATAATCCCAGTGACAACCTAGTATCTTCCTTTGAATCTTCTGTTTCTGAAAGGTGTTTTCATGTCAGTATGCCATGACTGTATAAATACTAGATCCATCTCCTAGATAACCCTCCAGGTGGGAAAGATATTCGGACCCCAGAAAACGAAGCTAAGAATGAAAAAATACTTTATTTGCGCATAACTTAAAAAATACCAATTTTTCATCATTTGTGTGACTAAAAAGGTCTTCGCATTCTCTACTGAATGGAAAAAGAACCATGAACTGAAAAATTAGGAAGTTACAGTATTATTGCATAGGTGTGGGGATTAACAGTAATATGCATATAGATATTTATTCTTATAAATTATATAAACCTGTTCTCCTATACTTTACACTTTATGGTGTTGTTCTCCATCTTTTCGATGGAGTCCTGCATCTTAGGCAGGATAGCTGCCACACTTTTAGTATAAGTGTATTTTGCTCTTTAACCAGAGCCTATAACTGAATTCAACAAACTCTACATCATTGTAATAATAATTTTTAAATATTTTATTTTTGAAGAGAAAAGATTGGGCTCCGCCGGGAGTCGAACCCGGGTCTCCCGCATGACATGCGCGGTACGCTATCCACTGCGACACAGATCTCGCTTCCAAGCAGAGCCAATCCTTCCTCTTCACTGATACCTCTACCTCGATCTCGCAAGTTTTGCGAGTAGTAACGAGGGGTGGGGAATTTTTGTCCAATTTGTGGTATCATTTGACAATCGTCAATTTTTATATTAATTTAATCTTTTATCGTGGGTAACCACTTATTTTTAAATATTTTAATGAGTGTATTTAATGAATTCATGTATGTTGGACAACTTAAATCCGCTTTGCGATGTACTTCATGCGGCATTAGTTCAACAACGTTTGAAGTATTTTGGGACTTTTCCCTTCCTCTACCTTCGAGGTCTGGATTCCTTCGCTTGTCATAATGCCTCGATCATATTACGAGGAAGTCCTTGACGGTGATGAAATGCCTGTAAGTACAGATTGAAGCTATGTTTGACGAATGTCTCCTCACTTTGCATTTATATCACTTGCATATTTATATTTAAAATCTTATTAAAGTTAGTATTTCTACTTAATATTTATTTATTATCATCCCATTTTGCAGAGAACAACTTGAAATGTTATAAATCGAAGGTTTATCATTCATTAAAAGATTTCTAATGTATTCTTGAATCATTTACTGCAATAATCTTGAAGTTCTTGTATCTTATCAAAGCCATGTATTTTTATCTGTTTTTGGTCAGTGACTGTGTAACTGTTTGATTTTTTTTCTTCATTTCAACTTTGTCATTTCTTCATAGGATATTATCGAGTATCACTTGTTTTGTTTCGGATTTGTTCGTTGCGAGATCGGGGGGAGAGGTATCAGTGAAGAGGAAGAATTGGCTCCGCTTGGAAGCGAGCTCTGTGGCGCAGTGGATAGCGTACCGCGCATGTCATGTGGGAGACCCGGGTTCGACTCCCGGCGGAGCCCAATATTTTCTCTTCAAAAATAAAATATTTAAAAATTATATATATTTAAAAGTAGGTGGTTACCCATGAAAAAAGATTAAATTAATATTAGAAAATATATTTATAGATATGAAGTTTTAATTTTTCAACAACTGATTAGTGGAAAGAGGTAGGTTATAGGTAATAATATTCTTATTAATTATTCAAATATACAGCAAATATATTTAATTCATCATTGCTTTTAATTTAATCCCAGAAAAAAATACATAAAGAAGTAATAAAATGATACACAAACATGAATCAATAATGTAATCCATTAACTAAAGACAAAGATCACAATTTGTAGGTATGTAATGTTTAAAATCATAAATGACCTTATAGACCTCCTGTCTTCTCTAAGGTGTCCTTATCATTCCACATTTTATACTTAATGTTCAATGACACCTGATATTATAACTTTAAATGCCAGTAGCTACATATTTGATTTTTTTTTTTGTTTTTTAAACACTTCTTAAATATCATCTACTACTAAATTTTGATCACTAACGGAAGTATCAAACTGCAAATCATGAACAGCCATAAGTATATTTAATTTTGCCCGAGCTACCAGCTGAGGTTGTAGCTTCTTCAGCTGCAGCGCAATACTCTGCATAAACAAATCTACATCATCATCTTGCTGTTTTGGAGGTTCCTGGTGCCTGGCTTCAGGTTTCGAAGTGCTGAGGAAGGACTTTTAATTTCATGCTTCACCACATCCTGTCTTTTATATCCATCATTTGTTAATGGACTGCTTTCAAAAGATGATAATTGAAATAAATCCCTTTCAAAACGATAATGGCCCAACCTAAAAATATAAAATAATATTTTATTAATTTATTTTGATTAAATTTTATGTAGAGGCCATTTTTCAATTTCCCATCTTCTGCTTTCTTTTTATTTTGTAATAATTATCCTTTATGTCTCTCCACCTTTTCTTGCATGTTTCAACTGAAATCAGTATAGGTATAAGATAGATAGATAATCATGTTTTATTATATAGTAAAGCTATACCAAATAATATATTACAATAAAAACACACAATGGTTAATACCGTCTGCTAGGAGTTGCCTCTATAAACATATCTAAATAAGAGAATAAGCCAAATTTAAAAACTCTGAATAAAAAATAAAAGCCTTCAATAAACATAGAGAAGATAATATACTTTACAGATTTGTTAGTCTATTATGAATCTAGAATTTAATTAAAATTAAATTCTGAAATTAAGAATTTTCTGTAGCTTAACACACATTTCATAAACCCATATAGCCTGTGCCAATCCTTCCCATTTAAAAACTCTAAAATTTGATGTTCACTTAGCTGATTAGAACCAAAATATTTATTTCTATAAGAATTGAAGATAGGGCATCTGGCTACTATGTGATATGTATCCTCATCCTCATTTAAATTACACACGGAGCATGTATAAACGATGTCCTCCAACCAAGGTTTACAATTGAAGTTATACAATTCACCTCTTGTTTTAAATATTGTTTGAATTAAGTCCATGTTATGTTCATTATTAATGTAACTAACTTTAAAATCTAATTGTTTGTACAGCATTGTACATTGTCTAAACTGCATTCCAACAATATTTGATAGTTTTTGCCATTCCTTAAACCAAAAATTACAATCTGATTTTATGCGTTACATAAGGAGTCCTGTACAGTAGCAGCTCAGTATTTTACAAATGTAATTTACATGCAACTTCAAGGATTTGTGATACAATAAATTTCTACCTGTGTCTAAGTATAACATGGTGGTAGATGGAATAGCTTTTTTAAAAATAAAATCTATGAAGACCCTCGAGCTCCTCATAAATATAATTATCCCAGACTTGTCCTCCATCTAACAATACTGAAGGAACTACTGAGTTAAATAGATTATACTTAGCAGCAATGGGCATCTTATTATTGCAAAATACATCTGACCAAACACCTATGATGGATAGCTTGGCGAGTTGCACTCTCTCTTTTGAGTGAACTTTTAGTGAGAGATTATTTGTAAGTGTGATACCTAAATACTTGTATTGTTTCACAACCTCAATCTCCTCCCCTTGATATTTCCATTTGTATTTAAACCTATCAGCCTTTCCTTTGGCCTTTTTAAATATCGTTATTTTTGTTTTGTTTATGTTTAATTTCAAACCCCATTTAACTAGATATTCTTCCAATTTTGCTATCATATCTGCAAGCTTGATTGGTGTGTCTGAAATCATAACTATATCATCCGCAAACAATAACACGTTTACTATAGTGTGGCCAACTTTTATCCCCCCCTCCCTATTTCTTTTCCTAAGTCATTTATGAATAGTGAAAATAGAATTTGGCTCAGTGTGCAACCTTATCTTAGGCGATCTTATAGTCGAAAAGGGTTTAGTTATTCCTTTTTGTGTCCCAATAACCGCGTTTGTGTCATATATTTTTTAAAGCCGTCAGGAACTTCGAAGAAACGCCCATTCTCTCGAACCTGTAAATTAATGCTGAGCGACTGATAGTACCGAAAGCTGATTTAAGATCGACAAACATTGTTTAAACTTTTTTATTCCTAACGTATACGGATTGCTGCGCTAAATTCATTAAGACAAATATATTATCACAAGTTCCTACAATTACAAGTAACCATTCCTTAGTGATGGTTCGGAAATACTGGACCTGTTATTTTGTAACAGATGTATGTGCAAACTCAACTTTGTACCTGTTATCGATTTTCAAAAATAACAGGTACGGCTTATATGCCAAACGATATACACTAGTATACTGGCCGCCACGCGGGGACAAGACTAGTATATGAGTATTTTATACCTGATAACTAATATCTGTTATCTCACATCGCTTTTTTTTTTTTTTTTTTTTTTTTTTTTTTTTTTTTTTCTAACCCACCGAGGAGATTATTTATTAATAAAATGCATATGTATAAATACAAAATATATATATATTCTTAATTCTATAGTCGCTTTTATTGCCTTTTGGCATTTTAAGGAAGGGAAGTTTGGTATGCTGCATGCACCAGTTACAAGGTTTTACTTTTATTTTTGTTTGGGCGTGGAGGTCTCACATCGCTTATTTCACACCAGACCTTTTATATACTACTTCTTCATTAGTACTGCGTATCGCCGCAAGGCAGCGCTGGACCAGTATGAGAATTTTGTACCTGTTATTTCGTACTTCTTCACTAGTATAGTAATTCCGGGAGAGATGCCGCACATTTTCTAAAACTAAATTTCACAGTCCCATAATGCACGTAAAACTAAATTAAGCATTTAGTAAAGTCCATAGTAACATATTTTAACATATGCAATAAGCATAAACAATTCATAAAACACAGGTTTGGGTTTTAAAAATATTTTTGTAAATTGCTACAAAGCGGCAACTCTCCCGTATGTTGCGGGTGATATGCCGCACCCATAAGGGTGTTATGCCGCATGTAGTAAAATTGTCTTAAACTTATTTATTTAGGACGTTAAGTAATACAAAAAGTATATATGAACAAGACATTTATTATAGCTCGAATTATAACATATTTACATTGTTTCCTTTTTCGACCACAGTCCACGCAAAAAGTATCAAAAATGGTACAATCTTCGTGAACCCACGATTTGCAGATTGCACAACACAACCAGTCACACTTTTTTTTTGTTTCATGGTAGAACTCTTCACATTCTTTACATGAATCCAATGATCCCTTTTTATTTTATTTTTTATTTTTCTTCGAAACAGGTTCGTCTTCGTCATCTTCAAAAATAATGTCTTCTTCTGATTCAGAAGAACTGAAATCAAGTTTCTTTTTCAAAGTTAGATTTTTAGGTTTGCACTTGGTATTAAGTTTTTGCTGATTTGATACAAACAAAATTTAGGACCCAAATAATTGTATTACAAGCCATATTAATAAAAACATTCCGGGTGCGGCTTGTGTCCCTTATGAAAAAAGGTGTGGCATGTATACCGGATTTCATCGCGGCATCTATCCCATTCTGTCAGGGTGAGACGCCGCACCGCATAGCTCTCTTGTCTAGAAAGCCAAGATGGTGTGGCTGGTCAGAAAATGTAGCTAGTGAAGTAACCTGTTGCTACAAATCTTAAAAACTCTAATCCATTGAAAGGTTTCGTAACAGTTACAAGGTTAAGGATAGGTAAAATATATTTCTGGGGTAAAAAAATGTACTCAACTCACTTTCATCAAGTATAAAACTAATAAAAACAACAGCAACATAAACTAAAACACAATACGTCTTCACTGGGCACTGCTGCTACCTACCACGAACTGAGCCGGGCGCATTCTAGTGGCTGCTATCAAAACTAACAGGGGTGCGGCGTCTATACCGGACGCGGCAACTCTCCCGGGTTTACCCTACTGCATATCGCCGCCAGGCAGCGCTGGACCACTACGAGTATTTTGGACCTGTTATTTCGTACTTGTTCACACCAGATCCAGTATTTCGGGGCCAGATCGAGTACGAGTATTTCGTACTTGTTGACATCAGATCGAGTATTTTACACCGTACCTGTTATTTCGTACTTGTTCACATCAGATTGAGTATTTTAGACCAGATCGAGTATTTCGTACTTGTTCAGATCCGATCGAGTATTTCCCACCGTACCTGTTATTTTTTACTTGTTTACTAGTACTGCTTATCTCCGCCAGACAGGGCTGGACGACTATGAGTTTTTTTTACCGTTTATCTAATATCTCTTTTGTCCCACATCTGCATGCCATCCTGGGGGCCGGGGGGCCTGCCGGCGAATTGACGTGCTCTTTTACCTTTATTCTCCTTTCCAACTACTGCTATGCTACTCTATCTCTATAAAAAATATCTAATATAATTAATATATTATTTATTTTTAAGCTTGCTTGCATTTAGTAAATTTAAATGCCGTCGGTAAATAATAAAACAATCCCTTCCCCAGGATCCGCTTATAATAGAAATCAGAGTATTTCTTTTTATTCAGATGTTTCCTAACTCTTTATCAGATAATGTTTGTTTACTAATTTTTTCACCCTAGTTAATAACAATAACTTTCCAATAACATTGAGTTAAACTAAATTCTATTAGACGTATTCTTACTTATTCCTTCATTTTAATTCATTATTATTATTAAATACACTCAAATATCTTTATAAAAATATACTTTCATTTGTTTTGAATTATTGTAATAACAAAATATTTAAGGTTAATTTTGTTTGTAAAATCCACTGATTATTCATTAAAATGTTGTGTTTAATGAAAGGTGTAAAAATTGTATTCATTCACTTATCAATATTTTATGGATTAAACTACAGGAGAATAATTAAATGGTATTAATAACAGGTATTTTGGAACAGGTATTTGGAACAGGTATTTCTTTGGAACAGGTCTGGTTGTACCTGTTATTGTAAAATGCTAGTTTTTGGCATCACTACCTCTCCTAAAGCCTGCCTGACTTTCATCTAATATCTTGTTTTCCTCTACCCAATTATTCAGCCTTTCAGTCAGGAGTCCTGTGTACAGCTTCCCTACCGCGTTTATAAATGATATGGCCCTATAATTGCCTGGATCCGATGTACAGCCCTTCTTAAACAATGGATACAAAATAGACGTCCCGAAATCATTTATTCGTTTTCCGGTTTGATAATAGGCATTAAAGATTTTCAAAAGTAAGCTTAAAAAATTTTCTGGGGCTTCTTTATAAAATTCATTCGGCACTCTATCGATACCCGGTGCCTTATTTGATTTTACTTTATTAAAAACAATTCGGAGTTCCACAAGGCTAAATTCGTCATCTAAGTATGAATTGCGGACTAACGGCGTGCCGATGTGTATTTCCGCCGTCGGTGCTTTACCATACAAGTCTTTAAAATACTGAGTCCATATCTCGGCAGTTATAGAGGGGCTCATCAATCGTTTTTTTTCCTTCAAACTATTTAGCAATTCCCAAAATTCGCTAGACTCTTTACCTTTATTAAATTTTGCAGTTAGACTATTTAAGAACGCCGCTTTCTTTTTTTAAAAAATTTCTTTATATTCTGCATAATTTTTAAATATTTGTTCTTGATCACAGTTGTATTCCTTTTTCTAAAAACATTCAAAAGTTTAAATGTGAATTTTCTATAATTTTCACATTCCCAATCAAACCAGGGTTGCTTTTTATTTAATTTGGCGCTATTCGGCCCACTATTACCACTACTGTGACTGCAGAGTTTAATTAAGTCTATTAAATCTTTGATATCAATTTCGGAATTTTGGAAAATTAAATTATTAACGACATCTTTCTCTTCGCATCTTTAGTTTTTCTATTTGCATATATACTATAATAGCCAATACTCTCATCTATATCAATTCCTACCTGGCATTTCCCTATTCTCGCGTTCCAATCACCCAAAATTATACATTTTAAATTACTATTGTTTTCACAAAAATCCTCAAGCTCCTGGAATTGCTCAGACCAATGGTTACAATATAGATAAGTTGGTACTAAGTTAATTGGCTCATTCAAAGAATTTGATACTATCTTCTAACACAAACATTTCAAATAAACAGAAAATATGATACTGTTTCAACAAAACTAAAAAATTCTCCATCCCTTAGTTTATTTTTTAACCGACTTCGAACGAAAGAGGAGGTTACTCAATTCGATACCTATGTAACTTTTTTTTTCTATTTTTTTTTTGTTCGGTACAAAAAAAAAAAAAATAAATAAAAAATAGAAAAAAAAATGTATGTATGTTCACCGATTACTCAGAGATGGATGGACCAATTGGAACGAAACCTTTTGCATCTTGTATAGTAATTTCCCAAGGTGGTCCCATTTAAACCTTTTTGGGATTCCTAATTTATTTAAGAAGTTATTGGGAAAAAACATGAAACTAATTATTTAATTATCGCTCAAATTGTTTACTTATTGGAAAAACATATGACAGAGAGAGAAACACTTTATTTATGATAAAAGAGGTGCTGCCCAACTACATTGGGTTGCTAAGACACAGCATACTGTACCATATGGGGCTATTTATATATACTATGTATAACATAAAGTATGCTCCACCAAGCTATTAAAACTAATTGATAACTAACAAATCCCAATATTGTATTACTGCTGGATGAATCAAATGAGAAAACCAACCAATCAAATTCAGAATCAAGACAGTGGGGGGAGAACATGAGCAGTCTGTTAGTTATCGATGTGTTTTAAGTGCCTGTTGGAACAAACCTATACATAACCTTAACTAATCTTTCAACATTAGATTTAAATGAAGATATAAATATCAGCAGAATATAATATCGCTGTCGCTTTCTGTAGCGATGTTAGCATAAATATTAGATAGATATATATTCACCGATTACAGGAAACCTTAATTTTTTAATGTTTTATTCATTTTTTATGCTTCTATAATACCTTTATCTTTATTTCTATAGATTAAAATGCTAGATTATCGATTGCAATAAGAGATTACATGATTTAAGAAGGTAATACTGAACAATAATATAATAATGTCATTATTTTATATACATATTTTTTTTAATTTGATTAATTTTTAATAAGTAATATTTTTTTACTTTCACTTACCTATATATGTAATATATAGTAAGTAGAAGTATTGCGATCGTGAAAAATTTCGACTTCCGGTTTTCAACGGAAATACCTGAGTCGAAATGACCAAGTCCCGCGAAATGGTCTGTGTGTGTGTGTGTGTGTGTGTGTGTGTGTGTGTGTGTGTGTGTGTGTGTGTGTGTGTGTGTGTGTGTGTGAACAGACTAGCTCAAGAACTATAAACCGTGCGAACCTGAAATTGGGTATTTAGTGTAGGTATATGCCCGCGATGTGACAGCAAAAATTTCATCAAAATTGCTCAAAGGAGGGGGTACTTTATTTAATAACTTTTTAGGTTTTTTTCGATTTTCTCAAAAACGATTTTGATTAAACTGAGTATTTCATCTATTTACATGCCCGAGATATGACTGTGAAAATTTCATCAAAATTGATTAACCGGAGGGGGGACTTTACTTAATAAATTTTGTATCATTTTCACGTGTTTTTTTTATTTACTCTAAATCGGCTTTAACGATTTTGATCAAACTGGGTATTTGATGTATTTATATGCCCGAGATATGACTGTAAAAATTTCATCAAAATTGATTAACCGGAAGGGGGACTTTACATAATAAATTTTGTAACATTTTCACGTGTTGTTTTGAATTTCTCAAAAACGGCTCTAACGATTTTGATTAAACTTAGTATTTGATCTACTTATATGCCCGAGATATGTCTGTAAAAATTTCATCAAAATTGATCAACCGCAGGGGGCACTTTACTTAATAAATTTTGTATCATTTTTACGTGCTTTTTTTATTTACTCAAAAACGGCTTTCACGATTGTGACCAAACTGGGTATTTGATGTATGTGTATGCCAAATATGTGATAGCCAACATTTCATCAAAATTGATCAACCCAGGGGGGGGACTTTACTTAATAAATTTTGTATCATTTTCACGGGGTTTTTTATTTACTCAAAAACGGCTTTAACGATTAATAAAAAAAAGATATGAATGTAGAAAAATGTGTGATTTTTGGAAATTGTATCTAACAAAACACGTCAATTTCTTATCTAAGTAAGTTGGTAAGTGAAAGTTGTGTGTTGCGCGCACGCACCAGATTTTTTAATATGAAATAATTCCACCGGCAGTGTTAGGAATATTTTTTATTATTCTTTTTTGTTTTTAATTTCTTGTTCTATGGGCTCCGGAGAAAGACTGCCCTCTTCCGAACTTTTGTTCAAAATCTCCCAAATCTCCTTTTCGCGACATACTAACACCAAAAATGGAGAAATAATAACGAAATAAAACAGTGAATATCATAAAAAAACACAGATGATTATCGCTCAGAGCGTCTAGAACTCGAAATGAATAATGTTAAATATGTCCTTCAAGACCCATGACGGTAGCTAGGGGAGGGATTAACGTCTCTTATGGAGGAAAAACCTCATAAATGTCCTCATTGTGATTACATTGCAGCAAGAGCTTGTAAATTAAAAGTGCATCTCATGTCCCATCAAAAAAGAAAGAAGCATCGGAAATTTTCTCATTGCGGCTATCGAAAAGCAAAGAAAAGTAAATCAAACAACCATATAATTGAAAATCATCCACTCGAGAAACCTTACCAGTGTCCCCATTGCGACTATAGAACAGTAACGATTTTTTTATTAAAAATACATGTTAAGGCTTTTCATGCTGATGAGAAACTTTATAAGTGTCATATTTGTGAATATAAAATAACCAATAGACATGATTTAAGAATACATATACGTTCGAATCACTAAGATACTAAATTTTTCCGATGCTATCATTGTAATTTTATAACTAATTTGAAAAAACACATAATCTTTCGTCATACATGTGATAAACCTCCACGATATCCTCAGCGTGATCGCACAGTTAGGAAATTGAATACGTTACAAATGCCCCATCCTAAAAGTAAAAAGCATAGACAATGTCCTTATTGTAGTTGTAATACTGGTGAACCAATTCATTTGAAAACACACATTTTGGGTCGTCATGCAAGTGAGAGGCCTTTTCCGTGTTCTCTATGTCCTTATAAAGCTTTAAAAGCACATGATTTGAAGAAACACATAATGGCCCGACATACATGTGAAAAACCTTATCCATGCGCTTTTTGTGATTATAAAACTGCTCAATCAATTCATTTGAAAACTCATGTTATGGCTTGTCATAGCTTTGTAACTATTAAGAATGAGAAGCCTCTTAAATATGCTCATGTTAATCATAAAACAAGAAAAGTAGCTAGTTTAAAAACACACAATATGGTTTCTCTTTTTCGTCAAAGCCCTCGGATTGATTATGCTACAACGGATTTATTAAAAATTTACGGGATTTCACATATTCATAAAAATAAGAAGCAGCAACAAATATCAGAACCAATTCACTTAAAAACACATGTTACTACGGCTTCTCTGCCAGACAAGAGCCCTCGACAATGTGCTCATTTTCACCACACAGAACAGTATCAATTAGTTCATCCAAAACATATATTATTGCACGTCATACGCCAGAGATGCCCCATTAATGTCAATATTGTGACTACAGATCACTTTATATCCCTAATTTACGAATGAAGATGAAATGTGACCATGTGGACTAGAAGTCTTTCTTTATTTTCAATTCTTGACCATCGTTTTTATACAATTATTATGGCCTCCGATTGTATTAAAGTTAGTATAAATAAATTAAAATTCAAATGATTTCCGATCAAAGGCTTTTTAGCTTTTGTAGTATTATATTTTTACAATATTATATTGTAATTTTAAAAAAGTTGAGATGGCCAAAAAAACTTCTTTCTTTACAACCATCCTAGTCAGATAATTTTTTTTTTACAATTTTCATTTCTACAATTGAAGTGGAATTTCCAATTTATTTATTTATTAATTGTTATTTTATATTAAAATTTTAGGTTTGTTAAATAATAAATTATTATTTTATTTATGTATTCTTTGTCACTTGTTAAATATAATATTTGTAAGAACTTCTAAGACCTTGATCCATAATCCTCCTGGATTTTTATCTCCCATATAAATATGGAATGTTAACCTAGCTTTTTCAAAATTTCTTAAACTTTAGTTGATAGGTCTATTCTCGTTGGAACCTAATTAGTCTTGTAATGTATTATATAATACAATCTATGTATAAGCGTTATTATAACTGTTAAAATAAAAAGTTACCTCATAAGTGATTAACCAGCACCATTGGCGGATCAAGGGGGGGGGGCTGCAGCCCCTCCCTTTGGAAAATTTTTCGTCATTAAAAGATAGAATTTGAGTTTCCTTAATGTAAGGAAGTAAGTTAAAGAACAAATAATGTGCAGAACAAGTAGAATTTTAGTTGTGGGAAAGGAACATAAAGGTAAAAAAGCTGATCAGCAGATCCAAATGAAGGGCTCTGGGGCTGCAGCCCCCCCTTTACAATCGGCTGGATCCGCCCATGACCAGCTCAGATATAAGTTGAACAGTCCCAACGTTTATTTGTAATATTAAGACTGTAATAAACATTAATATACTGTGCCTATGGATAGAGATCTAAAACCACTGTTCTGCTCTGCTTCTTGGAGCAATGCAACTGAAATCGATTTAAAAAATTACCGTCGTTTTCTTCAGATTTAACGTATATTTTTTAAGATATATTGTAATTTTAGGAATTGTTACCTTGATAATGGTATAATAGGCAAAACGTCAGAGCAAGTGAGGCTTGAATAAAAGATCATATAAAAGCTTAATGAAAATCATTTTTTCTTTAATTTTAAATATGACTTTTAACTTAATTTGTCAAATGGCATCATATATAAAAAATAAACAAAACCTGCTGAATGTGTGAAACGAAATTAAATAGCAAACTAACAACTATAAAACAATTTTTCTAGACCTCACTTTTTTATTTTGTATAATATATAAGTCCACGAAGCTCTTCAATTAATAAAATCCTTAAGAACTATTTGTTTTTATTAAAAATATTATTTGTAATCAATATTATAAATAATTTTAATTGTATTATTATAAATTAAATTATATTTTGTTAAATTAATTAAATTTAATTAATATTAAAAGTAATACTTTATTATTACGGCCTCTCAAAAAATTACAAGGCAAAATATTGTTATGTAATGATTGATTATTTATTGAATGATTGATTAATAATTTTTAAACTAATTTATTAAAAGATTCGACCATGGCCGGGATTAGAACCCAGGTCCTCTGCAACATCGATGCAACGCTCCTACCAATGAGCTAACCAAGGGGCCACTCCTTACTGTGTTCGAATCTTTCTCTTCTGTGATCCCCCCACTCACCATATTGTAACGAAGTAACGGAGGGCTGAACAATTGTCCAGACAGCGGGATCTAATTGAAATATGTCAAAGTTATACATTGTATGTTGTTATGGAATGATTGGTTATTTATTGAATAATTAATTTATAATTTTTAAACTATTTAATTAGAAGATAAAAGATTTAACCATGGCCGGGAATAGAACCCAGGTCCTCTGCATCACAGTTGCAGCGCAGTAAGTAAGAGAAAAGTATTATAAATTTTCACTGATATTTATAAGGATAGTTACACTTCTCTACTGAACAGGATAGGAATGTTATGTAGTCCATTTTTTTTCCGTTGGCGGATATTAAAGGATGAAAGGGAGAAAAAGATTTGATAAAAAATAAAATATCCCCTACTTTTATAACTGTTCTATTCATTACACAGCCCTACAGAAAAAAAAATGTTGCCCATAATCTTATAGCTGATTTTAACTGTATCCAATAATGCAATCAGATTTTTTTTTTTATCAGCTTAACTTTTTTAGCTTCAGCATACCTTAAGCCATTTCATCCCAAATTTTCAAAAATTAATATTTCAGGTTTAAACTCGGTACGCAATGAAATTAGCTCATTAGTAGTGTACCTGCTTATCATTATCAACCCAAAAAAATCGCCTGGGGGGGTTTTGCATTTTTTTGATTGGTTGACTCGGAATTTTGAAATATTTTCATCCAGCATTATTACTAGGCCACAAAAAAAGGTTGGTCAATAATTATCTTCTTTTTTTTTCGCAGCAATCCACCTATTGGCCAGCTGGACGGTTTCGATGCCATGCTGAGTGGAAGATATAGTCACCACATTGTTGTCGTTTACTGGTATTTCTGACACTGTCAATAATTCCTTGCCCTCCAATTATTACTATTATTACTGCACTACACCTTGTACCCAAATCTAATGGGTTTTCCATGGATGTGTTGCTTTGCCCCATGCAACATGCGAAAGAAGGCATCATTTCCTCAACGATAGCAATATCAGGATCATATTGATGAAAGTTCAGACAGTTAACATTTAGGTGGATGGATTTCTGGCCCCTCTATGTACACTGTTGCTCTAAATGCTTCATCGCTAAGTTATTAGCGAAACAGCTCCTTCAACTGTGAATATTCTCAAAAATAAAGTAATAAAAGAATGTTCAGATAAATGGACCCGGCCGATCCCACTGCCCCAAAAAATGGGCACCCAATAAAACTTGTGATAAATCCCCTAAATTACAAATGATTGATATGTTGGATATTACTAAGCATAATTACATACATTTTAAATTAATATTATAGTCAGAAAACTAAAGCTCAATAATCACTGCTCTTGAAAAAAAATTTACTTACTTTTTATTGAATTCCATGCTAATAATCCTTTGTTTATTGGAAAACAATTAATCATATAAGGAATGTAATTCTGTGGTATTCACAACAAACGATAATCTGTGGTTCCGATATAGTGTGAAACCAGATTTGAATCCAAAAAATCGCTTAAATTAAACTTAAAGCATGATCATATCTCTGCTCCATTTTTGGGTCAGTGGGATAAAACGGGTTAAATAGGCTCTGTCTAACAGCCACTCTTCAGTACCTGTACCAAACATTTTAATATAATTGTTTCGTCCGATTAGCCTTGGTGGCATAAAGTGGCGTTCAACAAACAATAATGTATTTGTTTTTTCCACCTGCTAATGACCTGCATATGTATTCCAGTACTTATGTTTTAAGAGGTAAGTCACGCCATGTATATATCCCAACATATATAAAGCTGATAGAAGAAAACTAATGGTAAATTTGGATCCAGCGCACCAATTATACTCAGAATCAGCTATAAAACTCTCGGCACTATAGACCTGTGTTATAATGTCTACTAGGTATTAATAGAAAAAGGGTACTAGCCTTGAAGGGCTCCTGGGCGTGGCCTGTTTTGAGAGGTTATGTAAGTAAACTTAACAATATTTTTGCAAAATTAACCCTTCAGCGTCTGAGCAGTGCGAGTGTATTGCGGCCCCTGTGGCCTGAGACCTTAGACCGGCTGCCGTGCCCGCTGGCCTGAAAATTTTTGCCACATTCACTCTTCTTTACCTCCTTATGTACATGTTTCTTCTAAATTCGCCCCATTTGACTGAGAAATAAGGTGCAGGTAAAATTTATTTGGAAAACTCCGAAAAGAACTCCATGTCAATTGGTCTACAACCCTCGGAAATTTTTGAGGAAACCATAAACCTCGTCACTGGGAAATACCGGACGGGCTGGAAACGGTTGGAGGAACGCGAATACCTCTTACGTAAAAATAATTTTCATATGTCCTGCACTCGTCCTAAATATGAATAAGAAAATGATGACTATTTTGTCTGCTCGCCATGCTGCTCTAATATTCATGAAATTAAAAAAAAATACGTGTAGGAACGTACCGAATTAGTTTATACTTACATATAATTTTTAGAACTGTTACAATATCAAATGTTTTATATATCTGTTTATTTTATAACATTTTTAAATTATATACTATATTTTTTTTTCGAGTTATTTCCTACGATTTATGAATTTTGCATTCCTAAATAATGATACCATAAATCCGAAAGCGATTAGTTAAAATTCAATTTTTCTTTTAAAAGAAGCCAAAACAACATCTCTTTAAAGGTGCTGACTACTGGGGATTTTATCCTAGTGCAATAGTAGAATAGGAAGAGTTAAGAAATCAGCAGTTTCAGTCTTCTAACGCTGAAGTGGGCGGAACTGATATATCAGTCTGCAGGCGTTAAACGGTTAAAAGCGATCGGCATTTAGGAATATAGGGTAAATCATACAGTTATTGGAACCCCAACTTTAACTTCAAGAAATAGGTAAACAAGTCCTAATTTTATTACAAGATATCCATGAGTCTAATGTTTGAAGGGTCCTCTAAGTCATCTATGAAGTAAGACTTTAACAAACTAGCCATAGGGAAGATTTGACAATTAAATCCACAGGGTGCCAATAACTAGATTTGGCACTTTTAACAATAAATATTGCCATATTGTAAAACTATTGAACTTTTGACCCAAAAAAATCTCTTGAGTCTTTATAAGGATAGGTAAATAGGAGTTTTAGGAAGTTTCAATTAGATCCCTTCATAAGAAGTATTTTTTTTAACGTCACCACTGAAATTTAGTCTTAAGGGTGCCAATAACTGTATGGTTTGCCCTACCTAACGTTTTTCTTGTCCCCAACGAAGGGGCGGATCCGCGCGAAATTTGGGAGGTCATCACGTGGCTGACAGCACCGTTTTTTAATGAGATTATTACCTTTATTATTTAATGATATTATTACCTTTATTATTTAATGAGATTATTACCTTTATTATTTAATGAGATTATTACCTTTATTATTTAATGAGATTATTACCTTTTATTTAGAAGGACTGCGATCTGAGCAAGGTAAAGCGTTATGTCTAGGTGCGTAGTAAAAACCTAATTGCATTATTCGCTTAAAAATCTAAAAAAAATGATAAACCAAAATATTTGGGAAGGGGTCATGACCCCTGTGAACCCCTCCCTGGATCCACCCTTGCTCCAAGGATGGGAAATGTCAAAGGAAATGGTGGAACATAAAATTAAAAAGCGGGACGCCTGGTCACCTTAACAGTGGCTGAGTAAGTTACGGTGTTGCTTCTTGACTGGAACTAGAGGAACGGTGGTAGAAGCCGGGCAAAAAAATGATTTGAAAATTGTCTAATAGGTATTGCTCGGTCCCTCAGTGTTCAATCAGAAAATCAAAAGATGTGTCATTCTATTTGTTTCTAAAAAATTAAAAGCTACTTAAAAGAGTGGATTGTAAAATTAATAATAGATAAGCCTATTTAGAAACATCTGATGATATATAGTCTTCATTTCAAAGAAAGTGACTATATTTATCGAAGTAAATATTAGTATTTGACATTTTATTGATTTGATAATTGGGACCATAGTGTCATAGATTTGTTTTTCTTTTTTTAATTTTCACTATTTTTGACTTACATCCCCTGCGCTTAATTGTTCCAAGTTTTCTATGCGATGCCTGAAAGTATTAACAAATAAATAATATTACAAAGAAACTAAGCAGTGATGAAATTGACAGCTGTCATAACAATGATTGTATGAATAAGTAACTAATATTATTACTAAGCGCAAAACGTAGTGTAAAGTTGCAATGATATGTTTCCATTCACCAGAACTACCAGCTTTACACGTACAATTACAAGAAAATGGCTTATTGTTATTAATAAATTTAATTTCCACTTTTATTTATTGGGGCTGTCCTTTAAGATCGCTTGTTTTAAGGCACATGGCTTGTAAAATAACTACTTTTTAACTTCTAGATACTATTCTACATGTAATTATGTGGTTTGCATCAAGGATAGCTTGCCCTTCAATTAACGGTCTTTAATTTACCAATTATGTCTATCAATCACATCTACTATGTCTATCCCCGTTCCTTCCGACGTTTTGCAAAACAACTAGCGCACCCTGTAGTCGATTGCGATATGCTATTGAGAGTCACGGGTTAATAGACATAAGGTCGAAGCATTCTATTTAGAGCGGGAGTGGTTACAAGTCCGTGACGTCATTGCAGACCTCTACTACCAAAGCCGTACTTTCGTTAGTTGCAAAATATATTGTCTCTTGATTACTAAATTGTTATGTTTCATTAAAAATAAACAAATTACGGCTTTTTGTAATACAGTTTGTTAATTTATATTTCTACGTGAAGAAGTTAGACTAACATGTTGTACAGGTCTTCTGTGACGTCCAGGCCAAAGTTGGTTTTGATTGGGTAGCGCTGCTATGCTACGACCTTATATCTATTAAGTGATCGAGTGTCGCGACTAACGTTAGTATCGATAGTGCTATCGCACTTTTGCCAACAGTGAGGATAAGTCCCCACTTGAGGGTATTTTCAACGGGAGTGGGGAATTGGGGAAAAACTTTTTAAAAAATTCCAAAAAATTGGGGAATTTCTCAAAATATCGATTTTGAAAAATTGGGAAAATTTTCAAATGTGGCATCTTTTTTGTTTTACATTCTGGAGTGTTTCCTTATAAAAGAAATACTTTTTTGGTTGAGCTCATCGAATGTTTTTACTATGTATCTTTATATCGGTTTCTTGTATATGCTCGATTATTAAGTTATCATTGAAGAGTTAAAATACTTTTGTTTATTTACTTGTTTGCCTCAACTGTTCTAATTATCTCCATTTAAATTTAATTTAATATGTAACTGAATCTTATAGCATAAAAAACTTTCTTTCCCAAAATTTTCCTCTACAGAAGGCTTACAAGTAACAGAATTAGATAACCAGTTTGATCATGGGCGTCACCGCCGGGGGGGGGATGCGCCCCTCCCCCCCCAATATTTTGGAAGTGGGCTAATAACTAAACTCTAAACTTTTAGCCTCTCGATTTTTTTTCCTATATCTATAAGAATATAAAGCCCCCCCCCCCAATAATTTGGTGCTGGTGACGCTCATGTGTTTGATAACTGTTTTTCACTTGCTTCCTTATTGTTTTAAGGTGCCTTAGCACCTTACGAACTTTACCTTCGAACACCACCCTGGAACAACCTTCGTGAAGCCTTCACGTCAATTGTTCGGGTGTTCTAGGTACTTCATCTGTTCGCCTGGGTTCGTGGGTAGCGCTAGTGTCACTTTTGATTTGGGTTTTTCCTAAGTGACAGGAGTTTTTATGATACTAGTGTAATTTATTAAACGTTGTAAATCGTCTCCTATTTTTTTATTTTTCAGATAATATAAAATATACTGATAATGGAGATTTTTTCTTTATCATAAGCTAGCTTTGGGTGCATCAGCCATATTGGTTCGCTTAACGTCACATGAAGTATAAATGGCTGTTCGCTTCACGTCGGTACGGCAAGGTTCGAAGGAGAACTTGTTCGAAGGTGAGGTTCGTAAGGTGTAAAGGCACCTTTATTCATTTTTTTATTGCTTAGTTTAGGCTTCCTTTCTCATGCCTGTCACATCAACAGCAATCCGAAACCAGTTTCATTAACTCCAATTGTAAACCGTTAAATAAATGATTTTTTTTAAAATCTTTATTTCTTCAATTTATATTTATATTCTTCAATCAATAAATACCTGTTCTTGAGCACATTATTTTAAACAAAATTGCGCTTGAGTTTTTTTGTTTATACAAAAATCACAAATTTTTTACTAAAATGATATTACAAGTTGATTGAAAGTAAAATTTAATAAACACTGGGCCGAATGAAAAAAAGTGGGGAAATTGTTGGCTGGGAAGTGGGGAAAATGATTCACCCTACTTGGCAACACTGTGCTATCGTTAGTTTGCTAAGCCCACTGCTGTGCTCTGTTCTGTCTTCATTTATCACCGCTGGACTAAGGAGGCAAGTATGTTCTGCTATTCTCTCTCTAAGGTCCCCTAGTAATGATTTTTTATTCGCTTTCAACAATTGTATCCTGTTTGATTGAAATGTAGTTTAACGGAATTGGTGAAATTAGCATATTCAAGTTTCCTCCGATCTGAGTTACTGCCACGTGTCTTTTGTTAATGTTACAAAACTTCCTGGATCATACATATTAACTTTTCTCGGTATTGCACAGTAATTATAGACTGGCTGGAGTTATATCCCTGTAGTAATTGGAACATATAGATAAATCAATCAGCTATTGTCTTCTTATAAGTGCAAAGTGATTCATAAAGAATCAGGGACCTTTCTATGCAATTATATTTTTATGATATGAGTCTTTAGGTTCAATATTTTTAAATAGAACATTTGTCTAAATATTTTGTGCAGTTTATAAAATGGAGTATTTATTTTATATTACAATTTAATATGAAACCATACTTAAACTGTCAGTCTTTATTTATGTATATTAAGAAAGCGCATTGTTCGATACTACTTTCCCTATTCCCCTGCTGGCTTTGACAATGACATTAGATAAGACTCTTCAATTTATAAATGGTATCACTTAATTTATTAGTTTTTTTTCCCCTAAAGAATATCTTTTTAATAATATTTTCTGTAAGTCATTAATGAATATATATATATATATATATATATATATATATATATATATATATATATATATATATATATATATAAAAAACTCGTGTCCCGATGTTTGTCTTTCTATTTCTCAGAAACTACTCAACCGATTTTAATGAAATTTGGCTCAATGTATATAGTTTTGGCCGAGTTAATAGATAGCATAGTTTTTAACTTGATTAGTGATCAAAAAAATTCTTATATAGCGAATTATTGCAAATACAGTAGTTTGTGTTTCGATTTATTAACATGGCGTCATATGTCGATTTCATAACGTTTTTGTTTATAAGCATGCTATTGTAATACAGGTTATATCAATATTATAATTTTGTATTGTGTTATGTGAATGCAGTTATTTGTTCCTATATTATTATTTTCCACAGACAAATAGTAATACAAATCTTTGTATTTATTGTTAATTTTCATAAAAGAATAAATAAATCAAGAAAAGGTTACAATAAATTCACAAAAGTGTAGGTAATTTTTCTTCCTTTTCCTTTTATATCTGCATTTCAATTAAATTACTAGCTAAGAGCTGAAACGCTTTGCTGTGGCCCACCCTGATATCAACTTTTAGTAAAGAAAATACATTTTAATAATTTAAATTAGGTTATTATTTGAAATCATATTCTGTACATGTTGTAACAGCACCTACTGTCAAAGGTGTAACCTAATAGAAACCTGACTTGGGGAGTCAGTGTTGTGAAAATTAGTGGCTACACTGCCGGTAACCAGACATGCAACCTCCCTGAGCCTATCAAAAGAACATATATGACCCATTAACCAAGATTAGCATGACCCTGAGCAAAATTAAACCCGTTGTTAAACTAACAATACCAAGTTGAAGTAGTGTTTGGTCAATAATCAATAGATCAGTGGCTGAGGTTACCAAAACTTACTTCAGTCATCCTTTTTAAAATCAGTGGAAAAATATAGCCATTTCGAGTTAGTTTATACTGATCCATCAAAAAAGGGCGATAGTGTTGGCAGCTCTGTGAGTCGTAAACACAATCAGCTCCGTTTTAATCAAATTACATTGAAATATGAGATGCAAAAAATAAAAACTTTAACTTTCCTATATTCTTTACCAAACACTTTTAAATGGTGTAATGCTCTATTCTCAATCACGTTGGATTTTGATTAGCAGAAAGGTTTTCATCTTTATAAATGAATATTGGTATCACTGTATTTGTTTAAAAATATTAGGATATAACTACTGAGCCACAGCAACGCTTGGCCGGGTCTGCTAGTATTATATATATATATATCAACTTTTTGTAAATTATGTACAAGTCAGTTTTTCATAAAACCATAGGCATAATGAAAAGATTATAGCTTATAGATAAACAAAGAAGTGGAGATTGAAACAGTGTAGAATGAAATTTTCTGAAAAAATATTCTTAAACAATGTATATTTTCAAAACAATGAGTTTTATGGTTTTACATTAACTGAAATGAAATGTATCAACTATCATGTAATATTTAACTTCAGTAAGAAAGTATATGCATAACGAACAGTTATATAATTGCATATACTCGGTATGGTATAGGTTCAATATTAATACTGTTCAGCGACTGAAATACTTATATAAGAAAATTTTGATTAAAAGTAATGTTTGATAGATCCAATGGTGGGTAGATTCAGGATTTTCAAAATTATTTATTTCTAAAGAAAGTACAATTAACCCTTTAACTGCGCTAGGTGATATGAGATATGAGTAGGTGGCTTCGCTGGCCTGTCTCAAGGTTACTACCTACTAGCGCGTGGAATTCTTAACACCCCTCTGTTATTTCTCTGGCTGTTCATTTAGGTTCCTATTAGTTTTAATGAAAAAAATTACTTGTTAGTCTCCAGTTATTATGAAATATTAGTTTAGCCTGTTTTTTAATCAAAAACGAATTTAATTATGAAATAACCAATTTCTTCCATAAGATGTATTATTTTTATTTGTTTCTATCACGTTTTGGACATGTATATTGGCAGGCCTAGTCTCCGGTCCTATTTCTGAAGGCTCATGCTATAAAGCTTAAAAGCTGGATCAGCGCTAGATTTACACAAGTTCGAGTAACTTTCACTTGATCGCCACACCAACGATCCACTATATGCATTGCGCAGTTATATAATTCTAACCTAGCCCTAAATTGGTCCATGAACTAAGAAGAAAGGTGGTGAGGATATTGGTTCGGATGGTAACCCACAGCAGTGCTCCTATCAGCTGTCCAAGCCAGAAG
Organism: Aelia acuminata; assembly: GCA_911387785.2. Lineage (NCBI taxonomy): Eukaryota > Metazoa > Arthropoda > Insecta > Hemiptera > Pentatomidae > Aelia > Aelia acuminata. The sequence continues at coordinate 4,244,809 of OU426978.1, forward strand.
GGGAATAGGGAAATTAGTTCCCATTGTTCTTATTCACTTTTTAGTCTGTAGCCCATATTTGTACCTTTCTGCGGTATTAGCTAATTCTGGACGTGACAGTGGTTTTGGCAGGTTGTATGATTATTATTATAAGATATCCATCAGGCCCTTTTAGTTAATAAGGACCCTGACTAGCTTAATCAGATCCTAGCTTTCTACTCTGGGACACTGTTTTTGCTGTAAGAGTTAAATATAGTGCCTTAAATGGCACGCAATTAAGATAGCTGAAAGTCCTTGTTTTTGTTAATACTGATAACATAGATATTGTTATTCGGAGAAATGATATAGCAGATTAATTTATTGGTTTGTTCCTACAAGTAGTCCTTGTCGATCCGAAATGTGATAGCAATAGTTGAAATACTGAAAATATCCAGTTTAAACTGGTAAACCTTCTCAGTTGATTTTTTGTTTTGACATAACTGGAGTTAGAATACTGTCATTTTCTTTTCTGAACGGGCAAATGCATTAGGAAATATGAGTGGCCCCTGACAAAATAATTTATAAGACGAACATAGCCATTTCAAAACCCGGAGCCAGGGGATATATTAATAATGCTCTGCATTAATCGCCCATCCCCTCCCGTGAACCTGGGAAACCCTGTGTAGCTTAACCCTTTCATGGTTCCAGATGAGATATCTCGTGAAACAAAGTCGGTCCCCACACGCTAATAACGAGATAACTCGTCAAAGGCTGCCGTTCCCCACACACTAATGATGAGATATATCGCAATTGGTTTTTCACTTATTTACCATCCTCAGCTTCACAAGAGATAAGTTGTCGTGATTGAGGCACATCCTAGCGGATTCAGGGAGACTTAATTAATAGATCTTGCGGCCGCTAGGCTGGCAAACTTGACTTTTCTACCACTCAGTCCTGCCAGTCCGCTCTGACCCGTTTTCTATTGCTAAAGGGTTATTTAAAAAATCAATTTAATCATTTACAATTAACAAAACACTCAATCAAAATCATTTAAGTGAACAATTTTAAGCTAAGAAAAAAATGCAGTTTTTTAGAGAACATCTCTGTAATAAAAAAAAAAAAAGACCGTCTGTGTAATTATATTTTTAATATCACATTACCATCTCGATTTCTAAGACCGTCTGTGTAATTATATTTTTAATATCACATTACCATCTCGATTTCTAACAATTAATGAATTGGAAATGATTTGGAGCATGGACAGAAAGATTAATCTCTATAAAGTTTAAATACAATATACTTAGTTGTGATTGAATGTTTTGGCCATGTCTGTGTCACGGCTAGTTGGGAGATTTAAGTTTGTATTGCAGTAGGTATTGACCCCTAGAACAGACCTGGAAATTAGATTTAAATGTTGGATAACAAAAATATAACATGTACTATTCATACAACTTTATTACTTCTTCTGACCGCACAATCAACCATTTCCTGTAGTAAAACTTCCCTTACATTACTTCAAGGCATGGACTGTTCCCAGAGGTTATGTGTTTGTGATATAAGTGAACTCGCATAAGCTTCGATTCCCACTGACTACGCTTGTTCTTCAGAGAATAACTAAAACATTCAATGGGTGCTTTCTAGTTGAGATCCAGGACCATACTAAACGGCTCATTATTGGCTGCGGCCTGAAATATTAGAACTAGTACCATTTCCATCACACAATAGAGGTCATTTTAGATTGTGTAGGGCTTTATTAATAGGGGAAAAATATATTCTTAAAGTTGATCATAAAAAAAAAAAAGTATTTCTTTAACAAGGTTAAAAAGTACTCTACTTGTTAGTGTCAGCTTTATCCAGTTAATTTAACTTATTAATCCAGCATATACTAAACAAAAGGGCATCGAGGAACAGTGGTTCCATGTCTGTCTTTTGTCTTAGCCATCTGAATTGATATCTATGCAACTGTTAACAATGAAAATTCAGAGAATTTTTATCTAGAAAAGTCGGATTTTCATTAAAACTAACGAGTATGTGAAGGAATTATCCAATTAATATTTGCTTAAAAAAAAAAAAATAAGCCTTTTGCATAATTTGTTTTTCGGGTGATTTCATTATGTAGGCTACAAGATTGTTTAATAATAGAAATAAAACAGAAACATAATCTTAATTATGTTTTTACATATGAACTGTTATCAACAAGTCAAACCAACTCACAAAATGCGAATTTTAAAATAATGAACTTGGATATTAATCCAGAGAGGTTCTCTATATTCTATTTACACTTTTCTGCCCTCGGCTTCTTGCTCATAAACCTCTCCTTCATTGTCGGCTAGTTCTGTTAGCAATATCTCCTCGATTGCTCCTGTACGCTTTCTCAGATGGTTGGCATGTTTTCTCTTTGTAATAACATCAATATCTACTTCATAACTCTGCTTCCTGGTCTTCCTTATGATCCTTCCTGGCTGCCATCCACTTTCCCTCTCCTTCATCCCCAGTTTCAAAGTTAAGGCACTTCAACAGCTCATCATGATAACTTTTCATTTTCCAGGTGTTCGCTTCAGTGTTACTCTTTACATCTGGCTTAGTCTGTCTAGGGTCGAAGATAGCCACCTTCCCAAAAAATGCCTTTTATGGCTTGTTTTTGTTTTGTAAGAGAAAAAAAAAATTCTTGGAGGCCAAATCTTTGCCTCCATCATCTTGTCTGCATGCTTGAAACCTTCTTTTGAACGTTGTAATAAACCTCTGCCAGACCATTTGTCTAGGGGTGCTAAGATGTGGATTTCACGTGATTCACCCATGAAACAAATTGGGGGCCATTGCCCCTAGCAATATTCTTTGGTGTTCCAAATCTGGCAAATATTGCTCTCAACTTCTATATTCCTTATTATTACGTTAAAAGTTGTTTTTCTCAGACTTTCAACCTCAGGCCATTTGGATAAGCCTTCTATGACAACAAGCCAATTTCTTCCATTGAACGGACCAGCTAAATCAATATCCTACGGTTTGTCAGGAATGTTCCTGGGTTCGGATATGACTTCAGGTTCATTGTCTCTCCCCTCCTGACAAGAAGTGCTCTGGCTGACCAATTTCTCTACATCTCTGTCAATGTTGGGCCACCTAGCATTTTTATCATCTATCTCCGGAAGAAAATAATTTTCAATTTGCCATACTGTGTTGGCCCCAAAATATGTTAAAAGTAATTATTTCTTTGCTTCCTGAGCCAGTTCTCGGTTCCCACTGAGCCCTTTTACCTTACAAAATCGCTCGAAATAGGAAATACAATTTTCAAGGCTTACCTTAGAGACAACGAACGCATCCATCGAAAACCTCTCAGACATTCTGGCTGACTTTTATCACTCTACTGGGAAAATAGAATAGGATGGAAGGAAATAGAATAGATTCATTTATTTTTTTAAAGACTTTAATTCTAGAGTGACACAATAAGAAGAGTAAGGAATATGTATATCAGTAAATGTTAAAATTAGGTAAAATTGTTTCAGATTTTTTACTTAGTAAAAAAGTATTTTACCAAGTATGAAATGTAATAGATTTTCAGACTATTTATTTATTTAGTCACACTTGGATTGATTTGATATTAAAAAAGTTACCTAGGATTTTGTAGTCTTTGTTTCTTATTACATGGCCATGGAATAGGGAGAAAAATGTAATGTAGCTTTTTTTTTGTTAAAAATGATATCTGCTATTTAGCCTCACTAATTGATCAAATTGTGCATTGTTTATAAACCTTTTTTTTTCCTTTTGTTACAGACACTACAACTATGTCCATCCGACAGCTGACTTTAAATCGAGTTACCTTTTTCTTGCGTGACACCATTCTCTGCAAGATTATTGCCGGTGCCGGATATGGTGCAAGAGCTTACATCTACCAGGGATCCACTGTCGCTGATATGGAGCTGAACAGCCCGCAATGTCTCCTCCTCGCGCTGCTACAGTCTTTGGTCGTGGAAGACATCATGTCTTGCTGCCTGCTGGCTGATGTCTGTCGTAATTTGCAGCAGCTGCGGTCAGATTATCTGGGGGTGTGGCTGGCTACTGACTTCGTGTTCCCTCATCAGGACATTGAGAAGGCAATGACCTTCCTATCGCAGCTCCTAGAGGCAGGTACCTTGAAGCTGCCTGACCACGTGACCAGGATAATGTCCTATCTGGCGACTAAATACAGGATCCAGCCAAGACCACCATCCACGGTAAGACTCAATTATATTGAGATTTTAATTAATTTAATGATATGGAATAATTAATATCTTAAAAGGTTAATGTTGAAAATATCTTAAAAGAAGTAATTGTAGCTAATGTTTATATCTATTAAGGCAGGTCTTTCTTAGGACTAAGTGATCAAAATTTGCAATAATGTAAAAAATTATAAAGATTTGTATTGCTAGGTTGAGACTAAGGCAACATTAAAGTTATCATATAATTGTAAAAAATCTCTCTTCCGTAGAAAGCAGGCAGAAAAGACTATAATTTCTTAATAATACGGCTAAGGCTTGAAGTAAATTAAATGTAATATCTTAGATATTTAAAAGAAAGGCTAGGTGTTCGTTACTGTCAACAAAACATTAATATTTCAAAGAATTATTTTCTATCCCCCTCCAGTTTTTGTTGAAACAATTTTTGTTTTGTTAACATACACTGTGTTTTGTTTTAAAACAGTATGGTTTACTGGAACGATTTATTTTCATGGCTCCAAAAAAATGTGTTTTGACTTTAAAAGAAGAAGAGGAACTAGGTGCCATCAAAAATGAATTTATGTATATGAAATACACAAGTCTTTTTCAGAAACTGTTCGAGAAAAATAATATCCTTCTTAAACCATAAAATGACACTCAAAATCCTGTCGCTTCTATCCTAGTGGGACCGTCTTTTTGATACCGATCATAATTTAAGATTTAAATAGAGAAATATTAACGATCCCAAACAGTGGAGTACAAATTATCACATTAGTTTGCAAAAAAATTCTCAAGCGATTAAAATTCAAAAATTACGGTCCAATTTATTATAGGCCCTATAACCATCTTTATTTATCCCTTATTCACGATGAACTTTCGAAATACGGCCAAATTCTCGACTGTTCAATGGTGTACCTATATCATCTTAGAATTATGTAACAGCGTAGCAAAATCGCAACCTCCTCTCGGAACACAAATGTATGTATTTAAATGACAAGTACTGGCGACTAAATTCCACAAAGGAAATGGTTGTAAATTGTGCAAATAAAGTTTTAAAAGACCATTTGTAGTCAAAGTTGTCAGTGTTTGAAACATGTGTAATGCACGCACTAGATTTTCTACTTTTCTGTGTGTATACATAAAATTAAAATGGTGGCTCTTAATATAATTATATGTAATATAACGGCCAGGAATAGACGGCGTGATAGAGCGAGTCCTGAGCGGATTGACTTTTATTTTGCGACGGACCCACGGAATAAATCTCGTCCTTCCCACTGGATAGAACAACCAACCAATGAACCAAACTCACCTGCAGTATCCGAAGCGGGGTATCGAATTAAAAAAAAAAAAAAGACTTTGAAAACCAGAAACCAGTACAAAATGCACTTTAAAACTGTATAAAATTTTTTTGGGAAACAAGGTATTACTTTCTATAAATTATCTCCTGCCACAAAAAAATATGAAATAAAAGGGATTTTATAAAAGAAAAATTTGGTGTGATGCGCGCTACACACAACTTTCACTTATACTTATTTTTGTATAACTCAATAAGTTATAATGTATCTGTAATGCAAAACTTGAAAGTTCTCAATACTTTTCGAGTAATTATTGCTTATTTCTTTTTTTAAGGGACCTAATTTCGTCAACAGTTGGTTTATTTTTACTGCTTGGTTGTTTTTTTACAGCAGTTTGGCTTTTGTAAATATTTCGTGAAGGTGCATTTTTTTGACTAAAGGCCTCCATTGAAACCCTATACTGCTCGAGCTGTTAATTGTTATGTAGGGGTTAGAATGTTATTGTACTTTCTTCTGTGAATTGGCTTATAGATCATATGAGGCTAAAGGCTAAAGATGTCTTATTTTGCACAAAATTATTGTAGTTGTAGATGTTAGGGTACTTTTTTCGGATGTTATCATATTTTTTGCATTTTGTCATGATGTGTATAGGGTCATTAATTGTCTTACTAACCGAGCATTTTTCATCCTTGTTGATTTTTATTAGTGTTAAACCACGGTTTGTTCGGCAGTGGTGAATTCTCAGTTTCGTTAGCATTGCTATTTCTTTTTTATTCATGACTATGATGACATGGGAAAACCATGGTCTTAGGCTTACTTTTGGTAGTATACCATAGTGGTCCTTGCCCTTTGTGACTCCCTTATATACCTCTCTTGCCATTCGCTGATTTGCTGTTTCCTTATGGGATATCCTACCTCCTTCAATGGAAGTTCGACATTTCTCTCCCTTGCCTGGTCCTTGTTTTACCTATTTGTCCGCAAGTTCATATCCGTACAAGCCCACATGGCCTGGAATCCACTGAACTTGTTACAAGTTGTTATTCGTGCTTGAGGTTTACTTTACTACTTAATAGATTAGATATGCCTTGATGTTTTGGAGATGTACATGTTTTAGTGCATAGCAAACTGAAGGGGAATCTCTTAATATTAATATCTTTGGGTTTTTATATAGTCTATTGTCTAATTTGAAGGCCTTAGCGACAGCAAAAAGTTCAATTTCAGTACTGTATATACTGAATTTTATTGGAAGATTCATGGCTAATTCTCTGTTCGCATTTTTATCATATATCCCAACGGAAACCTTGATTTTATCTTTGGATGCCTCTGTGTGTATTTTCAAATGGTGAGTGTGTCTATCTGATAATATTTCTAGGGATTTCTGTTTCACAGCTATTTATTCCTTTTAGATGGTACAATTTTACATTTTGATGCGGTAATCTGCAAGTTGAGTGCTAGTAATTTAATTTCAAGTGTGTTGAATGCTTCTTGTAGGATCTGAACTCCTTTTGTTTGGTCTGGATAAGACGTGTACAAAATTAAATAGTCAGCTTATTATAATACTTTGCATTCAGGCGGGAGGAGGTTCATTTACGACTCATAGTAAAGTTTTTCTCTCATGCCTTTCTGCAAATAGAGAACGATTACTGTTCCTATAAAATCAGTTTATATTGCCTTCAGAAATTTATTATGGAAATAAAGTTTCTAAATTAAAATAAAATTAATTAAAGATTATCTTGTACCATATTTGTTCACTTCTTAAGTGCTTTAAATAATTTGAGCATCACTTTTTTACTCTCTAAAGTAAAATACATTTTTTATTGTTAAATTAGAGTTTTTATTTTCATCAGCAATAATACAGGATTTGACATTTTGGCTGTCTAATTGCAGGCTTATGCACACATCAAATACCCAGTTTGATCAAAATAGTTACAGCCGTTTTTGAGAAAATAAAAAAAAATTTTGAGAAAAAACCCAACTCGAAGTGAGACAAAATTAATTCAATAAAGTGCCCCCTCCAATTTTGATGAAATTTTGGCTGTCGCATCTTTGGCATATACATACATCAAATACACAGTTTGATCAAAATCGTTGAAGCCGTTTTTGAGTAAATTAAAAAATAATAAAGTGCCCCCTCCTTTTGACCAAGTTTGATGAAATTTCGGCTGTCGCATCGCTGGCGCATACATTCATCAAATACCGAGTTTAATCAAAATCGTTTTTGAGAAAATCGAAAAAAACGTAAAAATTAGACAAAATTCATAAAATTAAAGTACCCGCTCTGTTTCACCAATTTTGATGATATTTTTGCAGTCACATCACGGGATATACATACACTAAATACCCAATTTCAGGTTTGCACGGTTTATAGTTTTTGAGTTAGTCTGTACACACAAGCACAGACCATTTCACGGGACTTGGTTATTTGGACTCAGGGACCCCAAAACTTGTATTTCCGTTGAAAGCCAGAAGTCAAAATTTTTCTTGATTGCAATACTTTCCCTTACTATACCTTTCATATTTAGGTAAGTAAAAGTAAAAATTATATCGACTTCGAAAATAGGAACCAGTAAAAATAAATGCACTTAAAAGGGTACTAGTTCTGAACCAAGGTGAGTAGAGAGAAGGTGGGCTCAGTGTCTAAGTGGTAATATGGCTGCCCGAGACCTTTGAAGTAGTCCAATGCATCTGTGAATTGATAAACTTGGATAGCCAGTGGGAAGGCATCACTCCATTGTTTGTGTTCAAATTTTGTTTGAGTTTTTATTATATCGAGCAGTTGAGGATATTTTTAGTGCTTGGTTAGTAATTTTATCTTATTTCTTAATCAAAACTTAAAAGTAAACATTGAATTCTTTACATTAAGTTTGTAGAGGTTACAGAAGGCTTAAGTGTATGTGAATCCAAATGCTTCAAGTTGATGAACAATTTTTCACACTAGCCTATGTATTACATAACATTCATACACAGAGTTTACCATTGTGGATAATAAATTTATCTTTTGGAGGACTCACTGTTCCGGCACTTGATTTTATGAAGAATTTGTATGAAATTGAAAAAAAGTTTAAAGTCCATTGTCATTATCAATACCTTAGGTATTCGTAAAAAAAAATTTGTATGTTCATGTAATTTTATATTCTGAATTTTGTTCAATTCAATGTTTACTTATAAGTTTTGATTGAGAAATAAGATAAAATTACTAACCAAGCACTAAAAATATCCTCAACTGCTCGATATAATAAAAACTCAAACAAAATTTGAACACAAACAATGGAGTGATGCCTTCCCACTGGCTATCCAAGTTTATCAATTCACAGATGCATCGGACTACTTCAAAGGTCTCGGACAGCCATATTACCACTTAGAAACTGAGCCCACCTTCTCTCTATTCACCTTGGCTCTGAACAGTGGCTTCTGCGCCATTCACTAAAGCACCCCTCAAAGTAAGGCCCGATCTCCCCTGAAAAGGACACTTTTGGGGGTTTATTTATTTATGAAGTGCAAGCGGGAGTCGAAAGCTGGGATCTGTTAAAGCTAATCAAGGCACTTTTTAACTGAAATAAAGGCGATGGGAGTTTGATAATATCATGGTCACATAACCTCTCAAAACAGGGCATGCCCAGGAGCCACTCTTCGGAACACTGAGTATAGAATAAGGTAGAGGTGCCTTAGGCATAGGCGGGCGCGAGCGATGGTGCCACTTCTTTAAAGGAACTAGAGAAACGGGAATAGTAGCCGGGCCATTACCTGGGATTCATAGGGTTTTGTGGCGTTATTAATTTATTTTTCCATAATTAAAACCCGATTGAGCAAAATATTATTTGAAAAATGTCTAATAGGTATTGCTCCGTCCATCAGTGTTCAATTAGAAAATCAAAAGACATGTCATTCCATTTATTTCCAAAAAATAAAAAGCTTCTTAAAGAGTGGATTGTAAAATTAAGAATAGATAAGCCTGTTTCGAAACATATGACGATATGTAGTCTTCATTTTAAAGAAAGGGACTATATTTATCCTGGTAAATATTAGTAGTTGACATTTTATTATTCCAAAATGCTAGTTTTATGCAAATAACATTGGGACCATCGTGTCATAGATTTGTTTTTCTTTTTTAATTTTCCCCATTTTTGTACTACATCCGTTGTGCTTAATTGTTCCAAGTTTTCAATGCGATGCCTGAAAGTTTTGACAAATAAATAAATAATATGACAAAGAAACTAAGCTGTCATGAAAATGACAGCTGCCATAACAATGATTGTATGAATAGCTAACTATTGTCATTATTAACCGAAAAACATAGAGTAAAGTTACAATGATGCGTTTGCATTTACCAGAACTACCAGCTTTACACGTACAATTACTAGGAAATTGCTTATAATTATTAAAAAATTTGATTTCCACTTTTATTAGACAGGGCAGTCATTTAAGATTGTAAAATAACTGTTTTTTCACTTCTAGATATTATTCCACATGTAATTATGAGGTTTGCATCAAGGATAGCCTGCCCTTCAATTGATGGTCTTTTAACATTACCAATTATCTCTATCACATCAACTATATCTATCCCCGTTCCTTCCGACATTTTGCAAAACTATTAGCGCACCCTATAGTCGATTGTGCCCACGAATAGTGGGGTATGTTCTGCCCCCACCCTTCTACTACCTACCTAGCATTGTCCCAATAGCGTAATTGCTCTTTATCTTAGGGTATCAGTGAAAACATAAAGTGACATTAAGTTTATTAATTATATTTAGTGATAATCTTGTAAGGTGATAGCATTGTGAAGGAAGTTGTAATAAAACATTTAAGTTTTTCTTGAATTGACATATATATATATATATACAGGGTGTATCGCAAGTAGATGACAATATGCAAGATGGAAAAACTAGATCAAAAATGTAGTTAAACGCCGCCAACCGCATGATTCTATCTCATTCCGTTTCACTGATATGCCGTTCCAAAGGTTATTTTGAGAAAACCTTGTTTTTTGTAGAAAAACCTTAATTTTCTCTGCTTCCACACATTTTTTTTCAATGTTCCATCACAGTTTTGAATTCAGCATTAAATTTTCTTTAATCCTAATGCACATTCAATGTACACAAGTATCTTTTCAAAAGCGCGATAACAGATCAAGAAATAAAATTTTTAACAAAGTGTTGTCAGCGACAAATTTTCGAGGATCACTACTCTTCCAAAAAAAATCCTGCAAGCTGCCGAATCTCAGAAAAGTTGTAAAATTTAATCACCTTTCTAACGGTGTACTCAAAACTGCAATTATCTCTCAATTTTGTAATGCAATTGGAATGGGAAGGAGAAAAAACTGATGTCATGCTTATTTTGTAGGATCTTATCTCCAATAAATTTTATTTATTTTTTATCTAAATTGCAAAGAAAAATTAAATTAATTCTTACATGAAAGTTAAATAGTAAATAAAATGTCTTTGAACATTACAAAAGTTGCTGGAACTGGCCTCCTTGCAGTACACACTGACGACATCTTTTTAACACAGCTGATGTAGCCCTTCGAATCTGATCGCGGTCAGCTCTCATTGCTTCATATGATTCGCGAATTCTTGCGATCAGATGGTTCATATCCTGAATGGGTACTCTGTACACTTCCGATTTAAGCCTACCCCAAATATAAAAATCCAGTGGCGTCAAATCAGGGCTTCGGGCCGGCCAATGCACAGGTCCATATCTGCCAATCCATCTTCCTGGGTACTGTGTTGATTTAGCCAGTTCGTTACAGCTCGTCCATTTTGCGCTGGACACCTGTCCATTTACCACCATAGCTCTTCTTCAAGTGGTATTGCTTCGAGGAGTGCCGCACTTATATCATCCTGAAGTAGATCATAAAAAGTATTTGAATTTAACCAACGAGGTAAGAAAACGGGCTCTGTCATATGCTGCCCACAGACTCCTAGCCACACGTTCACACTGAACAGATATTGGAAGTGGTGTTCCCTAGTGCCATGTGGATTATGATGAGACCAAAGGTGAGAGTTGCGTGAGTTGAAAATTCCCGCACGTGTGAATGATGAGATGAGGCAACTGTCCAAATTATGCGATCAGGGAAGTTACGCCTCTCGTGCCACTGTTGAACATACCATCGCGTAAACACCATCCGTAGCTCCATATCACGGGGTAGCAACTCCTGGACAGTAGTCAGGTGATAAGGATATTGATTGTCTTACCTGAGAGCTCTAAAGACTGTAGAGTGCGATATTCCCAGTTGATCTCAGATCCAACAAAATAAGCATAACATCAGTTTTTTCTCCTTCCCATTCCAATTGCATTACAAAATTGAGAGATAATTGCAGTTTTGAGTACACCGTTAGAAAGGTGATTAAATTTTACAACTTTTGTGAGATTCGGCAGCTTGCAGGATTTTTTTTGGAAGAGTAGTGATCCTCGAAAATTTGTCGCTGATAACTCTTGTTTAAAATTTTTATTTCTTGATCTGTTATCGCGCTTTTGAAAAGATACTTGTGAACATTGAATGTGTATTAGGCTTAAAGAAAATTTAATGCTGAATTCAAAACTGTTATGGAACATAGAAAAAAAATGTGTGGAAGCAGAGAAAATTGAGCTTTTCCTACAAAAAACAAGGTTTTCTCAAAATAACCTTTGGAACGGCCTATCTGTGCAACGGAATGAGATAGAATCATGCGGATGGCGACGTTTAACTACATTTTTGATCTAGTTTTTCCATCTTGCATATTGTCATCTACTTGCGATACACCCTGTATATATATATATATATATATATATATATTGACTTAGTGTTGGTTTAAATAAATGTGTTTTTTTTTTCTTTTCTGATATTTATCATTTTTGTGACTCCCATTACAAAATGTAATTAGATCACCATGTCTATGTGTGTTGCTTTTTGTTGTAACAACAGAAATGTCAAAGAAGCTGATAAGAGTGATGGTACCTCTGAAATAACATTTCACCCGAAAGTTTTAAACTATTTACTTTTCTTCTACACTCCTTTCATAAGGTGTTCTCTCGAAGAATATCATTTTCATGACCGACAATAATTTGTTTAAATAAATAACTTAAGTGCCAAATCAATATACTGGAACTATTCAAACAATACAGAAGAAATGTTTATGTAGTTCCAAGGTTTACTGTGATTCAATCAAATATCAATCTGTTTTGGTATAATTGACAATTGATTATTAACTGAACATCACAACTCCATTGTAAACAAAAATAATTTTTAGTACATTACATATTTTTATCATATAATTTACTTCAGTCAATATGAAGCTCTGATGTCATTTTAACTTTTGAAAATATAAACAAACTTGAAGTTAGTCAACACGTTTACTAATTTTTAAAGAATGGCGCGAATCAATCAATTTAGCAATTAAAGCATATCTGTGAGGGCCGACCTTTCGTCCGAAAGGTTGAGTGTCTGGCCATCTGATAATAAAGTATATGCTGGTTGCAGCAGAAAAGGGGAAATAAAGTTAAAATTCTGTTAAATAATTCTTTAATTTTGATAAATTAAAAATAATATTAAATAGCTTCATTAATTGTTTTTACAAATTTAAAAAATATTTAAGATTAAAATAAAAGCTAAATCCTGCTGTTAAGAGAGAAAAAAAAATAACCTTCATAAAAATAAAAAAAAGTTCTTAATAGTGAAACTCTGAAATTAATTAAAAGTATTTACAGACAATAAAATTAAAGGAAAAACTCCACCATTGAATAGAATAAAAAAAGGTCGTATTTTACAATATTTGCATTAAAAAAAAAAGAAAGATTTTAATAGTGCCCAGGATTGAACTCAACTAGTTCTTAACTACAGTCCAGTGCTTTGTCCACTAGACCAAGCCTGATAATTGATTTAAGTTCATTAGAAAATCTACTCCTTCCTGATCCTCGGTGAATTCTTCCTGATGTGAATTTGTCCACATTTGTTAAGGCTCGTACATGGCACACAGGATACACAAAATAATGTTTTTATGACTTACGGCTAACAAGCGCCGGATAAAGCCTCCTAAAAATAGCTGCCGTTCTATCTTAGAGCTCAGTCTTCTCCACAACTTTCTTCTGTCACTCGTAGCACTTGATGCTAGACGAGGAAATTTTAATTGAGAGAATGCAGCCCCAGTTAGCGATGGGCATGACCCATGGGTATGGAGAAAAAATAATAGTAATTGCACATGTACAACTGGAACATGAGGTTTGCCCTCTAAAATGGCGAGCCACACACTGCACTCATGCCACTCGGGTGTCAGCTGACTGGCCCGACGTGTTACGAACTCAAACGATGCATGACGAAAACATGAAATTCCTGGCACCTCGGAAGGTTTAACATAATAAACAATAAAATTTACACACATTCAATTTTATAAAAGACCAAACAAAAAGAATTACTTTCACTTAAAAAAAATAAATTACACTATCTTCATGTTTTATTTATAACTAGCTGTATACACCGGTTTCACCCGGAGAATTTCATTTTTTAAATATATAAACTGAGACTTTTATCGACTCAAACGGTCGATTTCGTAAAAGCAAATCTAAAGCAAGATCATTACGATTTTTATAACAATAAATAATATCAGCTGAACTGAAGATTGGCTGAAGTTATGCAATTTTAATATGAACAGGTGTTCGCACATGGTATGAGAGAACCACTGAGCGAAATTTGGAGAATTTAGGAAAAATCGTATGGATTTCTATAAAGAACAAACAAACAAACAGAATTTCATCTTTATTTATATAGATGTAATGAATTGCTGCATATACTTAGACAAGTTATCACAACTTTTCTAATTATATATGCGTGCATACATATTATGTTCCGTTGTTAATAGGTAATCGATAACTGCACCAAAACAGATTTATATTTAATTGAATCACTGTAAACATTAAAAACTAAGATTTTTTATTTACATTGAACAACTGAAATCCATAAATTTGGTACAATGTAAGTATTTTTCCTATATTGCTTAAATAGTTCCAGGATGTTAAGTTAGTTAGCCCTTATGATAAAGATTCCTATGGTGTGTATGCAATGACTAAACTTGCCAATTTGTTATTTTGAAAGCCTTTCCACTCATAATTCAAGGTAGTATATACATTGGGTGACTGCGTAAAAAGCCCATATGATTGTCATAGATTTCTGGTAACACTAAAGGAAATAATTTGTAATGGTTGTGCACATGCATAGAGATGTAATCATTTTACCTCCCTACTATGCTATAGGCAGGTTTAGAAGGATTAAAGATGAGAAATAATGACAAATTGGAATTTAAACAATAGATCTTAACAAGTATTCCTGCAATAACAGAAATAGTTTTGAGCAATTATCCTTTCAAGCTCATACGCCAGTTCCATCTAATTACAATAAACTACCAACCCATACCCTAACTTCAATAAGAGTCTGCATCATATTTTCATCATATCATCATATTTCATATTTTATGAAATGTAGGTTGACATTTTTTTTTTTAATTTGTGGTATTTAATGGAAGAACTAACCGGTCTGTTTAAGGCCAGTGATATGTATTATAAATATGTATTTCTAATAATTGTTTTATATATTTTGTACATATTTTTTTTATACTGTTGTACATATTTTTTTATATTGTAAATAAAAAAAGTTAAATTAGTTTGAATAGTTATCATCCCAAATATTGTAGATATCATTATTCTTCTTTTTTCTTAATTTTTGAAGGGCGCCTTAGTGAATGGCGCAAAGCCACACTTCAGTACTAGTGCCAAAATAAGCGTTTAAAAGAAGTAACTGTTTACTAAAAGTAACTGGATGTTGCGTCATCAAGTAACTGGAGGTGGTCTTCGCAAACAGACCCTTCTTTTTTCTTAATTTTTATAATGTAAAAATAATAGAATATTTACCGCTGATATAATCTTTTAATAAATAAATAATTTATTTTTTGAAGAGAAAAGATTTGGCTCCGCCGGGAGTCGAACCCGGGTCTCCTGCGTTACATGCGAGGATGCTAACCGCTACACCACAGAGCTCGGCTAAGGGCAGAGCAAATCCTTCCTCTTCACTGATACCTAATCCCCCTATCTCACAAGTTTTGTGAGTAGTAGCGGGAGGTGGACAATTTTTGTCCAATTTATGATATTTTATTGAATTACGTCAATTTTTTAAATTATTTTAATTAATCCAATCTTAAATTGTGGCTCACCACCAATTTTAAATTATTTTTAAATAATTTATTTTTTGAAGAGAAAAGATTTGGCTCCACCGGGAGTCGAACCCGGGTCTCCTGCGTTACATGCGAGGATGCTAACCGCTACACCACAGAGCTCGGCTCAAGGCAGAGCAAATCCTTCCTCTTCACTGATACCTACTCCCCCTATCTCACAAGTTTTGTGAGTAGTAGCGGGGAGGTGGACAATTTTTGTCCAATTTATGATATTTTATTGAATTACGTCAATTTTTTAAATTATTTTAATTAATCCAATCTTAAATTGTGGCTCACCACCAATTTTAAATTATTTTTAAATAATTTATTTTTTGAAGAGAAAAGATTTGGCTCCGCCGGGAGTCGAACCCGGGTCTCCTGCGTTACATGCGAGGATGCTAACCGCTACACCACAGAGCTCGGCTAAGGGCAGAGCAAATCCTTCCTCTTCACTGATACCTAATCCCCCTATCTCACAAGTTTTGTGAGTAGTAGCGGGAGGTGGACAATTTTTGTCCAATTTATGATATTTTATTGAATTACGTCAATTTTTTAAATTATTTTAATTAATCCAATCTTAAATTGTGGCTCACCACCAATTTTAAATTATTTTTAAATAATTTATTTTTTGAAGAGAAAAGATTTGGCTCCACCGGGAGTCGAACCCGGGTCTCCTGCGTTACATGCGAGGATGCTAACCGCTACACCACAGAGCTCGGCTCAAGGCAGAGCAAATCCTTCCTCTTCACTGATACCTACTCCCCCTATCTCACAAGTTTTGTGAGTAGTAGCGGGAGGTGGACAATTTTTGTCCAATTTATAATATTTTATTGAATTACGTCAATTTTTTAAATTATTTTAATTAATCCAATCTTAAATTGTGGCTCACCACCAATTTTAAATTATTTTTAAATAATTTATTTTTTGAAGAGAAAAGATTTGGCTCCGCCGGGAGTCGAACCCGGGTCTCCTGCGTTACATGCGAGGATGCTAACCGCTACACCACAGAGCTCGGCTCAAGGCAGAGCAAATCCTTCCTCTTCACTGATACCTACTCCCCCTATCTCACAAGTTTTGTGAGTAGTAGCGGGAGGTGGACAATTTTTGTCCAATTTATGATATTTTATTGAATTACGTCAATTTTTTAAATTATTTTAATTAATCCAATCTTAAATTGTGGCTCACCACCAATTTTAAATTATTTTTAAATAATTTATTTTTTGAAGAGAAAAGATTTGGCTCCACCGGGAGTCGAACCCGGGTCTCCTGCGTTACATGCGAGGATGCTAACCGCTACACCACAGAGCTCGGCTCAAGGCAGAGCAAATCCTTCCTCTTCACTGATACCTACTCCCCCTATCTCACAAGTTTTGTGAGTAGTAGCGGGAGGTGGACAATTTTTGTCCAATTTATGATATTTTATTGAATTACGTCAATTTTTTAAATTATTTTAATTAATCCAATCTTAAATTGTGGCTCACCACCAATTTTAAATTATTTTTAAATAATTTATTTTTTGAAGAGAAAAGATTTGGCTCCGCCGGGAGTCGAACCCGGGTCTCCTGCGTTACATGCGAGGATGCTAACCGCTACACCACAGAGCTCGGCTAAGGGCAGAGCAAATCCTTCCTCTTCACTGATACCTAATCCCCCTATCTCACAAGTTTTGTGAGTAGTAGCGGGAGGTGGACAATTTTTGTCCAATTTATGATATTTTATTGAATTACGTCAATTTTTTAAATTATTTTAATTAATCCAATCTTAAATTGTGGCTCACCACCAATTTTAAATTATTTTTAAATAATTTATTTTTTGAAGAGAAAAGATTTGGCTCCACCGGGAGTCGAACCCGGGTCTCCTGCGTTACATGCGAGGATGCTAACCGCTACACCACAGAGCTCGGCTCAAGGCAGAGCAAATCCTTCCTCTTCACTGATACCTACTCCCCCTATCTCACAAGTTTTGTGAGTAGTAGCGGGAGGTGGACAATTTTTGTCCAATTTATGATATTTTATTGAATTACGTCAATTTTTTTAAATTATTTTAATTAATCCAATCTTAAATTGTGGCTCACCACCAATTTTAAATTATTTTTAAATAATTTATTTTTTGAAGAGAAAAGATTTGGCTCCACCGGGAGTCGAACCCGGGTCTCCTGCGTTACATGCGAGGATGCTAACCGCTACACCACAGAGCTCGGCTCAAGGCAGAGCAAATCCTTCCTCTTCACTGATACCTACTCCCCCTATCTCACAAGTTTTGTGAGTAGTAGCGGGAGGTGGACAATTTTTGTCCAATTTTTGATATTTTATTGAATTACGTCAATTTTTTAAATTATTTTAATTAATCCAATCTTAAATTGTGGCTCACCACCAATTTTAAATTATTTTTAAATAATTTATTTTTTGAAGAGAAAAGATTTGGATCCACCGGGAGTCGAACCCGGGTCTCCTGCGTTACATGCGAGGATGCTAACCGCTACACCACAGAGCTCGGCTCAAGGCAGAGCAAATCCTTCCTCTTCACTGATACCTACTCCCCCTATCTCACAAGTTTTGTGAGTAGTAGCGGGAGGTGGACAATTTTTGTCCAATTTATGATATTTTATTGAATTACGTCAATTTTTTAAATTATTTTAATTAATCCAATCTTAAATTGTGGCTCACCACCAATTTTAAATTATTTTTAAATAATTTATTTTTTGAAGAGAAAAGATTTGGCTCCACCGGGAGTCGAACCCGGGTCTCCTGCGTTACATGCGAGGATGCTAACGCTACACCACAGAGCTCGGCTAAGGGCAGAGCAAATCCTTCCTCTTCACTGATACCTACTCCCCCTATCTCACAAGTTTTGTGAGTAGTAGCGGGAGGTGGACAATTTTTGTCCAATTTATAATATTTTATTGAATTACGTCAATTTTTTAAATTATTTTAATTAATCCAATCGTAAATTGTGGCTCACCACCAATTTTAAATTATTTTTAAATAATTTATTTTTTGAAGAGAAAAGATTTGGCTCCGCCGGGAGTCGAACCCGGGTCTCCTGCGTTACATGCGAGGATGCTAACCGCTACACCACAGAGCTCGGCTCAGGCAGAGCAAATCCTTCCTCTTCACTGATACCTACTCCCCCTATCTCACAAGTTTTGTGAGTAGTAGCGGGAGGTGGACAATTTTTGTCCAATTTATGATATTTTATTGAATTACGTCAATTTTTTAAATTATTTTAATTAATCCAATCGTAAATTGTGGCTCACCACCAATTTTAAATTATTTTTAAATAATTATTTTTTGAAGAGAAAAGATTTGGCTCCACCGGGAGTCGAACCCGGGTCTCCTGCGTTACATGCGAGGATGCTAACCGCTACACCACAGAGCTCGGCTCAAGGCAGAGCAAATCCTTCCTCTTCACTGATACCTACTCCCCCTATCTCACAAGTTTTTGTGAGTAGTAGCGGGAGGTGGACAATTTTTGTCCAATTTATGATATTTTATTGAATTACGTCAATTTTTTAAATTATTTTAATTAATCCAATCGTAAAATTGTGGCTCACCACCAATTTTAAATTATTTTTAAATAATTTATTTTTTGAAGAGAAAAGATTTGGCTCCGCCGGGAGTCCGAACCCGGGTCTCCTGCGTTACATGCGAGGATGCTAATTCATTTTTCTCTCACTCCCGCTACTACTCACAAAACTTGTGAGATAGGGGGAGTAGGTATCAGTGAAGAGGAAGGATTTGCTCTGCCTTGAGCCGAGCTCTGTGGTGTAGCGGTTAGCATCCTCGCATGTAACGCAGGAGACCCGGGTTCGACTCCCGGTGGAGCCAAATCTTTTCTCTTCAAAAAATAAATTATTTAAAAATAATTTAAAATTGGTGGTGAGCCACAATTTAAGATTGGATTAATTAAAAAAAAACTTTTAATGAATAAAATACTTATAAAATATTTTGATAACTTCTCTCCTTTCCATTTTCCTTGATCAATTGTCATAACTTTGATTCTATCAGTTTTAATTTTGATAGTTAATTAACTAACAATAACAATTACATTTTTCCACTAAAATGTACATTATCTGAAGTAATCTGGACAGTAAAATCAAGAGAACTATTTTCTATTTTTTAGACGACTGTTATCTAACAAGATAATTTCTTATTTAATCATCTAGATAGTTTCTTATAATTATCTCAATAACTTCATATCAAATTATCTAGATAACTTTTTTTTCACATTTTTAGTGTTCTAGGTTCACTGAAAAAAACTTTAATTATAAAAGATTCAGTTCTTACTATTGATAGCTAATCAACAAATAATTACAACTAAACATTTTCATATAAAAAGAAGTCTCTATAATGCGAAATATTCTAGAAAATTAATAAAAAAGCGGAAATTCATGAAAAAGCAGGGTCTACCAAGGTAGGGTGGAAGAGAGGTAGTGTTAGGGAGGGGGAAGGCTTGAGCACAGGCCGTACCCAGCCCTCTGCCTGGGAGGGCATCTCTATCTTCTATACTCAGAGTTCGGAATTTGTACTCTTAAAAGTATAAAATAATACCTTCTGATTATTGTGAATACACAGCAAAATGGAAAATGGTATAAAAAGCCGGAAAATGCATAAGAACGAATAATTTTATTTAGATTTGTATGAACACACGCTAACTGTTAATCAAAATTATTATATTAATATATCAAATACCATGTTAAATAAATCACAATCTTTTCAGAGGCGGCGCAAAAAATCGATAAAAATTTTAATATTTTATTAATTTCTAGTATGGGTCATTCCATGTCAAATCAACACACTGATTCAGACTTGATGTCTCAGATTTTCATGATTTTTGGTATGCAGCAACATATCATAGACTTATGAAAAAACACCAAATTTCAGTTATGTAGCACAATTATTTTTGAAGTTATTAATTTTTAAAGATTTAAATTTTTATGAAAAAATTTCAGGTTTTTACACCTTTAGATGCCTATAGGCTGGCAACCAGTGGTGATATAAACCTAGGAGTCATTTTAAAGCTGTTGAATGGGACTTTAGTATGGTATGCCACAAGATAGAGGTTACAATTTTAAAAAATCTGGTGCGTGCGCGCAACACACAACTTTCACTTACCAACTTACTTAGATTAGAAATTAATGCGTTTTGTTAATTGCCACTTCTCAAATGAACAAAACAGCTTTAATTATGAACAATGGTCTGTCCTTAAAGGCGTACTCCGCATGCGTGGGCTCAACGAGTTTTATGAGTAGACTGAATATTTTTCTTTTTTTTCTCCTCTTTATGTTTTCTTTATTTTTATTATATCTCATATTTAGCCATTTCTTATTTTTAGGCGTAACGAGAGACAGTTAATTTCTCCATATAAACAAAATAAAGGTACTTTCTAGGAAACCAACAAACAAAAAATGCTCCCCCCCCCCCCCCCCCCCCGAAAAAGCCCCCTCAGAACATTTTAATAATGATAAAGCTTACCTGATATTAAAGAACACCTAATTTTTCATTAAACATGACAAATTTGATAAAAATCGTTAAGCCATTTTTTGAGATCATCGAAATAAAGTTAAAAAGTGGAAAAAAATTATGAAATAAAGTGCCCGCTCCGTTTAACCAATTTTAATGAAATGTTGGCTATCACATCTTTGGCATATACATACATCAAATACCCAGTTTGATCAAAATCGCTAAAGCCTTTTTTGGGTAAATAAAAAAAAACACGTAAAAATGATACAAAATGTATTAAGTAAAGTCCCCCCTCCGGTTGATCAATTTTGATGAAATTTTTACAGTTATATCTCGGGCACATAAATAGATCAAATACTCGGTTTAATAAAAATCATTAGAGCCGTTTTTGATAAAATCGAAAAAAACTTAAAAAGTTATTAAATAGTACCCCCTCCCTTTGAGCAATTTTGATAAAATTTTTGCTGTCACATCGCGAGCATATACCTACACTAAATACCCAATTTCAGGTTCGCACGGTTTATAGTTTTTGAGCTAGTCTGTTCACACACACACACACACACACACACACAGACTATTTCGCGGGACTTGGTTAATTGGACTCGAGGGACCCAAAAACGTGTATTTCCGTTAAAAACGGGAAGTCGAAATTTTTCACGATCGCAATACTTCCACTTACTATATATTTCATATAGGTAAGTGAAAGTAAAAATTAAAAATTAAAATTAAATTTTGAAATTTAAATTTCTCAAAACGTGGCAATTTTAAAAATTTCAAAACATTATCACAAACAGTTTGCAATGACTTAGTCCAAATAGCAATCCTATCATGGGATCAGATGATACAGGGCTTCACAAATAAACGTTTTGTGAAAAATACCAGAATTAGCATGATTTCAGAAAATTTTAAATAGTTTATTGAATGAAACAAGCAATGGCTATTACTTTTACATTTTTTTAATACCGGAAAGGTCATATAGACACTTACTTACTTAGTCCAAATAGCAAAATCCTATCATGGGATCAGATGATACAGGGCTTCAGAAATGCACATGTTTTGGAAATAATGTACCAAATTAGTAAAAAAAAATTTTTGTAATTATCTATTTTGCTATGCAGTGTAAAGGACACTATTAAATTAATAAAATACGATGATTACTTTATAAACTAAACAGCAAAAAAACTGGCGCACCCTTCATTTTTCGATAAATATGTATAAGTACGATCTTAGGGTATTGTTTGTTTTTTTACTTTCACTTACCTATATATATGAAATATATAGTAAGTGGAAGTATTGCGATCGTGAAAAATTTCGACTTCCGGTTATCAACGGAAATACACGTTTTGGGGTCCCCTGAGTCCAATTAACCAAGTCCCGCGAAATGGTCTGTGTGTGTGTGAACAGACTAGCTCAAAAAGTATAAACCGTGCGAACCTGAAATTGCGTATTTAGTGTATGTAGATGCCCGCGATGTGACAGCAAAAATTTCATCAAAATTGCTCAAAGGGAAGGGGTACTTTATTTAATAACTTTTTACGTTTTTTTCGATTTTCTCAAAAATGGCTCTAACGATTTTGATTAAACTGAGTATTTGATCTATTTATAGGCCCAAGATATGACTAAAAATTTAATCAAAATTAATCAACCGGAAGGGGGACTTTACTTAATACATTTTGTATCATTTTTACGTGTTTTTTTTTATTTACACAAAAACGGTTTTAACGATTTTGATTAAACTGAGTATTTAATCTATTTATATGCCCGAGATATGACTGCAAAAATTTCATCAAAATTGATCAACCGGAGTGAGGACTTTACTTAATAAATTTTGTATCATTTTCATGTGTTTTTTTTTTTTTTTTTATTACTCAGAAATGGTTTTAACGATTTTGATCAAACTGGGTATTTGATGTATGTATATGCTAAAGATACGATAGCCAACATTACATCAAAATTGGACAAATGGAGCGGGCACTTTATTTCTTAATTTTTTTTCCAATTTTTACCTTTTTTTCGATGATCTCAAGAACGGCTTTAACAATTTTTATCAAATTCGCCATGTTTAATGAAAATTAGGTGTTCTTTAATATCAAGTAAGCTTGATCATTATTAAAATGTTCTGAGGGGGCTTTTTTTGGGGGGGTTGGGGCCTTTTTTGTTTTTTTGTCTCCTATAAAGTACCTATGTTTTTTGTTTATATGGAGAAATTAACTGTCTCTCGTTACGCCTAAAAATAAGAAATGGCTATATATGAGATATGATAAAAATAAAGAAAACTTATATAGGAGAAAAAAAGAAAAATATTCAGTCAACTCATAAAATTCGTTGAGCCCACGCATGCGGAGTACGCCTTTAAGGACAGACCATTGTTCATAATTAAAGCCGTTATGTTCATTTCAGAAGTGGCAATTAACAAAACGCATTAATTCCTAATCTACGTAAGTTGGTAAGTGAAAGTTGTGTGTTGCGCGCACGCACCAGATTTTTCTGGATAGATAACGGTTAGAAAAAAATAAGCCTGAACAAAGTCCTTTTTGCCCTAGAAATAATAATGATTTCCCCATTAGTTCACCTGCAGTTATTGTGTAGTTACGTTTCATTTTTTACATTCACGTTGATGTTCGCACCTTTGTTTTTTTAAAAGCCATTATTTTTCTTCTTGTTATCCTGTTTACTGTTAAGAATAGTTTTACATTCCGAAGCGGTCGCTAAGATCATAGCGTTGGTAAGCCAGTGTTACGCGGCTAGGTCCTTAGGGCTACCAGAAACCAACGTTCGCAGGGAAGCCCAGAGTTACAGGGAGACCATTAACTTGACCAGTTGGCCAGGTTCAGGTCGGCCCAGAGCGACAGTTCCCGCTGACGGTAGATTTATTGTGATGCAGACGTTAAGAAATCACTTTCAGACAGCCCTTGAGACCAATCAAAGGCTTCGAATTGCCCGAAATGTGAATATCAGTGTGGATATGGTATGGAGGCGGCTTAATGAAGTTCACCTTCAATGAAGAGCCCCAGCTATGGAAGTTCAGCTCACCTCAGCACATCAGGCATCTCGTCTTATGTTTGCTCGGGAACACTCGGCGTGGACAGTAAATGACTGGGCTGGAGTACTATTTTCAGACGACGAGATTTTCACTATTTGCTGCATATCATCGGGTTAGAGGCTAGAGAAGGCCAGGACAGCGATTTGCAACTTGCAATATCTCCGAAAGGGTGCCTTACCTTGGTGGGTCTGTGACGGTTTGGGGTGGGATCACTTTAGTGGCAAAGACTGATCTCCGTGTGTTCCAGAGAGGCAATCTATCTGCTCACAGGTACATATTCGAAATTCTGGTAAATATTAAAAGAGTATGTAGTGCCATTCTCCCCATTTATAGGTGATGATTTCCTGTTAATGTATGACAACGCACGGTCACATGCAGCAAAGGTTGTTACCGACTATCTTAATGAAGTCGGTATACGCACCCCACAGTGGCCAGCCCGAAGCCCCGACGTTAATCCCATAGAACACCTATGGAATGAGGTAGGGACGGCCATCCGAAGGGGAGTCGATCTTCCAACACCTCAGAACTGCGCTAGTGGAAGAATGGGACGGCACCCAACAGGAAAGAGTTGCTAACATGATCAGCAACATGCCGAGGAGATTCCAGGCAGTGATACAAGGAAGGGGAAGAATCATCCCTTATTAGAAAAAAAAAAATAGTTACAATATCAAATAATTTAATGAAGAAAAATTGCATTGAATATTTTATTGAATTATACGAGTTTAGAGTTTTGTTTTCAAATAAAATTGTTTTTCTTTCCATGTATTTCTTGTTTTTTAATTTGTTTCCATCTGTTATCTCACATGATGTATGCTTAACTTGGCAAATAACGAAAAATTAAATTTTTTGCATTAAGAAGAAAAAACAGGTGAAATTCGAGGTGCACCGGTTTTTTACTTTCACTTCCCTGTATATGAAATATGAACTGTATAGTAAGGAAAGTATTGCGATCGTGAAAAATTTCGACTTCCGGTTTTCAACGGAAATACACGTTTTGGGGTCCCCTGAGTCCAATTAACCAAGTCCCGCAAAATGGTCTGTGTGTGCGTGAACAGACTAGCTCAAAAACTATAAACCGTGCGAACCTGAAATTGGGTATTTGGTGTATGTATATGCCCGCGATGTGACAGCAAAAATTTTATCATAATTGCTCAAAGGGAGGGAGTACTTTATTTAATAACTTTTTAAGTTTTTTTTTTATTTTCTCAAAAACCACTCTAACGATTTTGATTAAACTGAGTATTTGATCTATTTATATGCCCGAGATATGACTGAAAAATTCATCAAAATTGATCAACCGGAGGGGGGACTTTACCTTATAAATTGTGGATCATTTTCACGTGCGAACCTGAAATTGGGTATTTGGTGTATGTATATGCCCGCGATGTGACAGCAAAAATTTCATCATAATTGCTCAAAGGGAGGGAGTACTTTATTGTTTGTTTGTTATGGCTTAGAGGCGCAAAACCCTCAGGTCATTAACGCCTATAGATTACATTTATTCCTAGACTTAAGAAATAGGCTAAGATAAACAATCAAAAAGTAAAGTAATGAAAAAAAAAAAAAAAAAATAAATAAAAAAAATAAAAAAATAAATAATAATAATTAAAGATAAAGTAATATAAGTATGTTGTAAAAAGAGCTTTATAATTTAGAAATCAGCCGGTTCTCTTTTAGAAATCTCAACATTAATGTTACTGAGGCTTCGTTATCTCCAAGACAAGCTGTCAAATTTGGGACTAATCCGATTTTTCTGATTAACGGCACAAAGTGAGAGCATTGTTCAAAAATTGACAAGTCGGGGGTGGTTCTTTAGTGAAAAGGTGGGAATGCGTGAGCGCCGAATGTCCGATTCTTAAGCGGGTCAGGGCGACCTCATCTCTTCGGCTGCTGCGGCAGGATGTAGACCACGGTTTCACTGAATTTTTTATTAGTTTTAATTTGCTGGGAGAGCTTTCGTCCCAAATTAACTGCCATTTGTCCGATATTTCCTTCTTTAGTGGTCTACTAAGATCTGATGGGGTTAGGACGACGGAGCCTCTTCCAGGCATCGTGAGTGCATCTCTGGCAGCCTGATCGGCGAGCTCATTGCCCACAATACCCATATGGCTAGGGATACAAACAAAATACACTAAATTACCCTGGTCTACGAGTGAGGAAAGAAATGATTGTATTTTTATGACTGTCGGATGTCTCGGATACATAATGGTAATACTTTTTAATGCGCTTAAGGAATCAGACAGTATTATGATATTCTTTTGGTGTATAGACATACAGAACTTTAGAGCTTAAGCTATTGCAAATAATTCGGTGGTGTAAATTGAGCATAATTTATTTAATTTAAACTTATGGGTTGAATGGTTGGTGACAAACGAGGAAGCAGTAGAGTGTTCAGATTTAGACCCATCTGTATAGATCAAGAAGCGGTCTGGAATATTTTCAATGAGTCGATGTAGTTTGGCTTTATATTCACAAGGTGTGGTGTTATCTTTGTGGACATGTGAGAGACTTAAAATTGTTTTCGGTGGTTGAAGTGTCCAAGGTGGAATTTCGGTTTCGGGTTTGGGTATGGTAACTGCTTTAAGTTTTGAAATATCTGAAGAAAATCTTTGTGCTAGAGGTGGGGTAGAAGTAGTTTTTTGTCGAAAGATCGTGGAGTATTTTGATTGGAAAATGTATTTGTATGTTGGATGACCAGATTGTAGATATAGCTTAGAAAAATAGTTTATCGCGAGTTTTTGTCTTCGAAACATTAGGGGAGGAATACCGGCTTCCGAACAGATGCTAAGGGTAGGACTCGTTCGAAATGCACCGGTTGCAATCCTGATACCGGCGTGATGGACTGTATCCAGTTTAGCTAAGGTTCGTTGACGCGCAGAGCTGTAAACGAAAGAACCATAGTCTAATTTAGAACAAACCAAAGTCCGATATAGTTTCAGCATGATGTGCCACAAAGAAAACGAAGAATGTTTAATTTTCTGGTGACGGCTGTCTTAAGTGTCGAAATATGTGGATCCCAACTTAATTTCCGATCAAACGTTAAACCTAAAAATTTATGAAAATTTGAGTATGGTATCGAAAAATTTCCAAGGCGTAATTCGGGAGACATAGGAGTAGTTCTTTTGCGATTAAAATGAACACATACGGTTTTTTCTATGGAGATTGGTAGACCAGTAGCTATGGAACAGTTGTTAATTCTGTGGATGGCTTCTTGTAATTTATAACGCGCGGAGTCAATACTGTCGGATCGGCAGACAATCGCCAGGTCATCAGCAAATAACAACGGTATAACCCCTCTTGGCAAGTTCAGCCCCAGATCATTAATAGCAAGTGAGAACAGTGTTGGGCTGAGGACGCATCCCTGTGGGACACCGCTAAGTTGTTCTTTATCGTGGGAGAGTTCGCAACCGATCCGGACCCTATAGCGACGATTCGCGAGAAATTCCTTAATGAACCGATATATTTGTCCAGTAATGCCCACCGATATTAGTTTGCGGAGTATAGCTTTATGGTTTATGGAGTCAAATGCTTTCGTTATATCAAAGAAAACCGCGATAGTTTGTTGGCTGTTGACAAAACCATATTGAATTTCGGCCTCCAATGCTACCAAATGATCTATTGTTGACCTTCCCTTACGAAATCCAGCTTGGAATGGCTGAATAAGACCATATTTTTCTATTGTCCATAATAACCTTTTATTCACCATCCTCTCAATTATTTTACAAAGGCAACTTGTCAGAAAAATAGGACGGTAGCTATTAGGTAGCCGCTTATCCTTTCCGTTCTTTAATATCGGTATTACTACAGAATTTCGCCAGCTATTCGGTAGTTTGCCTAAAGACCAGATATAATTATAATAATTAAGAAGCCATTGTAAAGTGCCGCGTGGAAGATTTTTTATCATGCTGTAGTGAATGTTATCGGGGCCTGGTGAGGACCCTTTTACTGCATTTATGAAATTTTCAAGCTCCCACATTGTGAATGGAACATTATAGGGGGCCACCGTATCGTCATTTAAATTCCGAGTTTCCCCTTCTTCATATTCGATAAGCGAGTTTTGGTCATGAGAGTTATAAATTTCGGAGTAAAAATGGGCAAATTCATTTGAAACGGACAAAGGATCGTCTGAGAGTTGACCGTTAACCAGGAGGGTATATCGGGTATAAGAGGTGTTATTTGTTATTTTGCGCACCTTATTCCAAACCTCAGCTGAAGGAGTCGAGGCGCTAATGGAGCTTAAAAATTTTTTCCACGATTCCTTTTTGTGTTGATTGAATATTCTCCTACATAAAGCGCGGTGTTTTTTGTATTCAACAAAGTTTTCAGTTGTCATACACCTTTGAAATTTTTTGTAGGCCTTGCGACGATTTTTAAGTGCCTTCTTACATGTGTCGTTAAACCACGGGGCAGGGGGTCTCTTCGGTATTCCTTTAGTCGTTGGGATTGATGCATTAGCGGCCTCTATTATTATATTCGTTATTGATTCGCATCCCTCTTCTACACCCAGCTCACTTGGAGGAGTTAGAGGTGGGGAGGCCAAGGAGC
This sequence comes from Aelia acuminata, assembly GCA_911387785.2. NCBI lineage: Eukaryota > Metazoa > Arthropoda > Insecta > Hemiptera > Pentatomidae > Aelia > Aelia acuminata. The sequence continues at coordinate 4,273,477 of OU426978.1, forward strand.
TGAAGAGGGGCCAATTCGCCTTATCTAAAATCCATTTAGGTTTGGTTCGATATGTCGGGTTCATGTTATTGATTTTAATGAGTATCGGGAAATGATCTCTCCCATAAAGATCTGGGAGGACATTCCAGTCAATTGCGCTATAGAGGGTCGAAGTACACAGGGAAAGATCAATAGCAGAAAAAGATTTATAACTTGAACTATGGAAAGTTGGTTCCCCAGGGTTAAGAATGAATAAGCCGGAGTCATCAATAGAATTTTCTATTGATCTACCACGTTGGTTGGTATATTGTGAGCCCCATAAAGAATTGTGACTATTTAGGTCTCCAATAAAAAGAACAGGTTGAGGTAGTTGATGATATATATCAAGTAGATGCTGCGAGTCTACAGGGCTATCATGTGCGAGATAAATGTTGCAGATGGAAAAAGTAAAACCTAGGTGAACACGGACTGCTACAACTTGAAAGTCAGAGTTGATGTTTATTTGTTCAGAAAAAATGGATTCGTGTACGGCAATTAATACTCCACGGGAACTTTGAATGACATTAGGACCATCTTTTCGGTAAATTTTAAAAAATTTTATAGTGATATCGTGACTTGCTGAAAGATGTGTCTCCTGAAGAGCTATGCAAAAAGGGTTTATGTCATTGATTAGGATTTTCAAATCATTGTAGTGAATCTTTAACCCATTGCAGTTCCATTGGAGTAACGCCATTTAACATTTGAAAGAAAAATAATTCATCGGTGCAATTATTGAGAACATAAACATTGATTGGAAGACGTTAGTTTCTTTATTAGAGACTTGTTTCATTGGTAATATTTTTGAAGTGATTATGAATGAAATAATGGTGATAAAATCGGAGAGCCGAGAAAGGTTTTTATAGTATATTATATTGTAAGTATTTATGATGTTAGTGACTGTAATCTTATGAATTTTGATGTATGCTGTGGATTTTGATAAAGTAATTGGTGTACCAGGATCTAAAGTTGTGCTGAATGTATTAATTTCTGTGTAATCGAATGGAATTGAGTGTAAGAGTAAAAAATACGAGTTATTAGAATAAGGAGTTTTAAATAAACATGCAAATATATAAATATAGGTGGATGCAGATATACATTTATACTTATTAAAGAAGGAAATATTATAATATAACGAATAAGAGAAGTTAGATAAATAGATAATCATGTGTGTAATTTCAGTAATTATATTTTTACTTTTTATTTTCAGTAGTATCTTTTTTATTTTTCCCTCTTTTACTATCAGATACCTCGGTAAATCCATTATTTTCCTCCGGAGGATCGACTTCTATGAGTTCGACGTCGGATGTCTTTTTGGTCATCGCGGCCGAAGTCGTAGAAGTCGTTGGTTCAGAGGGTGTAGGAATAGGAGGGGGAAGAGAGGGAGGAGGGGGAAGAGAAGAAGGTGGGGGAAGAGGGGAAAAAGAGGTCGGGCGGTGAGGGGTTGCAGGCGGAAGAGGAGCCGAAGCGCTCGTGGTGGCCGATCTCGTCACCATCGGGCGGTAGTTCGTAGGCTGAGTAGGTGGAGGGGATGGGACTTTGTGGTTTGTGATGTGCAATCAACTGGGGCTTTGGAATTAAATACGAAATCTGTTTGGGTTCCTGTTTCTTGGGTCTTAATTGTTCGTTGTGATTTTGCTATTTCAGAATATAACTTATTGAAAGTTTGAGGGTTTTCGAGTTTATAAATATTTCTAGCTTCATCAAAAGGCACTTTTTTTGTAAACTGAATTGTTTTAATGCGTTTATTCATTATGAATATGGGGCATGCGCGGTCAAGGCTGTTGTGTTCTCCTCCGCAATTAATACATTTTGGAGTTTTAATACATTTGCCGTCGGTGTGTTTTTCGTCACCACACTGCGAGCAGATTGTTTTAGAACTAGTACATTTAATTGTGGGATGAGAAAACTTTAGACATTTATAACACCTAATGGGATTGGGAACGTAATTTTGAACTTTAATACTTTGATAACCTATTTTAATTATTTCTGGTGGAAATGGTGTAGGGAATGTCACTATATATGAATTAGTTAGAATTTCGTTGCTATTTGATTTTATTTTAATCCTTTGTATATCTTTAATTTTTCCGTTTAATTCTGATAGTATTTCTTCTTTACTTAGGAACTGTAAGTCGTAACATCTTATCACCCCCTTACTATAATTTAAAGTCGAATGCGGTTTTACAGATACATTAAATTGGTCTGCAAATTTTTTACATTCAAGCATTTTTTTACTCTATTTACTATTAATTGTTTCAATGAGTAAATGACCCATCTCTTAATTTTTTTATCATTTTAACCTCTCCGATTAATCCCGTGATAAACTTATTGATTAAAAATGGCGACACTTTCTGAAACCCTTCTTCTCCTTCTCTATTAATTAAAATAAAGGAGGGTACGATTTCTGAAATTTCATTCAGATTTATTGGGTCGGGAGGAGTTCTCATCCGACCTCTTTTTCTTTTTGTGTTCGAGCTAAAAAAAGGCTCGACCATATTTTAAACTATTTAACTTAGTTTGAACAAAATAAAATGTGAAAAAGAAATGATTAACCAAAAAATAAATAATCAAGAAAGGAAAAACAAAAAAAGACAAGCAAGAAATTAAATTAGAATGAAATAACTAAAACTATCTTATCTGTTGAAGGTAGCTTCTTATTCCTCAGGAGTGCACACGATAGAGCCTCTCTCCTTGGAATCCTATAGCTAACTGAGAAGTCCAAAAGTTCTTTTTTAAAACAGAACGCACAAAAGAACTTAATTAAACGGGGAGTACTTTATTTAATAACTTTTTAAGTTTTTTTTTCGATTTTCTCAAAAACCACTCTAACGATTTTGATTAAACTGAGTATTTGGTCTATTTATATGCCCGAGATATGACTGTGAAAAATTCATCAAAATTGATCAACCGGAGGGGGGACTTTACCTTATAAATTGTGGATCATTTTCACGTGTTTTTTTTATTTACTCAAAAACGGTTTTGACGATTTTGATCAAACTGGGTATCTAATGTATGTATATGCCGAAGATGCGATAGCCAACATTACATCAATATTTTTCAACCGGAGGGGGGACTTTTTTTTTTTTTTTTTTTTTTTTTTTTCTACTGGCACTATGCACCGCGACCTCTTGGGTCTATTGTGCGCCTGATTTTACCTGATTTCTAAAAGTCTATTTTTAGTGCATCAGTAAATTTTAGCAAACTTGTTGGGTTGACCAGTTCGTTAGTACTTGGGTCAGGTAGGTTTACCTCGCCAAAGATGCTGAATCTTAGCCTAACAAGTCGTTCACACCAGCTTATAATATGATAAGCTGTCTCATCCTCCTTGCCACAGAATCTGCAGATAGGTGAGTCTGCGAGTTTAAGTCTGTGCATATGTTTGTTGAGTTTACAGTGTCCTGTATAGATCGCTGTAACTTTTTTGAGTGCTTTCCTGTCCAAATTCAGTAGAATGTCACTTCTTTTGGCGGAATAGCCTTTTAAGAAGAATTTGGAGTGAAACTGTGTTTTATCATTCCAATTTTGCTTTTTGATTGCACCATATATCTCCCCTATCCTTCTTTTGGCATAGCTTGGACTTATGCCAATTACTGGTTCAGGGGTTATTGGTCTTTTTGCTGAGCCTTCTCTTGCAAGGCCATCTGCTTTTTCATTTCCTTGGATGCCGGAATGTCCGGGCACCCATTCCACTCTTACTCTATTGCTTTCCGCTAGTTTGTTGAGCGAGATTTTGCAGTCTTTGACAATCTGTGATTTGATGACATTGTTGTTTAGTGCCCCTATAGCTGCTTGGCTATCTGTAAAGATGGTAATGTATTTATTTTTTGTATTTTCCGCCAGCAGCTCCGAGGCGCATTGGTAGATTGCTAACACTTCTGATTGAAAGACTGTAGCATATTTACCAAGTGAGATTGATATGCTCTTTGTGGGTTTATCCTCCCTCCAGATTCCCGCTCCAGATCCATTCTTGGTGAGCGAGCCATCCGTATAGCAGTTGATTCCTTTGTGTTTTTCATGTGGTTTCAACTTATTTATTATTGTTTGATAGTTGGTATCCAGGATTTCACGAATTTGTAGGTCAGAATGCATGGACAGCACTTGATCTTTTTCGATTTTCCCGTATATTTCCCAATGGCCAACTCTAGAATTTATTCTAGGTGAGTTGTTTTGTTTTACAATCCTATATGAGGATTTCATAGCTTGAATCTCCACTTCTATCTGCAGTGGTGCTAGATTTAGCATCACTTCCATAGCAGCTGTTGGAGTACTTTTCATTGCTCCTGTTATCATGAGGCACGCAAGCCTCTGTAGTTTGCTTAGCAGGATTTTGTGTTTTCCCCTATTCGCTTTGTGCCACCAAAGCAGGGCTGAGTATAGAACCATTGGTCTTATTGCTGTTAGATACAGCCAATAGACCATTTTGGGTTTTAATCCCCATTTCCTGCCTATAGCTCTTTTACAAGCCCATAGGCATTTTAGGGCTTTGTTTGTTGTTGTTTCAACATGTTTTGTCCAGCTTAGTTTATGGTCCAGTGTTACACCCAAGTGTTTTACTTCTTTAGAGGGTGTAAGCTGGTATCCATTTATTTCTGGCAGTTTAATGTTTATTTTTTTCTTTTGTGTAAAGATACAAGTATGTATTTTTTCTGGGTTTATATTCAACCCATTCTCTTTACACCAATTTTGTAATATTTTTGTTGCGTTTATGAGCAAGTCAGATAGTACGCTTTGATGTTTACCTTCAATTAGAATTGCCAGGTCATCTGCGTACCCTTGTGTGTAAAAGCCTGCGTTGTTCAATCTCACTAGTAAGGAGTCCACAACTAGGCACCACAGTAATGGCGAGATCACACCTCCCTGTGGACAACCTCCTCTTGGTTTTATCCACAGTTTGGCATGTCCCAATTCTGTAACCAAAATCCTTTCCTCCAGCATTCTTTCTATCCATCTGGAGGAGATTTTGTCTATATTTCTGTTTCTTATAGCATCCTTGATGACCCTGTATGGTGTTTTATCAAAAGCACCTTCAATGTCAACAAAGGTGCCAATTGTTATTTCTTTTTGGTGCAAAGATTTTTCAATCCTTAGCACCAAATTATGCAGTGCTACCTCACAGGATTTACCTGCTTGGTAAGCAAATTGTCTTTCATGTATCGGGTTTGTTTCCGATATCTGTTTTCTCACATGTCTGTCTACTATCTTTTCTAGTGTCTTCATTAGGAATGATGACAGACATATGGGTCTAAAGGCTTTCGGATCATCATATGATTCTTTGCCTGGCTTTGGTATGTACCTTACCTTGGATATTTTCCACTCGGTGGGTATAAATCCTAGTGCTAGGCTACCTCTTAGTAATTTTAAGAGGTGTGGTCTTATGGTCTTTATTCCTTTCTGTATTAAAGCAGGGAATATGCCATCCGCGCCAGCAGATTTGTATGGCTTCATTGTGTTGACAGCCCATTCTAAGGCACTGCTGGTGACTATTTGTTTTGCTTCCCTCCACATCCTTTCGTCACTGGTTGACGTGGTATGTGTGGGGTTGTTAATGATAGTGTTTTTAATTTCACAGTTTGGAAATTGGGTCCTTGCCATGGCCTCCAGGGTTTCCATTTCATTTACCGTGGATCCCCCTTCCACCTTTAGCGTGCCCAGAGTTTCCTGTCCTGTTTTGTTTAATATTTTTTTTAACTCGGCTTACCTCAGGAATGTCGCTTACATCTGAGCAGAATATCCTCCAGGCATCTCTTTTTGCTTTCCTGACAGATTTGTGATATTTAGTAAGTGCTTCCTTATAGATATCCCATCTGCCAGATTTTTTTGCAGCGTTGAACAATTTTCTGGTTTTTGTTCTAAGCTTGTTTAGTTCATTGTTCCACCAGGGAACATTCCTATTGGATTTTTTTGTTTTGAGTTTATTGCTTTGATGGTAAGATTCCATCATTGCCTTTGTTATAGTAGAGTTGAGACAATCCAGTTGCCATTCATTTTGTGCATCTACTGGACATTGTCTCATTAATTCAGTTAATACAGAGGAGTAGATTTCCCAGTCTGTATTCTTAGGGTTCCTGTACTCCTCGTTATAGTTTACTTTGTCCGGTAAGTCAAATCGTATGTATTTATGGTCCGAGCATGTTTCCTCGTTGGAGACATGCCAGTTTACGATTTGCCTACTGAGTGTTTGTGTTGCCAATGTTATGTCTATTACTTCCGATCTTAGTCTGTTCAGAAATGTGGGTTTGTTGCCACTATTCAATATTTCAAGATCGTATTTTATAATAAGTTCAAGCAATTGCTCACCTCTTTGATTAGTGTTGCTGCTTCCCCAGATTTCATGATGGGAGTTGCTATCTAGTGCAGCAATAATGTTGTTACCATTTATTTTCTCCAATATTTTTTCCATCATTGAGGCGGGGTCCTTGTCCTCAAACGGGAGGTATCCCGCCAGCAAAATGATTGGACTGCCCTCTTTTGGGGTGTACTTCACTGCTGCTGAGTCTCTGGAACAGAGTTGCCAAAGAGGCAGCAGTTTTAGTTCATTTTTATATAATATGCAGGCTCTGGGACTGTCCTTCGCAGATACTATGTTGTATCCCGGAAGTTTCAGCCCCATGAGCTCGCCTTTTAATAGGTAAGGTTCTTGTATCAAGATAATATCTATGTTCTTACCTATTATATATTGATGCAAAACACCATTAGCTGCTATGCAATGGTGGAGATTTATTTGTAGCAGTTTCATTTTTTTTTTTTTTTTTTTTTTTTTTTTTTTTTTTTTTTTTTTTTTTTTTTTTTTTTACTCTTTTCCTCCTGCTGACTCTCTAGGTGGCAGTGGTGTCAGAGTTCTACCTTCCATGCTGGCTTTCGCCAGAACTTTGGGTATGGCTCCTCCTCCCATCGCCTCCCTAGAGGTTACCTCTTTGTCACTTTTACTTACATCCGGTGATGCAGCAGGTTCAGGTTTTTCCTTAGACTCGGCCTTGGCCTCCTCTTTGGATCCACCCTCCCCTGCAGGCATCACTGTGGTCGTTTCTGAGTGGCATTTCAACACTTCAGCTGCCTCCTCAGTTGTCTCCATTTTTTCCTCTTCTCCAGCGTTTGGGTCGCTTGGGAGTTGTCCTCTGTTCGGCCCTTTTATATGCCTAAAAGTGATCATCTTCATTCCGCAGCCCACCTTCATGTCTCTATTTTTGAGGCATTCCAGGCTGGGCTCCGAAATTTTAAATATGGCAAAGAAGCCTTTCTCAGTCTCCTTTATATAATGCAGCCTCCAGGTTTTGATGTCCGTGACTGCTTTATTTTGGACTCTTATTCTTTTTAGAAGTGTGTCTTCAGATGGTGCTTTTCCTGGGAAGAAAGCACAGATCTTGGCCACTTTCATTAGGTCCCTCGTGTCGCAGACTCGGAGGCGCACGTCCTCTTTCATCCTCACGCTAGGGATAATTTTTTTGAGCCACTGAATAGTGTGGTCGTCTAGACAAGAGACGATACAGCCTCCTCTATTGAGACTAGCTCCATTAAAGAGTGGCTGTTCGTCGCTTTCTTCATCAATTTCATCCACCTTTTCGGTGATATTCTCCTGCAACTCCTCACATTGCTCCCAGGTCAGCTGTGTGTTTGGGTAGTCCACAGGGACCACCGCAACCAGCTGTCCTCTTGCAGCGAGGGCGTAGTTTGTAGCTTGTCCTGTGACTTCTCTGGGTTTCTTAGCTACAGGAGCTGAGGTTCCCGGAGAAGATCTAGGTCTCTTGCCTGTATTGCGAGGTCCAGTGGGCTGCCTCTGAGGCCTCGCAGCGTAACCTGCTGGCCTAGTTTGCCGCCCTCCTGTCTCCCGTCCATGTCTATGGTAGTAACGTGGGGGTCCACTTTTGGGCGCCTCGGTTTTGTTTGCCGGGCCTTGTGGGGCCCTTGCATCCTTGGCCTGGCGCCCTTGGGTGGTTTCCCCCTTGTCAGTGTTTTGGCCCAGCTTTATGGTGCTTCCCTTGGTCAGGGCAGCTTTGTCTGCCGGGCCTGGTAGGGCCCTTGCATCCTCAGCTGCCCCTCCTTGGGTTGCCTCCATATCAGCTGGTGTATTAGCCAGGAGTAAGGCTTTCGCTTTTCTCCTGTTACGCCTTTTAACGTTCTTGGTGGACCCCGTCGTGGCGAGAGCCTCCGACTGGTCCACTCTATGACGTGCAAGGCTGTGTCCAGTAAAGGTTTTTGTTGTCAGTGGGACCTGTGAAGCAGCGGCTACAAGAGCCGCATGCTCCTCCAGCACTCCCATTCTGTTGAATTCTACTCTAAGTCCTTGTACTTCGTCTGTCAGTGCCTCAAGTATTGGTTCGACAGACGATTCGTCTAAGGTGTCATTGTAGAAGTCTTCTAGGTTTATTCGCCCCGACTGGTTTGAGTCCTCGTCGGGTGTGATTGGACTTTCGTCCATAAAGTAAAGTTTGTCTGTTTCTTTGTTCATTGTGTTTATCCCACTCCACGTATGGCTATCCGCCGGGGTATACCCCCATCACAGCGCTATTAACGCTGTGAGTCCCAGAGTTCCGTCTGGGAGCCGGAATATATGCTCTCAGTGCGGGGAGGATACTCAACCCGCGTTTAGCATTCCAGGGTCCTACTACATCCGCCTCAGACCTCCCATGCTCCGATACATGGGTACCAATACGTGTGCTTGCCAGGCGGGGTGCTCCACGGCACATGTAGGATGGAATCCACAGCCTTGCCATCCCCATCCATGCCGCTTCACAGGCTCGTTTTTGTCATGTTATTTCGTCTGTGTGGTTGCTGTGGTACACAGTGCATTGTTAGTCCAGACAGGCCAGGTCATTAGTGTGAAGCGGGTCACGCTTCACCTTATATTAAAAACTTTCCTTTTGAAGTTCACCTAGTGGCTCTTCTCGAGCCGCCTAGATGAACCCCGCCTCTGTCGTTCGCGAGTTATGACTAACTCCCCAGGGGGCACCACGAGAAGGTGACAGTAGGCGTTGATGGGGATTGGGTTAGCGGGGAAGAACTAAACAGTGAGTAGGGCACTTTAGTTTAGTGTTCCCACTTGAAGTGAGTAAGACTCCCGCACTCGTCTAACGCTTCAGCTTTCCCTTTGCCCCACCCATTTGCCCCCCCTTCAACGTTTTGGGGTCCCCTGAGTCAAAATAACCAAGTCCCGTGAAATGGTCTGTGTGTGTGTCTGTGTGTGAACAGACTAGCTCAAAAACTATAAACCGTGCGAACCTGAAATTGGGTATCTAGTGTAGGTATATGCCCGCGATGTGACAGCGAAAATTTCATAAAATTTGCTCAAAGGGAGGGGGTACTTTATTTAATAACTTTTTAAGTTTTTTTCGATTTTCTCAAAAACGGCTCCAACGATTTTGATTAAACTGAGTATTTGATCTATTTATATTCCCGAGATATGACTGTAAAAATTTCATCAAAATTGATCAACCGGAGGGGGGACTTTACTTAATAAATTTTGTATCATTTTCACATGTTTTTTTATTTACTCAAAAACGGTTTTAACGATTTTGATGAAACTTGGTATTTGATGTATTTATATGCCAAAGATGTGATAACCAACATTTCATCACAATTGATCAACCGGAGGGGGGACTTTACTTAATAAATTTTGTATCATTTTCACGTTTTTTTTTATTTACTCAAAAACGGTTTTAACGATTTTGATCAAACTTGGTATTTGATGTATTTATACGCCCGAGATGTGACTGTAAAAATTTCATCAAAATTGATTTACGGGAGGGGGGACTTTACTTAATAAATTTTGTATCATTTTCACGGGGTTTTTTTATTTACTCAAAATGGCTTTAACGATTAATGTGTTACTGGGAAATGATATTTAGCAAAACACGTCAATTTCTAATCTAAGTAAGTTGGTAAGTGAAAGTTGTGTGTTGCGCGCACGCACCAGATTTTTTTCTGTATAGCTTTGTAGCATGTTTGGAAACCCCTCTTTAAAAGAAAACTGAAGCTGATTGGCCTACAAGTCTCGAGGGAAATCCCCTTTTTTGACAAGGTACATTACACATTTATAGCCAGTGTAGCATCTGAGTTGCTTGTAGGAAGTTCATTTGGTGGTTCCTGTGATATTGTTTCTTTAGAACACAACCCATTTCTTGACCATTCAGAATAGCAGCCAGAGCAAGCCTACAGGGGCCAAATTACGGATGCAAGGCAACTGCTTGAATGGTAACATCAGAACATATCTAACATAGCCTTTGTATTTGTTAACATTGAAGATTACATTAAAGCTGAAGAACATCTGGCCAACCGGTACAATACAGCGGTAACTATATCAGGCACCCAGAAATTTCATGCCTTCTTACCTCTCAACTGTGGAACCACTTGAAATTATTTTAATGCCAAAGTAATTGTGAAATTATTTTTTTCTGCAGTTGTTTCAAGTGTATTTCTAGTTATAAAGGACATACAGCAGATATTGGTGGGTATGCAACATCAAACTATGGTGACACTTAGTGGTTGAGTCATGTTGTGGATAAAGATGAAGATTCCAGTAAAGTGCAAGTTACATTCCTCCATCCTTCAGGTCCGTCACCCTCATTTATATATCCCACTCCACTTGATACATTGTGGATACCCATTGCAGATGAAGTAAAACCCATCACAGAAACTACCCGAACATGCAGTTTACCAAACAGTGAAGTGAACGATAAATGTGTGGGTATCTTCCAACGATTGAGGTCTCGATGAACTGATTTGTTAACTTTACTAATAATATTAGACTTTGATAGTAAGTGTCTATGTGACCTTTCCAGTATAAAAAGAATGTAAAAGTAATAGCCATTGCTTGTTTCATTCAATAAACAATTTAAAATGTTCTGAAACGATGCTAATTCTGGTATTTTTTACAAAACGTTTATTTCTGAAGCCCTGTATCATCTGATCCCATGATAAGATTTTGCTATTTGGACTAAGTCATTGCAAACTATTTTCAATAATTTTTTGAATTTTTTTAAAATTGCCACTTTTTGAGAAATTTAAATTTCAAAATTTAATTTAAATTTTTAACTTTTTAAAATTGTAACCCATATCTTGTTCCATATCATATTAAAGCCCCATTCATCAGCTCTAAAATAAGACCACTCCTAGGTTTATATCATTACTGGTTGCCAGCCTATACGATTTAAAGGTGCCAAAACCTGACATTTTTTCATAAAAATTTAAATCTCTAAAAATTAATAACTTCAAAAATAATTGTGCTACATAACTGAAATTTTGTGATTTTTCATAAGTCTATGATGTATTGCTGCATACCAAAAATCATGAAAATCTGAGACATCAAGTCTGAAAATCTCCCAAAATTGTGTTGATTTGACATGGAATGGCCCATAGATCCTATATTAACCTCAAACTTTTAACTTTTTTTTTTAACATTTCGGCACCAAGCCATTTTCAAGAAGAACATCTGTGACCACAATTTTCAATAAAATAGGCTGAGTACCCTTGTCATAAAATTAAAAAATCTGGTGCGTGCGCGCAACACACAACTTTCACTTACCAACTTACTTAGATAAGAAATTGACGTGTTTTGTTAGATATCATTTCCCAAAATCACACATTTTTCTACATTCATATCTTATTTTTATTAATCGTTAAAGCCGTTTTTGAGTAAATAAAAAACCCCGTGAAAATGATACAAAATTTATTAAGTAAAGTCCCCCCTTCGGTTGATCAATTTTGATGAAATGTTGGCTATCACATATTTGGCATATACATACATTAAATACCCAGTTTGGTCACAATCGTGAAAGCAGTTTTTGAGTGAATAAAAAAAGCACGTAAAAATGATACAAAATTTATTAAGTAAAGTGCCCCCTGCGGTTGATCAATTTTGATGAAATTTTTATAGACATAGCTCGGGCATATAAGTAGATCAAATACTAAGTTTAATCAAAATCGTTAGAGCCGTTTTTGAGAAAATCAAAAAAACACGTGAAAATGTTACAAAATTTATTAAGTAAAGTCCCCCCTCCGGTTAATCAATTTTGATGAAATTTTTACAGTCATATCTCGGGCATATAAATACATCAAATACCCAGTTTGATCAAAATCGTTAAAGCCGATTTAGAGTAAATAAAAAAAACACGTGAAAATGTTACAAAATTTATTAAGTAAAGTCCCCCCTCCGGTTAATTAATTTTGATGAAATTTTTACAGTTATATCTCGGGCATATAAATAGATGAAATACTCAGTTTAATCAAAATCGTTAGAGCCGTTTTTGAGAAAATCGAAAAAAACCTAAAAAGTTATTAAATAAAGTACCCCCTCCCTTTGAGCAATTTTGATGAAATTTTTGCTGTCACATCGCGGGCATGTACCTACTCTAAATACCCAATTTCAGATTCGCACGGTTTATAGTTCTTGAGCTAGTCTGTTCACACACACACACACACACACACACACACACAGACACACACACACACAGACCATTTTCCGGGACTTGGTCATTTCGACTCAGGGGACCCCAAAACGTGTATTTCCGTTGAAAACCGGAAGTCGAAATTTTTCACGATCGCAATACTTCCACTTACTATATATTACATATATAGGTAAGTGAAAGTAAAAAAAATTTTACTAGTTAAAAACTATAGTCTTTTCATTCAAGCTTCACAGTTAAAAAAAATTATTATTAATATAGTAATAATTTAATTTAATAATAATCCAATAATTTAATTTAATAATAATCCATTTGACTGTGAAGCTTGAAAGAAAATACTATGGCTTTTAACTAGTAAATTTTTTTTTACTTTCACTTACCTATATATGAAATATATAGTAAGTGGAAGTATTGCGATCGTGAAAAATTTTGACTTCCGGTTTTCAATGGAAATACAACTTTTGGGGTCCCCTGAGTCATAATAACGAAATGGTCTGTGTGTGTGTAAACACAGTCAAGCTCAAAAACTATAAACCGTGCGAACCTGAAATTGGGTATTTAGTGTATGTATATGTCCGCGATGTGACAAAAAAATTCATCGAAATTGGTCAAACGGGATGGGGTACTTTTTTTAATAACGTTTTACGTTTTTATCGATTTTCTCAAAAACGGCTGGAACGATTTTGATTAAACTTAATATTTGATACATTAATATGCCCGAGATAAGACTGTAAAAATTTCATCAAAATTGATCAACCGCAGGGGGCACTTTACTTAATAAATTTTGTATCATTTTCACGTGTTTTTTTTTATTTACTCAAAAAAGGCTTTAACGATTTTGATCAAACTGGGTATTTGATGTATGTACATGCCAAAGATGTGACAGCCAACATTTCATCACAATTGATCAAACGGAGCGGGCACTTTATTTCATAATTTTTTTCTAATTTATACCTTTTTTTCGATGATCTCAAAAACAGCTTTAACGATTTTTATCAATTTCGTCTTGTTTAATTAAACTTTTAACTGAAATTTGATTTCTTTATTTAATATCAGGTAAGAGTTGTCATTATTAAAATGTTCTGAGGGGGCTTTTTTGGGGGGGGGGGTCTTGGCCTTTTTTGTTTGTTTGTTTCCTACAAAGTACCTTTGTTTTTGTTTATATGGAGAAATTAACTGTCTCTCGTTACGCCTAAAAATAAGTAATGGCTAATATGAGATATGATAAAAATAAAGAAAACATAAAGAGGAGAAAAAAGAAAAAAATATTCAGCCCACTCATAAAACTCGTTGAGCCCACGCATGCGGAGTACGCCTTTAATGACAGACCATTGTTCATAATTAAAACCGTTCTGTTCATTTGAGAAGTGGCAATTAACAAAACTCATTAATTTCTAATCTAAGTAAGTTGGTAAGTGAAAGTTGTGTGTTGCGCGCACGCACCAGATTCTTTTAATTTTATGACAACTCAGCCTATTTTTTGTAAATTGTGGTCACAGATGTTCTTCTTGAAAATGGCTTAGTGTAAAAGTTAGAGGTTAATAAAGGATCTATACTAGAAATTAATAAAATATTAAATTTTTTATCGATTTTTTGCGCCGCCTCCGAAAAGATTGTGATGTATTTAAGATGGTATCTAATATATTAATATCATATTTTTTATTAAGAATTAGTAGTGTGTATTTGTACAAATCAAAATTAAATTATTCGTTTTATTACATTTTTCCGTTTTTTACAATTTTTCCATTTTGCTGTGTCTTCATAAAAATCAGAAGATAATTATTTTGTACTTTTTAGCAGGGGTCGAAAATATAAGTTAATTTTTATTTTTAATTAGTTTACGTAAAACTTATATTTTATATATATTTTTTTTTTTTTTTTTTTTTTTTTTTTTTATCCTTCTTGAATTTAACATTAACTTTTTGATTAAGTTATCTCAAAACTTTTGTCCAATAAATTTTTTTCATAAAGGTCATTTCTAAAATTTATCCTGAAACTTATTCCTAAAAATCTGGTGCGATGCGTGAAACACACAACTTTCACTTACGAACTTACTTAGATTAGAAATCGACGCGTTTCAATAATATGTAAACTCCATTCCTCAACTTCACACATTTTTCCAAATTTAAGTATATATTTATTTATAACTTATATTTTTATATCTCCATAAGTTATAGAGTATCTATATAAAAAAATTTGGTAGTTCTCAGCAATTTTCGATTCATTATTGCTAATTTATTTATGAAGGGACCAATTTCATCAACATTCGAGTTTTTTTTACTGCTTGCTTGTTTCTTACTACGAGTTGCTTTTTGCAAATACATCGTGAAGGTGAAGCGATAGGTGTATTTACGTCTCTTATGCCTCACTGGAAATCAAGAACGATTACTGTTCCTCTAAAATCGCTTTATATTGTTTTCAAAAATTTATTATGGAACTAAAGTTTCTAAACTAAAATATAATTAATTAAACAACATCGTTACACCCGTTTTTGAGTTAATGAAAAAAAAAAAAAAAAAAAATTATTAAGTAAAGTCCCCCCTCTTTTTGATGAAATTTCGGCTGTCGTATTACGGTAATATACATAGATCAAATACCAAGTTTGATCAAAATCTTTATAGCCGTTTTTGAGTAAATAAAAAAAACACGTGAAAATGGGAGAACATTTATTAAGTAAAGTGCCCCCTCTAATTGATCAATTTTGATGAATTTTTTACTGTCGCATCGCGGGCATATACATACACCAAATACCGAGTTTAATCAAAATCGTTAGAGCCGTTTTTGAGAAAATGGAAAAAAACTAAAAATTAGACAAAATTCTTTAAATAAAGTACCCCCTCCGTTTGACCAATTTTAATGAAATTTTTGCTGTCACATCGCAGGCATATACATACACCAAATACCCAATTTCAGGTCTGTGCGGTGTACAGTTTTTGAGCTAGTCTGTTCACACACACACACACACACACACACAGGCCATTTCGCGGGACTTGGTTAATTGGACTCAGGGGACCCCAAAACGTGTATTTCCATTGAAAACCGGAAGTCGAAATTT
Source organism: Aelia acuminata (assembly GCA_911387785.2). Lineage (NCBI taxonomy): Eukaryota > Metazoa > Arthropoda > Insecta > Hemiptera > Pentatomidae > Aelia > Aelia acuminata. The sequence goes on from OU426978.1 coordinate 4,288,945, forward strand.
TTCACGTTCGCAATACTTTCCTTACTATATATTTCATATATAGGTAAGTGAAAGTAAAAAGATTTTAGTCAAAGAAAGTACTTTCAGAAATGCAAAAATTTATTTTGATAGATTACAATTTTCAATATTTTGTGAATATGTGTATTATTTTTAAACTACAAAATTATCTTTAACAATACAATGGAATCGGTTTAGTTAATTATCATTGATATATAATGTATAATAACGTTACTCAATATAAAAATTTTTAGGTTATTATGCAACAATCTTCATTTAATTTAACAAGTTAAACAGTTTCCAAAACATTTTAATTTACAGCTATAATAATCAAAAATAAATTTCAAAGTAGCCCCCATTTTACACTGCTATCTAATAACACTTCTTGGCTTATTTTTACTGATATGGGTTTTAATTTGTTCTTGCTACACTTAAAGTTATACTTAGAATTACAGTCATATAATTCGTCCAAAACAGTTCTATGGAACCTCAATAATGGTTATTCAAATTAATTAAAAAATTACCTATAATTATTCTTTCACAACAGTTTTTACGACAAATTTGAAAAAACTCTGAATCACTCTGTCTTATTTGCGCACCTTCGTAATTTGTGAAACGTACTCACAAGTGGTAACTAGGGATGCGACATAGATGTCGATGTTTCTGAAGCATTGATGTTTTTAACGTCGATGTTACGTAGCCGATGTTTTCCGACCATCGATGTTTGAGGGCCGATGTTAACATCGATGTTTTAACAATAACCAAGTTCTTTTTAACATCGATGTTTTAACTGTAACAAAGTTGTTTTTAACATCGATGTTGTTAACAAAAACATCAATATATATGCTCTCGTACATGTATGTTTCAACTCCGTTGTTTTCGTCAAAAACAAATATGTTTAAACTTCGATTTTTCGGTCAAAAATAAATATGTTTTAACATCGATATTTTGGACAAAATCAAATTGTTTTAACAATAACCAAGTTTTTTTTAACTCAGATGTTATTTACAAAAATAAATATGCTATTAACATCGATGTTTTGGACAAAAACAAATACGTTTTATCATCAATGGTCTAACAATAACCAAGTTGTTTTTAACATCGATATATTTGACAAGAAGAAATATGTTTTTGCATCGATGTTTTGCACAAGAAACAACAATATATATGCTCTTAGCATCGATGTTATATACAAAAACAAATATGCTCTTAACATCGATGATTTGGTCCAAAACATCAATGTTAAAACCTATTTGTTTTTACAGACAACATCGAAGTTTTAGAAGGAGTCGTTTTTAACATGTATTTCTTCTTGTCAAATATATCAATGTTAAAAACAATTTGGTTATTGTTACACCATCGATGCTAAAACATATTTCTTCTTGTCAAATATATCGATGTTAAAATAAACTTGGTTATTGTTAGACCATCGATGATAAAACATATTTGTTTTTGTCCGAAACATCGATGTTATTTACAAAAACAAATATGCTATTAACATCGATGTTTTGGACAAAAACAAATATGTTTTATCATCGATGGTCTAACAATAACCAAGTTTATTTTAACATCGATATATTTGACAAGATGAAATATGTTTTAGCATCGATGGTCTAACAATAACCAAGTTGTTTTTAACATCGATATATTTGACAAGAAGTAATATATGTTAAAAACAACTTTTTCTAAAACATCGATGTTTTCTGTAAAAACAAATAGGTTTTAACATTGATGTTTTGGACCAAAACATCGATGTTAAGAGCATATTTGTTTTTGTATATAACATCGATGTTAAAACATATTTATTTTTGACCAAAACATCGAAGTTTAAACATATTTGTATTTGTCAAAAATATCGAAGTTAAAAACTATTTTTTATTGTTAAAACATCGATGTTTTTAACATCGAAGTTAAGAGCATATATGTTGATGTTTTTTGTTCAAAACATCGATGTTAAAACATATTTGTTTTTTGTCAAAAAACAAAAAAATTTAAAAGAAAACATCGACGTTTTCTGTAAAAACAAACATGTTTTAACATCATGTTTTGGATATAAACACATTAACATGTTAAAACATATTCGTTTTTGTACAAAACATCGATGCTTAAACATATTTGTTTTTTCCTAAAACATCGATGTTAAATAAAACTTTTTATTGTTAAAACATCAATGTGACAACATCATGTGTGATCAATGTGATGATCAATGTTTTGGACAAAAAACATCAACATAGATGCTCTTAACTTCGATGTTTTAACAATAAAAAGTAGTTTTTAACATCGATGTTTTTGACAAATACAAATATGTTTTAACATCGATGTTTTTGACAAATACAAATATGTTTTAACATCGATGTTTTGGACAACATCAAATATATTTTAACATCGATGTTTTAACAATAACCAAGTTCTTTCAACATCGATATTTAAACTATAGCAACGTTGTTTTTAACATCGATGTTAAAACATATTTGTTTTTGCATACAACATCGATGTTTTGACAATATAAAGTTGTTTTTAACATCGATGTTTTCCCTGTAACTAAGATGTTTTTGACTAAATCAAATATGATTTAACATCGATGTCTTCGGCAAAAACCAATATGTTTTAACTTCGATTTTTTCGTCAAAAACAAATATGTTTTAACTTCGATGTTTTGGTCAAAAACAAATATGTTTTAACATAGATGTTTTTGACAAAATCAAATATATTTTAACATCGATGTTTTAACAATAACCAAGTTCTTTCAACATCGATGTTTAAACTATAACAAAGTTGTTTTTTACATCGATGTTAAAACATATTGGTTTTTGCAGAAAACATCGATGTTTTGACAATAAAAAGTTGTTTTAGACCAAATCAAATATGATTTAACATCGATGTCTTCGGCAAAAACCAATATGTTTTAACTTCGATGTTTTCGTCAAAAACAAATATGTTTTAACTTCGATGTTTTGGTCAAAAACAAATATGTTTTAACATCGATGTTTTTGACAAAATGAAATATATTTTAACATCGATGTTTTAACAATAACCAAGTTTTTTTTTAAACATCGATGTTATATACAAAAACAAATATGCTATTAACATCGATGTTTTAACTATAACAAAGTTGTTTTTAGCATTGATGTTTTACATTATATTGGATATATTATCTCTTTTCTTCTTATCCTTCCTTGTTTCTGTAAAATATGAAAACGCAAAACATAGTTTCATAATTGGATTACTTATTTAATAAGATTAATAATATATAATAATATATTAATATAAATTATAATAATACATAAAAAATACGAATCTCTGTAATACTAAGGAAACGACATCAATGTATGAATATGCTTAGGTCCTAAAAGTTGAATTTTTTATAAATGGTTATGTTAAACCAACTATGTAGAAAACATCGATGTTTTTATATATTAATTATAAAAAAGAAACATGCTTTACACTTAAACATCGATTTAAATACATTTGGACACTAATATGTTAATGTTTAAAGAACGTATGAATAAAGAAACATCGATGTTTTGTGATCGATGTTTAATCGACAGCGATGTTTTGATTGTAAAAACACCAATGTTCAAAACATCGATGTTTAGACTTCGATGTCGGATCTCTAGTGGTAACTAAAACAAAATGTAACCGCCTGGATAGATGAGATAATGACTGAACACTAGGCCTATTTTTGATTCGAGAAGAATGAAATAATAGGACAGAAATAAATATACCTTCAACTGATCCTATCATAGGAATATTCATAAAAATAGAAGACAACAGTATAAGTAAACAAACATTTTTCCTATGATAAAAACTTTTATGATTACAACCCAGGGCGAAAACACACACATTATTTTAATTGCTCAAAACGTTTAGGTGAACCTTAAACTTTTTGAAGAAAACACTTTTATCCTAAAGTGATTTGAAAACTTTTATTGAGCAAACTTTTTAAAATGAAACTTATTTAAAAAGGTTAAAGACCTTTTCGACCCCTGATTTTTAGTGCATTTATTTTTACTGCTTCTTAGTTTTCGAAGTCTGTTCAATTTTGTTTATAATATTTTCTTAATATAATGTATATAATATATTTTAATATAATACTTAAAAACTCTATAGAATATAATTTAATTTTTATTTTTTTATTCTCTAAAATTAAAAAAAAATATATTTTTAGTAAAACCGTTGTTTTGGGAATGATTATATTGCACCTTTACTGTACTCTCTGTTTCAGGGAGGACACGGAGATTTAGCTATTAGTTTAGAAGCCGCAGTCGTCCAGGATAGCCCCGGAGATATCGTAGCCAGCGAGGTTAGTGATGGCAACAGCTTGAACTCCAGTGCTGCTGCAACTACCTTAGAGCAAGCTGTCAGGAATAACAATGTTTCTTCCGTCAAGGCTCTCATATCAGCTGGTGCTAATACTGAGAAGCTTTTTATGCGAGGAAACACTTACCTCCATATTGCTGCTGGCGGAGGCCACAACGGAGCGCTGTCAGCCCTGCTGGAGGAAGGAATAATAGACCTGAACAGGAAGAATTATGCCGAAGAAACGCCGTTGTTTGTTGCCTTCAGAGCTCGAAATCTCCGTGGTGTAGAGCTATTGCTTAATAAAGGTGCTGATGCAGAAATAGTTCCAGGAGACAGCAAGAGTCTTCTTGAAATAGCTGTGGAGTCACAGGATATTGAATTGTTGAAAATGTTAATGAGGTTTTGTCCTGATCTGAAAACCAAAGACGGCGACACGTTTTTTCATTTAGTTGAAGCAACGGAGGTGTTAAATATAATTAAAGAAATAAGCCAGGCTGGAAACGAAATAAATTTAGTAGGGAGGGCTAGAAATGGTGAGGGTAAGACAGCGCTGTACCTCGCATCAGCCAGAGGAGAGCTCGAGCTGGTGAGGGCGCTGTGCATTGGGGGCGCTGCTGTCGATGCTCAAGATAATGCAGGCACCTCTCCGCTGATGATCGCATTAAAAAATAATAAAGACGACGTTGCTTCATTCCTATTACACAACGGAGCCAATCCGAACATCAAGGATGATCTAGGTAGGACTGCACTCCATTACGCCGCTGAAGGAGGCAGGCTTGGGATAGCGAGTATCCTACTGGAAGCCGGAGCCAGAGTGAACGAGCGCGATAATAAAGGAGACACTCCGATCTTCCTCGCAGTTCAAAATAACAAGCCTGATGTCATACGGCTGCTGGTGGAGAACAGGGCCGACCTGGCTCTGGGAGACAGCAAAGGCGATGGGATCTTGCACCGCATGGCCCGCAGTGGAAACGTCGAGGCCGTGACAGCACTGGTTGATGCCGGGGCTGAAGTTGACGCGAGAAATAAGGACCAGTGGACTGCCTTACACTACGCAGCACTGGGAGAGCACACAGCGGTAGTGGCAGCACTGGTTGATGCCGGGGCTGAAGTTGACGCGAGAAATAGTAACCAGTACACTGCCTTACACTACGCAGCACAGAGAGGGCACACAGAGGTAGTGGCAGCACTGGTTGATGCCGGGGCTGAAGTTGACGCGAGAAATAGTAACCAGTACACTGCCTTACACTACGCAGCACAGAGAGGGCACACAGAGGTAGTGGCAGCACTGGTTGATGCCGGGGCTGAAGTTGACGCGAGAAATAGTAACCAGTACACTGCCTTACACTACGCAGCACAGAGAGGGCACACAGAGGTAGTGGCAGCACTGGTTGATGCCGGGGCTGAAGTTGACGCGAGAAATAGTAACCAGTACACTGCCTTACACTACGCAGCACAGAGAGGGCACACAGAGGTAGTGGCAGCACTGGTTGATGCCGGGGCTGAAGTTGACGCGAGAAATAGTGACCAGTGGACTGCCTTACACTACGCAGCACTGGGAGGGCACACAGCGGTAGTGGCCGCACTGCTGGACCGCGGGGCAGACCTGGCAGCTAGGGGTAGTTACGGCAGTACACCGCTAATGTTCGCTTCTAGTAGAGGCCACTTGGGGGCGGTGCAGCTGCTGGTGGGCCGCGGTGCCGAGCTCAATGCTAAGGATAAGAATGGATGGACTGCCTTAAGGTGGGCTAGTTGCTGTGGCCGCAGCGCTGTAGCAGACTACCTGAGGTCCAGGGGCGGGGTGCAGTGACCTCAGCAGCCAGGTGTGCCTTCATCAGGCCGTGCGGTGTAGTTGTCTTATATTGTAATCAGTTCCTCATCTTTTGTAGGCAATTCATAAATACGTGTTTTAAAAAATAAAAGACATTTTGTTTGTTTCAAATGTATATAATTATTTTTAAATTTTGAATGTTTTATATTTGATATTTTCCAAATTTAATTAAGTGGTTTATTGTGTGTATAATAATATTTACCTATTCTTTTTTGTTTTAGTTTTTACAAAATGTACATTAAATTAACCTGATCTTTAATAAATGAGATGAAATGAAGATTTGTTTATTTATCAACTTATTAATGTAATTTTATTAAAAGCAAAATTGATTTTTTTTTTCACAATTATCTGATGCAATAATTATCAAGTGAATTATACCAAGTAAGTAATATTAAAAAGGATGGGTTTATAATTAATCAAATGCTGAGAAAGACATCAATAATAAAATATTGGGGCAGGAGCAGCACTTAGGAATAAAGGGAAAAATGTATTTTACAGTAAATTAAAGTTTTCTGAAAGTGCACTTATTTGTCTACACTTTTTTTATTATTTAAAAAGTCTTATTAAATATATTTAAAATGAGAATTTTGTCATCAACAGTACCGACATAATCACATTTCTCAACTAAATCAGTAAAATACTTTTCAATATTACCTTCAGTCTGGGATTGAAACAGTTAAAATAAGTTTTTACAAACTGCTATCAGTAACCTTTTAGTGAAAAAAGTTTCAACTGCTTTCAGATGTTAATAAATAAGTAAATTTTAAACTTATTTAAATAATCTTAGCATAAAAATTACAATAAAGATATATCATTCATGTTTAGGCAAAAGGGCTTAAGTCATAAAAAAAAAAAAAATTTTGTCGTCTTCTTAAAATTCATAATTCACTATAATTTATTCATTATCCATAATTTATTACATTACAGTCTCTGTTGAAAGAATATAGTTTCATTTATTATTTTGAAACAAAGAAATATGATCAGAAAGAATTTATGATTTAATAGCTTGGTAAATCGCTGTTTGAACTTAACATTCGATGACTTTACCCCTTTTGACCAAACACCAGTGATATATAAACCAGGACAGTGTTTTTTAAATATCGATTTTCAATTTTGGAGGGGGAGTACTCTGAAATTGAAAAATGTGTACTTTTTTGGGATTCTTTGATTGAAGTCATTATCTGTTGTCCAGGGTGGTGTTTTTAAAAAAGATCTTTATTAGGAATTTTATTTTAAGGTGACTATCAATGCTGGTATATTTTTTCGAATTTGAATATTTGTGATGAGGTCCATTAATCTCATGAAATTGCACTTTTTTAGAGCGTCGATAATCAATGGCGATGTTTTCGAGAAAAATCTTTGAATAGATTATTTTTGGGATGGGCCCTGATATTGAAATGTTAGACTTTCCGGAATTGACTTAATGAGAGAGTATAATCATGTTTTCCATGGCGGTGGTTTTACTGACAGCCCAATGTTGACAGGTAAGGCTTTATGAAAGTTGTTTCAGTGCTTGTTTCCATCGTAAATAAATTAAGATTTCATAATAACTGAACAGAGAAATAAAATTAGATCCCATGATATTTTGCATTTTGGTGTTCTTAAAAAAATCTTAGATTTGAACTTTTGTAAGGGGATACTTAGTATTAAATAATTATACTTATGATTTTATAAAATACTATAAATATAATATAAATAATAATATACAATTATACTTTCCTTAATTTATTGATATGAGTGTCTGTTATAATGTAATTCATGGCGCCGTTATTGAATTTTGTTTTCAATTAAAAGTTTTACTTGGTCGGAAACTAGTGATGTTTATGAATTGGTTAAAAATTATTTGTTATAAAATAAAGTTTACTCATTCTCTTAAAAAATACTTAATTAAAGATTGTGTAATATATTTTCTAATAATTAAACTGCTCAGGAATCCAATCCGAGTAGAAAACTAATCAAAAATAATAAATGAAATGTGCTACTGGAAAGTATTTCTATCTTAAAATGATCATGTTAAAAAAGTAAACACTTATGTTTTATCATATTTATATTTAAACAAGAAATTTGATATTTCGTTAAAGGTAAAGAATTTTTATGAAGTATGTAGAAGGGAAAGTATTGCGATCATGAAAAATTTCGACATCCAGTTTTCAACGGAAATAATAAGACCAGACTTTGTTGACTCTAGATGTGACGGGAATATTCGAGGCCCTTCTGTGATGTTCCATTCCTGACTAAATACAAGAGGCGATGGACGAGGGGCTTAGTTCTGCTCTGTGCATCGAAACAAAAGGTTACCTTTGTGTCACTTGTAGCTACTTTTTGTAACGTGGTTACTCATTTGAGTTGTTACTGTTTGATTGTGAAATTTTTGTTTTTTAATTTCGTGTGAATAAAAATTATTCAAACCCACATTACTGTACGATTTATTTAACCTCAATTCCTATCGGGAACTGCTCTAATCTTACTTGATGATAAAATCCTTCGCCCAGTACTTAGGTCGCTTCAAGTTTCCATTAGATATTATATATTAACCTATTGGGGATGTTGTTCTATGGGGAAATTATTACATCCTTAACCAGGCCCGGAACTATGGGGGGGCACGTGTCCTGGGCGGCAGAATTTGAAAAGTTTAAAAAATAAAAAATGAAATGAATAAATAAGATGGAAACGTTATCAAAATAATAATATCACAATCAATTATTTGAATTTTTCGCAAAATTTTGATTGAGTGATATGACTAATACTGATATAAATTAGTACACTGAGCGTTCGGCAGCGAGTTTGGGGACGCGAAAACAGCGTGGCCTTGAAACGATGCCTCCCCCGGGGGAAGCGGTCTTCAAACGACATTGGTCTATCTCAGGAACAACTCCAGTTTTCTGTCATGGCTGCCATACATTGTATCAGATTGACATCGTTTGTTATTCAAATAAAAGTTTTTGCCCATTAAATAATTTGAAATTAAATAGAAATGGATGGGATGATTACTTATTTTAGGTAAATAAAAGGAAAAATAAGAAAATGATGTTTTAAGGAAAACAATAAACGAAATAATCATTGTTAAAGCCGTTTCACGGCATTTAAGTTAATTTTTAAAATGAAACATATTTTTATGACTAAAATTAACTTGGGAAAACTGATAGGAAAATAAAATAGGAAAACAGTTTCAAATCAATTTTCGAATCAACCCACGCAAATTATCAATTGAGGACCTGGGTGCAAGAACTTTTTGCGTCAAATGGATTTTTGGAATCAGCAACTCCTGATGTGCCTACCTTCCAAATTTGGGTTCAATATCTCACTCCTAGAATTCAGGAGAAGCAATTATTTTAAGTCCAATAAGTGCCCTTCTTGCATAAAACCCAGTAACTTCTTTATTTTCGTCCTGTTTCTCTAACTATTGAGTTGACTATGGCTGTATGCCAAAGGGATTGGGGCGTAGGTTTAGCCCCACTGTTCAGGACAGCTCCCATCAGCAAATTAGGACCATTTCAAACGCAAAAGTATGTCCGTCTCCAATATTCTTCATAGGGATTTATGGATGCCTCTAAAACATATGTGCCTATTTTTTGCCCTTTCCAATATTGGAAAAAAACTCAACAATACCTGCTAGATTTTGGGCAGCTCCAAAAACCTGTAGTCAGTGAAGGAAAAATAAAAGATCTTAAATCCTTAATGGAATACTTGACATCACAAGAAAAGAACTGGTGGGAGGAAAATATTTTTCGAAGTGTCGAAGTTGTCCAAGATGTTGAAGATTTAATAATATCGGATGGAGAGGATGAAGAGGATCTACTTTAATATTAATTTTTTTCCTATAATGTGAATTAATTTCTGGACTTTCTTTGTTTACAAATATTGTTTTGAAAATTTATATTCCCTTTATATATGTTTTCATGAATAATTATATAATTTGACTAATATTATATGTTAAATATGGTATATCAACTTTTCTGCTTCACCTAAATGAAGTTTTATGCAAGAAGGGCACTTTCTAACTACTAGAAGTATTAATTTTTAGTATATTAGCATGTTATTTTCAAACTTAATTATTATTAGACAATTAAGGTGAGACTTTGTTTTTTAATTTCCATAAGGAATTAAATTTTTATCAATAAGCATTAAAAAGTTGTGATCAATTCAATTTTTCAACTGCAATTTTCTCGAAACTTCATTTTCATAGAAGTGCCCTTCTTGCACCCAACTCCTCAATTTAGAATGAAAAAATCTGGTGCGTGCGCGCAACACACAACTTTCACTCACCAACTTACTTAGATTAGAAATTAATGCGTTTTGTTAATTGCCACTTCTCAAATGAACAGAACGGCTTTAATAATGAACAATGGTCTGTCATTAAAGGCGCACTCCGCATGCGTGGGCTCAACGAGTTTTATGAGTTGACTAAGTATTTTTCGTTTTTTCTCCTCCTTATGTTTTTTTTATTTTTAGGCGTAACGAGAGACTTTTAATGTCTCCATATAAACAAAAACAAAAGTATTTTATAGGAAACAAACAAACAAAAAAAGCCCCCTCAGAAAATTTTAATGATGATAAAGCTTACCTGATATTAAAGAACGCCTAATTATCATTAAACATGACGAATTTGATAAAAATCGTTAAAGCCGTTTTTTGAGATCATCAAAAGAAAAGGTAAAAATTGGAAAAAAATTATGAAATAAAGTCCCCCCACCGGTTAATCAATTTTGATGCAATGTTGGCTATTGCATCGTTGGCATATACATATCACATGCAGATGTGGATGCACATACATACATCAAATACCCAGTTTGATCAAAATCGTTAAAACCGTTTTTGAGTAAATAAAAAAAAAAGACACGTGAAAATTATACAAAATTTATTAAGTAAAGTCCCCCCTCCGGTAGATCAATTTCGATGAAATTTTACAGTCATATCTCGGGCATATTAATAGATCAAATACTCAGTTTAATCAAAATCGTTAGAGCCGTTTTTGAGAAAACTTGAAAAGTAATTAAATAAAGTACCCCCTCCCTTTGAGCAATGTCGATGAAATTTTTGCTGTCACATCGCGGGCATATACATACACTAAATACCCAATTTCAGGTTCGTACGGTTTATAGTTTTTGAGCTAGTCTGTTCACACACACACACACACAGACCATTTCGCTGGACTTGGTTAATTGGACTCAGGGGACCCTAAAACGTGTATTTCCGTTCGGCAGCTAAAATTAGATTATCTTGGGAACGGTTCGTCATATCAATTTGAAACTTATTTTATTCCATTTCCTGCACTAAAATACATATTAAATGAGTATATAAAATCCGAATTTTAAAAAAGATTTTTTTAATTACAAAATTGATTTCCAGTAGAGGATGATTTAGCTGGTTAACGAACTCGTTCTTACAAATTTAACCAAGAATTTTTGTGCGAAATTTCAAAGAAATCGGTTCAGTTTTGTGGCGTCTAGAACGCGAATAGACAAATAAATATATACATATGCGTTTAGTTTTTTCCGGAACCGATTTGTTTTATCAGGGGGTCATGAAACGCGTTTATATGTGGTTTTCGCCCTGAAATTCTTTCATACGATCAACCTCATATGCGTATTTCATCTATAGGAAACGCGCTAACTAAAATATAATTACACTAGCAATAATGGATAATTTAAATTTTTTTAGTGAATTTTATCATTGAATTTGATGAAGAATATTTTGTTTAGAATTTTCAAAACTTCCAAATATATAAATATAAAAAAAAAATTAAACAAAAATAACGGAGTAGGTTTAAAATTGAAAGTTTTTTTTTTTTTCAATTAATGTTAAAAACCTGATTAAAACAAATTTTTACAAGGATCTAATTTTATCTTTTGATATTAAAGATGTCACTGAAGTCAAAGAGGAAGCCAAACAACTTGACCCTGACACACTTAGCGAAAAAATCACCACTACTGGTATTAACTTATAAGCTGTACTATATTAACTTCAAAGCTGTACCAAAAGTACAGCTTTGAAGTTAAACTTATTTTTTAAAAGTATTTAAGAAGTTATTGAAAAAAAACATGAAAATAATTATTTAATTATCGCTCAAATTGTTTACTTATAGGAAAAACATATGACAGAGAGAGAAACACGTTATTTATCATAAAAGAGGTGCTGCCCAACTACATTGGGTTGCTAAGACACAGCATACTGTAGGTCCATATGGGGCTATTTATATATACTATGTATAACATAAAGTATGCTCCACCAAGCTATTAAAACTAATTGATAACTAACAAATCCCAATATTGTATTACTGCTGGATGAATCAAATGGGAAAACCAACCAATCAAATTCAGAATCAAGACAGTGGGGGGAGAACATGAGCTGTCTGTTAGTTATCGATGTGTTTTAAGTGCCTGTTGGAACAAACCTATACATAACCTTAACTAATCTTTCAGCATTAGATTTAAATGAAGATATAAATATCAGCAGAATATAATATCGCTGTCGTTTTCTGTAGCGATATTAGCATAAATATTAGATAGATATATATTCACCGATTACAGGAAACCTTAATTTTTTAATGTTTTATTCAATTTTTATGCTTCTATAATACCTTTATGTTTATTTCTATAGATTAAAATGCTAGATTATCGATTGCAATAAGAGATTACATGATTTAAGAAGGTAATAATGAACAATAATATAATAATGTCATTATTTTATATACATGTTTTTTTTAATTTGATTTATTTTTAATAAGTAATATTTTTTTACTTTCACTTACCTATATATGTAATATATAGTAAGTGGAAGTATTGCGATCGTGAAAAATTTTGACTTCCGGTTTTCAACGGAAATACACGTTTTGGGGTCCCCTGTGTCGAAATGACCAAGTCCCGCCAAATGGTCTGTGTGTGTGTGTGTGTGTGTGTGTGTATGTGAACAGACTAGCTCAAGAACTATAAACCGTGCGAACCTGAAATTGGGTATTTAGTGTAGGTATATGCCCGCGATGTGACAGCAAAAATTTCATCAAAATTGCTCAAAGGGAGGGGGTTCTTTATTTAATAACTTTTTAGGTTTTTTTCGATTTTCTCAAAAACGGCTCTAACGATTTTGATTAAACTGAGTATTTCATCTATTTATATGCCCGAGATATGACTGTAAAAATTTCATCAAAATTGATTAACCGGAGGGGGGACTTTACGTATTAAATTTTGTAACATTTTCACGTGTTTTTTTTATTTACTCTAAATCGGCTTAAACGATTTTGATCAAACTGGGTATTTGATGTATTTATATGCCCGAGATATGACTGTAAAAATTTCATCAAAATTGATTAACCGGAAGGGGGACTTTACTTAATAAATTTTGTAACATTTTCACGTGTTTTTTGATTTTCTCAAAAACGGCTCTAACGATTTTGATTAAACTTAGTATTTGATCTACTTATATGCCCGAGATATGTCTGTAAAAATTTCATCAAAATTGATCAACCGCAGGGGGCACTTTACTTATTAAATTTTGTATCATTTTTACGTGTTTTTTTTATTTACTCAAAAACGGCTTTCACGATTGTGACCAAACTGGGTATTTGATGTATGTATATGCCAAATACGTGATAGCCAACATTTCATCAAAATTGATTAGCCGAAGGGGGGACTTTACTTAATAAATTTTGTATCATTTTCACGGGGTTTTTTATTTACTCAAAAACGGCTTTAACGATTAATAAAAATAAGATATGAATGTAGAAAAATGTGTGATTTTGGGAAATGATATCTAACAAAACACGTCAATGTCTTATCTAAGTAAGTTGGTAAGTGAAAGTTGTGTGTTGCGCGCACGCACCAGATTTTTTAATATGAAATAATTCCACCGGCAGTGTTAGGAATATTTTTTATTATTCTTTTTTGTTTTTAATTTCTTGTTCTATGGGCTCCGGAGAAAGACTGCCCTCTTCCGAACTTTTGTTCAAAATCTCCCAAATCTCCTTTTCGCGACATACTAACACCAAAAATGGAGAAATAATAACGAAATAAAACAGTGAATATCATAAAAAAACACAGATGATTATCGCTCAGAGCGTCTAGAACTCGAAATGAATAATGTTAAATATGTCCTTCAAGACCCATGACGGTAGCTAGGGGAGGGATTAACGTCTCTTATGGAGGAAAAACCTCATAAATGTCCTCATTGTTGCAAGAGCTTGTAAATTAAAAGTGCATCTCATGTCCCATCAAAAAAGAAGGAAGCATCGGAAGTTTTCTCATTGCGGCTATCGAAAAGCAAAGAAAAGTAAATCAAACAACCATATAATTGAAAATCATCCACTCGAGAAACCTTACCAGTGTCCCCATTGCGACTATAGAACAGTAACGATTTTTTTATTAAAAATACATGTTAAGGCTTTTCATGCTGATGAGAAACTTTATAAATGTCATATTTTGTGAATATAAAACAACCAATAGACATGATTTAAGAATACATATACGTTCGAATCATAAAGATACTAAGTTTTTCCGATGCTATCATTGTAATTTTATAACTGAAAGGAAGGCTAATTTGAAAAAACACATAATCTTTCGTCATACATGTGATAAACCTCCACGATATCCTCAGCGTGATCGCACAGTTAAGAAATTGAATACGTTACAAATGCCCCATCCTAAAAGTAAAAAGCATAGACAATGTCCTTATTGTAGTTGTAATACTGGTGAACCAATTCATTTGAAAACACACATTTTGGGTCGTCATGCAAGTGAGAGGCCTTTTCCATGTTCTCTATGCCCCTATAAAGCTTTAAAAGCACATGATTTGAAGACATAATGGCCCGACATACAGGTGAAAAACGTTATCAATGCGCTTATTGTGATAATAAAACTGCACAATTAAGTCATTTGAAAACACATGTTATGGCTTGTCATAGCTTTGTAACTATTAAGAATGAGAAGCCGCTTAAATATGCTCATGTTAATCATAAAACAAGAAAAGTAGGTAGTTTAAAAACACACAATATGGTTCCTCTTTTTCGTCAAAGCCCTCAGATTGATTATGCTACAACGGATTTATTAAAAATGTATGGGATTTCACATATTCATAAAAATAAGAAGCAGCAACAAATATCAGAACCAATTCACTTAAAAACACATGTTACTACGGCTTCTCTGCCAGACAAGAGCCCTCGACAATGTGCTCATTTTCACCATAGAACAGTAACAATTAGTTCATCCAAAACATATATTATTGCACGTCATACGCCAGAGATGCCCCATTAATGTCAATATTATGACTACAGATCACTTTATATCCCTAATTTACGAATGAAGATGAAATGTGACCATGTGGACTAGAAGTCTTTCTTTATGTTCAATTCGTGACCATCGTTATTATACAATTATTATGGCCTCCGATTGTATTAAAGTTAGTATAAATAATTTAAAATTCACATGATTTCCGATCAAAGGCTTTTTAGCTTTTGTAGTATTGTATTTTTACAATATTATATTGTAATTTTAAAAAAGTTGAGATGGCCAAAAAAACTTCTTTCTTTACAACCATCCTAGTCAGATAATTTTTTTTTTTTTTACAATTGTCACTTCTACAATTGAAGTGGAATTTCCAATATATTTATTAATTGTTATTTTATTTTATAATTTTAGGTTTGTTAAAAAATAAATTATTATTTTATTTATGCATTCTTTGTCACTTGTTAAATATAATATTTGTAAGAACTTCTAAGACCTTGATCCATAATCCTCCTGGATTTTTACCTCCCATATAAATATGGAATGTTAGCCTAGCTCTTTCAAAATTTCTTAAACTTTAGTTGATAGGTCTATTCTCGTTGGAACCTAATTAGTCATGTAATGTATTATATAATACGATCTATGTATATGTGGTATTATGACTGTTAAAATAAAAAGTTACCTCATAAGTGATTAACCAGCACCATTGGCGGATCCAGGGGGGGGGGCTGTGGGGGCTGCAGCCCCTCCCTTTGGAAAAATTTTCGACATTAAAAGATAGAATTTGACTTTCCTTAATGTAAGGAAGTAAGTTAAAGAACAAATAATGTGCAGAACAAGTAGAATTTTAGTTGTGGGAAAGGAACATAAAGGTAAAAAAGCTGATTAGCAGATCCAAATGAAGGGCTGTGGGGCTGCAGCCCCCCCCCCCCTTTACAATCAGCTGGATCCGCCCATGACCAGCTCAGATATAAGTTGAACAGTCTCAACGTTTATTTGTAGTTTTTAGACTGTAGTAAACATTAATATACTGTGCCTATGGATAGAGATCCAGAACAGCTGTTCTGCTCTGCTTCTTGGAGCAATGCAACTGAAATCGATTTTAAAAATTACCGTTGTTTTCTTCAGATTTAACGTATATTTTTTAAGATATATTGTAATTTTAGGAATTGTTACCTTGATAATGGTATAATAGGCGAAACGTCATAGCAAGTGAGGCTTGAATAAAAGATCATATAAAAGCTTAATGAAAATCATTTTTTCTTTAATTTTAAATATGACTTTTAACTTAATTTGTCAAATGACATCATATATAAAAAATAAACAAAACCTGCTGAATGTGTGAAACGAAATTAAATAGCAAACTAACAACTATAAAACAATTTTTCTAGACCTCACTTTTTTATTTTGTATAATATATAAGTCCACGAAGCTCTTCAATTAATAAAATATCCTTAAGAACTATTTGTTTTTATTAAAAATATTATTTGTAATCAATATTATAAATAATTTTAATTGTATTATTATAAATTAAATTATATTTCGTTAAATTAATTAAATTTAATTAATATTAAAAGTAATACTTTATTATTACGGCCTCTCAAAAAATTACAAGGCAAAATATTGTTATGTAATGATTGATTATTTATTAATTAATTGATTAATAATTTTTAAACTAATTTATTAAAAGATAAAAGATTCGACCATGGCCGGGAATTGAACCCAGGTCC
Source organism: Aelia acuminata (assembly GCA_911387785.2). Taxonomy (NCBI): domain Eukaryota; kingdom Metazoa; phylum Arthropoda; class Insecta; order Hemiptera; family Pentatomidae; genus Aelia; species Aelia acuminata. The sequence goes on from OU426978.1 coordinate 4,306,020, forward strand.
TCTGCAACATCGATGCAACGCTCCTACCAATGAGCTAACCAAGGGGCCACTCCTTACTGTGTTCGAATCTTTCTCTTCTGTGATCCCCCCACTCACCATATTGTAACGAAGTAACGGAGGGCTGAACAATTTTCCAGACAGCGGGATCTAATTGAAATATGTCAAAGTTATACATTTTATGTTGTTATGGAATGATTGGTTATTTATTGAATAATTAATTTATAATTTTTAAACTATTTAATTAGAAGATAAAAGATTTAACCATGGCGGGGAATAGAACCCAGGTCCTCTGCATCACAGTTGCAGCGCAGTAAGTAAGAGAAAAGTATTATAAATTTTCACTGATATTCATAAGGATAGTTACACTTCTCTACTGAACAGGATAGGAATGTTATGTAGTCCATTTTTTTTCTGTTGGCGGATATTAAAGAATGAAAGGGAGAAAAAGATGTGATAAAAAATAAAATATCCCCTACTTTTATAACTGTTCTATTCATTACACAGCCCTACAGAAAAAAAAAAATGTTGCCGATAATCTTATAGCTGATTTTAACTGTATCCAATAATGCAATCAGATTTTTTTTTTATCAGCTTTACTTTTTTAGCTTCAGCATACCTTAACCCATTTCATCCCAACTTTTCAAAAATTAATATTTCAGGTTTAAACTCGGTACGCAATGAAATTAGCTCATTAGTAGTGTACCTGCTTATCATTATCAACCCAAAAACATCGCCTGGGGGGGTTTTGCATTTTTTTGATTAGTTGACTCGGAATTTTGAAATATTTTCATCCAACATTATTAATGGGCCACAAAAAAAGGTTGTTCAATAATTATCTTTTTTTTTTTTTTCGCAGCAATCCACCTATTGGCCAGCTGGACGGTTTCGATGCCATGCTGAGTGGAAGATATAGTCACCACATTGTTGTCGTTTACTGGTATTTCTGACACTATGTCAATAATTACTGGCCCTCCAATTATTACTATTATTACTGCACTACACCTTGTACCCAAATCTAATGGGTTTTCCATGGATGTGTTGCTTTGCCCCATGCCGACCGAAATAAGGCATCATTGCCTCAACGATAGCAATATCAGGATCATATTGATGAAAGTTCAGACAGTTAACATTTAGGTGGATGGATTTCTGGCCCCTCTATGTACACTGTTGCTCTAAATGCTTCATCGCTAAATTATTAGCGAAACAGCTCCTTCAACTGTGAATATTCTCAAAAATAAAGTAATAAAAGAATGTTCAGATAAATGGACCCGGCCGATCCCACTGCCCCAAAAAATGGGCACCCAATAAAACTTGTGATAATTCCCCTAAATTACAAATGATTGATATATTGGATATTACTAATCATAATTACATACATTTTAAAGTAATATTATAGTCAGAAAACTAAAACTCAATAATCACTGCTCTTGAAAAAAAATTTACTTACTTTTTATTGAACTCCATGCTAATAATCCTTTGTTTATTGGGAAACAATTAATCATATAAGGAATGTAATTCTGTGGCATTCACAACAAACGATAATCTGTGGTTCCGATATAGTGTGAAACCAGATTTGAGTGCAAAAAATCGCTTAAATTAAACTTAAAGCATGATCATATCACAGCCCCATTTTTGGGTCTGTGGGATAAAACGGGTTAAATAGGCTCTGTCTAACAGCCACTCTTCAGTACCTGTACCAAACATTTTAATATATTTGTTTCGTCCGATTAGCCTTGGTGGCATAAAGTGGCGTTCAACAAACAATAATATATTTGTTTTTTCCACCTGCTATTGACCTGCATATGTATTCCAGTACTTATGTTTTAAGGGGTAAGTCACGCCATTTATATATCTCAACATATATAAAGCTGATAGAAGAAAACTAATGGTAAATTTGGATCCAGCGCACCAATTATACTCAGAATCAGCTATAAAACTCTCGGCACTATAGACCTGTGTTATAATTGTCTACTGGGTATTAATAAAAAAAGGGTACTAGTCTTGAAGGGCTTCTGGGCGTGGCCTGTTTTGAGAGGTTATGTAAGTAAACTTAACAATATTTTTGCAAAATTAACCCTTTAGCGTTTGAGCAGTGCGAGTGTAATGCGGCCCCTGTGGCCTGAGATCTTAGACCGGCTGCCGTGCCCGCTGGCCTAAAAAATTTTTGCCACATTCACTCTTCTTTATCTCCTTATTTACATGTTTCTTCTAAATTCGCCCCATTTGACTGAGAAATAAGGTGCAGGTAAAATTTATTTGGAAAACTCCGAAAAGAACTCCATGTCAATTGGTCTACAACCCTCGGAAATTTTTGAGGAAACCATAAACCTCGTCACTGGGAAATACCGGACGGGCTGGAAACGGTTGGAGGAACGCGAATACCTCTTACGTAAAAATAATTTTCATATGTCCTGCACTCGTCCTAAATATGAATAAGAAAATGAACACTATTTTGTCTGCTCGCCATGCTGCTCTAATATTCATAAAATTAAAAAAATACGTGTAGGAACTTACCGAATTAGATATACTTACAGATAATTTTTAGAACTGTTACAATATCAAATGTTTTATATATCTGTTTATTTTATAAAATTTTTAAATTATATACTATATTTTTTTACGAGTTGTTTCCTACGATTTATGAATGTTGCATTCCTAAATAATGATACCATAAATCCGAAAGCGATGAGTTAAAATTCAATTTTTGTTTTAAAAGAAGCCAAAACAACATCTCTTTAAAGGTGCTGACTACTGGGGATTTTATCCTAGTGCAATAGTAGAATAGGAAGAGTTAAGAAATCAATTAAAATAAGGTCCGCAGTTTCAGTCTTCTAACGCTGAAGCGGGCGGAACTGATATATCAGTCTGCAGGCGTTAAAGGGTTAAAAGCCATCGGCATTTACGAATATACTTAACGTTTTTCTTGTCCCCAACAAAGGGGCGGATCCGCGCGAAATTTGGGGGTCATCACATGGCTGACAGCACCGTTTTTAATGAGATTATTACCTTTATTATTAATGATATTATTACCTTTATTATTTAATGAGATTATTACCTTTATTATTTAATGAGATTATTACCTTTATTATTTAATGAGACTATTACCTTTTATTTAAAAGGACTGCGATCTCAGCTAGGTAAAGCGTTATGTCTAGGTGCGTAGTAAAAACCTAATTGCATTATTCGCTTAAAAATCTAAAAAAATTGATAAACCAAAATATTTGGGAAGGGGTCATGACCCCTGTGAACCCCTCCCTGGATCCACCCTTGCTCCAAGGATGGGAAATGTCAAAGGAAATGGTGGAACATAAAATTAAAAACCGGGACGCCTGGTCACCTTTATAGTGGCTGAGTAAGTTACGGTGTTGCTTCTTGACTGGAACTAGAGGAACGGGGGTAGAAGCCGGGCCAGTACCTAGGATTCATAGGTTTTTTGGGATTTTTTAATTTATTTGTCCATAATTTAAAACCCATAGAGCAAAAAAATGATTTGAAAACTGTCTAATAGGTATTGCTCGGTCCCTCAGTGTTCAATCAGAAAATCATAAGATGTGTCATTCTATTTGTTTCTAAAAAATAAAAAGCTACTTAAAAGAGTGGATTGTAAAATTAATAATAGATAAGCCTATTTCGAAACATCTGATGATATGTAGTCTTCATTTCAAAGAAAGTGACTACATTTATCGAAGTCATTGGCGGATCCAGGGGGAGGGCTGCGGGGGCTGCAGCCACACCCTTTGGAAAATTTTTCGTCATTAAAAGATAGAATTTGACTTTCCTTAAAGTAAGGAAGCAAGTTAAAGAACAAATAATATTCTGTACAAGTAGAATTTTAGTTCTGGGAAAGAAACATAAAGGTAAAAATGCTGATTGGCAAATCCAAATGAAGGGCTGTGGGGCTGCAGCCCTCCCCCCCTTTATGACTGCTTTTATTAGATGGAACAGGCCGTTAAGATCGCTTGTTTGAAGGCAAAAGGCTTGTACAATAACTACTTTTGGCTTCTAGATACTATTACACATGTAATTATGTGATATTCATCAAGGATAGCTTGCCCTTCAATTAATGGTCTTTTTAAATTAATAATTTTGTCTTTCACATCAACTATGTCTATCCCCGTTCCTTCCGACGTTTTGCAAAACAACTAGCGCACCCTGTAGTCGATTGCGATATGCTTTTGAGAGTCAAGGGTTAATAGACATAAGGTCGAAGCATTCTATTTAGAGCTGGAGTGGTTACAAGTCCGTGACGTCATTGCAGACCTCTACTACCAAAGCCGTACTTTCATTAATTGCAAAATATATTATCGTCACTTGACTACTAAGTTGTTATGTTTCATTGTGAATAAACAAATTACGGCTTTTTGTAATACAGTTTTGTAAATTTATATTTCTACGTGAAGAAGTTAGACTAACATGTTTTACAGGTCTTCTGTGACGTCACAGGCCAAAGCTTGGTTTGATTGGCAAGCGCTGCTATACTTCGACCTTATATATATTAACCGTGATCGAGTGTCGCGACTAACGTTAGTATCGATAGTGCTATCGCACTGTTGCCAACAGTGGAGAAAAGTCCCCACTTGAGGGTATTTTCAAGGAGAGTGGGGAATTGGGGAAAAACTTTTTAAAATTCCAAAAAATTGGGGAATTTCTCAAAATATCGATTTTGAAAAATGGGGAACATTTTCAAATGTGGCATCTTTGTTGTTATAAAAGAAATATTTTTTTTGTTAAGCTAATCGAATGTTTTAAATATGTATTGTTTATGGAATTATTTATTCTAAATTCCTGGTTTTGGCTCATATTGTCTAAATTATGTTTCATTATTTATAGTTATATTGTCATGTGGCATTATTTATGTATTGTTAAAATAATTCATAATTGTTTGAGAAAGTCTGGTCATTAAATATTGTTTTGTTCTGAGAATTGCAAGCTAACTTATTTCTTAGCTTAAACCAATTTTTACGGTAACATTTTTGGTTACTCCGGGCCTGAATAATATTGATTCAGAATGAACAATGAAGAGGTGAGACGTCTTAGAAGCCGAGACATCCCATTAAATCGGAGACAGGAAGACGATGTTGAAGTCCAACAGCACCAAGGTATGAACATTGGTAGTAGCCAGAGAGGCTCTAATTATTTTGGTTCGCAGGTAGCTGTTGGCGAAGACATGACTTCACAAATCCGAGGCGAAGAAGTAACGTCGAGGCACGGTAGTAACGTCTCTAAAAGAACAAAACTACAGTCCCAACTAGAGGAAGCTGAAGCAGCCTATCGTTATAGGAAACGAGCGCGGGAGTTGGCGAGGATGAAGGAGGAGCTGGAGGAGGAGTACCGTTTGGAGCGACTGCGGAGAGCGGTAGAAAAGGCTAGTTCTGCCGGAAGCGTTTCTGGAGTTAGCAAGGTTAGCCAAGCTTCCTCGGTTCCTAGTCCTTATAGGGAATCTACCAAAAACAAAGTAAGGGATTGGGTAGGCAAACAGAATTACCTAATAGATGAGGAAGAAGGATTACGCGAGGTTCCTCCTGAATTTACTGATAATTCTAGACAGCCATCCCCAATGTCGCGACCACGGTCTACGATTTCTGCCCAACCTAAGCCTCCAATTAATAATCCTGTTTGTTTAAATCCCTGCCAACAGCCCCATTTTTCTATGGAGACTTATCTAGCGCGAAAATCTGTAGGAAAAGCCCTTCCATCATTTAGCGATGACCCCTCGGAGTGGCTACATTTTATTGCTAGTTTTCGTAATTCAACGAACATATGTAAATTTTCTGAAGCGGAAAATTTACAGCGAATTAGTAAAGCTCTTACAGGTAGGGCAAAAGAATCTGTGAGATCCCTATTATGTGTTCCCAATTCGGTTAATAAAATTATACAAATTTTAGAGCTACAATATGGTCGTCCAATCATTATAATAAATAACCTTATTGAGGAAGTTAAAAGGTTTCCTAGATTAGCAGAGGATAATTTGCATAGCCTTTTGGATTTAGCTACTAAAGTATACAATCTGACTGTAGCGATCGAAAGCCTAGAGGAATATCAGTTTTTTACTAACCCTCAGCTTATAGACGAAATCGTAAATAAGCTAAATGCTAATATAAAATTACAATGGGGAGAAACCGTTGTTAGGTTAGGAAAAAGGGCTGATCTTAGGGATCTTAATGATTTTCTTTATAATAAGGCAGTCGCTGTTAATCACGCTTCATCTACTTCACCATGGAAAATAAATTCTCGTAAAATTCATGCAATAACAGAGGTTGAAGATAAGCGTGTAGACCAAAGTTGCAATTATTGTAAAGAAAATCATAAGATTATAAACTGTGAAAATTTTTTATTACTTTCTGTATCCGATAGACGTAAATGGGTTGGTGAGAAAAGGTTATGTTTTTTATGCATGGGCAAATTTCACCGAGCAGCCAAATGTGGAACTAAGAATCGCTGCGGAGTGGGAGATTGCAAAGCTTCTCACCACTCGTTACTCCATCTTGAAACAGAAGGTAATGCTACTCGCACAGTTTCTAACAGTGTAGTTGCCTACAGCACAGGCAATTCGGCCTCCGCTTTATTGTAGATACTCCCAGTTCGTGTAAAGGGTCCCTTGGGTAGTACAGTTGTAACAGCCTTGCTTGACGAAGGTGCTGATTGTACCTTAATAGACAACAAGCTGGCAAAATCTTTAGGGTTAAAGGGGAAAAGGTCTCCTTTATGTATTCAGTGGATACAAGGGGAAACAAGATCGGAAAATGATTCGGAGGAGGTTGATTTGTCAATTGGGGGAATAAATAATAAAAGTAAGGTTTATAACCTTACAGGTGTTCGAACTGTTAATAATTTATCATTGCCAAGACAACAAATTAACCTGAAAAAATTAAAAAATTCGTGGCCTCAAATAAAATATATTCCCCTTAATTTTCGTGATGAAGCTCCAAAATTATTAATTGGCCAAGACCACTGGAGCATTATAGAAACCTGTAAAAAAAGTAAAAGTCTTGGAATGGTCTCGGGCTTAGCAAGACAAGATTGGGTTGGGTCCTTCACGGAAGGGCTGACAATCGTACGCAATCGGTCATTTGTCACCCCCTGCATTTATGCCAGGTTCAAAAATCCGACGAAAACTTTTTCCGTAAGGGAAAAATAGCATTTGGGGGAGATATCAGGGATATGTTCCTCAAGATAAGGATAAGGGAAGAGGATCAAAGTGCGCAAAGATTTTTGTGGCGCGAAGATTCGGATCATGAGCCTGATGAATATGTCATGCAGGTAATGTTGTTCGGCGCTATTTGTTCCCCTTTCCAGGCACAGTTTGTTAGGAATTTAAACGCTAACCGATTATCCGAATCGTATCCCCGAGCAGTTCAGGCCGTTCACAAGGCACATTACATGGACGACTACCTGGATAGCGTTGATACTGAGGAGGAAGCGATAAAGTTAGTCAAAGAAGTAATCTTAATTCATGCTAGTGGGGGTTTCGAGATGGTCAGTTGGTTTTCCAATTCCACTAACGTTCTTGAATCTTTGAAAATCGTATTAAAGAGTGCTGAAGACGTTCATCTAGACCCGAGTAGCATAGAAAAGGTTCTTGGGCTCCGTTATATTCCCCAACACGATTGCTTCGTATTTAAATTTGACCGAAAGCGTATTCCTCCCGAAATCATATCTCGTGTTAGACGAATCACGAAACGTGAATTTTTAAAAATTTTGATGTCCATTTTTGACCCCTTGGGTTTCCTATCTTGGTGGACCATTAAGGCTAAATTATTACTTCAGGATATTTGGAGATCTAAAATCTATTGGGACGACGAGGTTAGCGAAAAAAACGGAATGAGATGGGAGGATTGGTTTCAAGAAATTGAAACAGTAGAAAAATTAAAAATAAACCGTCATTATTCCCCACTTTTAATGAACGCGAATGAAATTCACTTGCACACTTTCTGCGACGCAAGTGACCGGGCATTTGCAGCTACTTGCTATATTAAAATAATTCAGGGAGATATCTCTTCAGTTTGTTTAATGGCATCAAAATCTCGGGTGGCTCCTCTTAAACAACTTTCCGTACCTCGTCTTGAGCTTCAAGCGGCTGTAATAGGAGCTAGGCTTGCAACGTTTTTGATTAGGGAGTCTGGAATTCATTTCAATAAACAGTTCTTTTGGAGCGATTCGAGAACTGTCCTCCATTGGGTTCGTAACTGTGACGCTCGTTACAAGATGTTTGTCGCACATCGAGTAGGTGAAATAGCAAGGCTAACGAATCCTGAGCGATGGAGGTGGGTGCCAGGTACATTAAATCCAGCTGATTTGGCGATAAAGGATAAAACGTGTAATTTGGACCAATGGTTTAAGGGTCCAAAATTTCTGCAAGGTGGAGAAGAAACATGGCCAATTTCCCCTGACACCGAAATGGACGCTGGAAATTTGTGTGAGCTAGAGCGGATGAATTTAGTCCTTTCTTCTCAACCGGGGTTTGGGTTTTTACCAGACATCAACCGTTTTTCGAACTTTTCTCGATTAATTAGAGCATCGGCTTGGACCCTGAGATTTATTGAAAATATGAAGAAATGTCTCTTAGGATGTAAATCTCAGAGCTTTTCCGCAAAATTTCTTTTGTTACCTGTTGAAGAACGTTCGGCAGAAGAAGAAACATCTTCAGCTGCTCCATTTCTCTCAAGAAATAACGTGTTTGAAGGCTGGAAAAGCGGTGCATTCTAGTATTAAGATTTATCGGCTCAGTCCCTTCTTAGACGTCCAGGGTGTCTTACGCGTTAGAGGGCGAATTGGAAAGGTTATCGATGTTCCTTACGACACAAAGCACCCCGTCATCCTAGATTCACGTAATCGTTTCGTAGAACTTCTAATTGACAAATATCACAGGAAAGCCAATCATCAAGGGCAGGAGTATGTGATGAATGAGCTACGACAAATTTATTGGATTTTAGGTCTTCGTCGAGCAGTAAGGCGTTCTTGGCATCGTTGCCTTCTATGCGCAAGGGAGCGTTCGAAGCCATTTCAACAGCCTATGGGTCCCCTCCCTATCGAGAGACTTCATCATAATGCTCGTCCTTTCACAAATGTTGGACTGGATTATTTCGGACCACTGATGGTGACAGTGAAGCGTTCTAAGGAGAAACGTTATGTAGCTTTGTTTTCATGCATGACTACTAGAGCTATCCATCTAGAGCTCATCCGAGATCTCACCACGGAGGGAACCCTTCTAGCAATAAGAAGGATGTCTTCAAGAAGAGGATATCCCGAGAAGATTTGGTCAGACAATGGAACCAATTTCCGTGGAGCAGAAAAAATAATCAAGAACTGTTTGAAAAGGATGGACCAGGACACTATGGCGCAAGAACTTAGTAGCCATCAAATAGAATGGAACTTCTTGCCTCCTGCGGCACCTCACATGGGAGGAAGCTGGGAGAGATTAATCCGCTCGGTTAACAAGTCCTTGACGCATACCCTCAAATGTCAAGCTCCGAGAGAAGATGTTTTAAACACACTGTTGGTGGAGGCTGAGAACCTGATAAACAGTAGACCAATAACCACGGTATCAGATGATCCAGAAGATCCTGAGGCTTTGACACCTAACCATTTCCTCCTTGGATTTAGCAATGGCCTGCCTCGATGGGCCCCCAATGATGGGAACTTTGACAAGCGTAAAAAATGGCAGCTATTAGCCGACAACTTCTGGCGCAGATGGCTGAAAGAATACCTACCGAGCCTAATAAAGTCATCACGTTGGTTCGGGAAGACTGAAGAGATCAAGATCAATCAGCTGATCTATCTAGCAGAACCCAAAGAGCGACGACGTGTATGGAAGCCTGGAAGGATTGTGGCGGTATCTCCTGGAGCCGACGGGAGGACGCTAGTCGTGGATGTGAAGACCAGCGAATGGATCTTCAGGCGTCCGGTTACCAAGCTTCTTCCTCTCCCGCCTTCTGGCTTGTAGCTGCCGCTACTAAGGGAGGGAGGATGTTTATGGAATTATTTATTCTAAATTCCTGGTTTTGGCTCATATTGTCTAAATTATGTTTCATTATTTATAGTTATATTGTCATGTGGCATTATTTATGTATTGTTAAAATAATTCATAATTGTTTGAGAAAGTCTGGTCATTAAATATTGTTTTGTTCTGAGAATTGCAAGCTAACTTATTTCTTAGCTTAAACCAATTTTTACGGTAACATGTATCATTATATCCATTTCTTGTATATGCTCGATTATTAAGTTATCATTGAAGAGTTAAAAAACTTTTGTTCTAATTATCTCCATTTAAATTTAATTTAATATGTAACTGAATCTTATAGTATACAAAACTTTCTTTCCCAAAATTTTCCTCTACAGAAGGCTTACAAGTAACAGAATTAGATAACCAGTTTGATCATGGGCGTCACCGCTGGGGGGGATGCACCCCTCCCCCACAATATTTATGAAGTGGGCTAATAACTAAACTCTAAATTAAATGAGACATAAATTGTCAAGTTTTATAAATTCCTTTAAAATACATCGTTTAAGGAGGAATTAAATGTCCCAACAGTTGTTTATGGCGTTGTTATTTCAACTTTTAGCCCCTCGAATTTTTTCCTATCTATGGTAATATAAAGCCCCCCCCCCCCCCAATAATTTGGTGCTGGTGACGCTCATGTGTTTGATAACTGTTTTTCACTTGCTTCCTTATTGTTTTATTCATTTTTTATTGATTGGTTTAGCCTTTTCTTTCTCATGCCTGTCACATCAACAGCAATCCAAAACCAGTTTCATAAGCTCCAATTGTAAACCGTTAAATAAATGATTTTTTTTTTTTAATCTTTATTTCTTCAATGTATATATACTTCAATCAATAAATACCTGTTCTTGAGCACATTATTTTAAAAAAAATTGCGCTTGAGTTTTTTTGATTATACAAAAATCACTAATTTTTAACTAAAATGATATTACAAGTTAATTGAAAGTAAAATTTAATAATCACTGGACTAAATGAAAAAAGTTGGGGAAAATGATTCACCCTACTTGGCAACACTGTGCTATCGTTAGTTTGCTAATCCCACCGCTGGGCTCTGTTCTGTCTTCATTTATCACCGCTGGACTTAGGAGGCAAGTATGTACTGCAATTCTCTCTCTAAGGTCCCCTAGTAATGATTTTTTATTCGCTTTCAACTATTGTAATCCTGTTTGATTGAAATGTAGTTTAACTGAATTGGTGAAATTAGCATATTCAAGTTTCCTCCGATCTGAGTTAGTGCCACGTGTCTTTTGTTAATGTTCCAAAACTTCCTGGATCATACATATTAACTTTTCTCGGTATAGCACAGTAATTATAGACTGGCGGGAGTTATATCGCTGTAGTAATTGGAACATATTGATAAATCAATCAGCTATTGTCTTCTTGTAAGTGCAAAGTGATTCATAAAGAATCAGGGACCTATCTATGCAATTCTATTTTTTATGATGAGTATTTGGGTTCAATATTTTTGCATAGAACATTTGTCTAAATATTTTTTACAGTTTATAAAATGGAGCATTTATTTTATATTATAATTTAATATGAAACCATACTTAAACTGTCAGTCTTTATTTATGTTTATTAGGAAAGCGCATTGTTCGATACTACTTTTCCTATTCCCCTGCTGGCTTTGACATGGACATTAGATAAGACTCTTCAATATATAAATGGTATCACTTAATTTATTAGTTGTAAAATAACTTTTTGTAAAGTATGTACATGTCAGTTTTCCATAAAACCATAGACATAATGAAAAGATTATAGCTTATAGATAAACAAAGAAGTGGAGAATGAAACAGTGTAGAAAGAAATTTTCTTAAAAAATGTATATTTTCAAAACAATGAGTTACATGGTTTTACATTAACTGAAATGAAATGTATCAACCATCATGTAATATTTAACTTTGGTAAAAAAGTATATGCTTAACGAACAGTTATATAATTGCATATACTCGGTATGATATAGGTTCAATATTAATACTTTTCAGCGACTGAAATACTAATATAAGAAGTTTTTGATAAAAAGTAATGTTTGATAGATCCAATGGTGGGGAGATGCAGGATTTTCAAAATTATTTATTTCTAAAGAAAGTACAATTAACCCTTTAACTGCGCTAGGTGATATGAGATCGGGAGTAGGTGGCTGTGCCGGCCTGTCTCAAGGTTACTACTGCTAGCGGGTGGAATTTTTAACACCCCTCTGTTATTTCTCTGGCTGTTCATTTAGGTTTCTATTAGTTTTAATGAAAAAAATTACTTGTTAGTCTCCAGTAATTATGCAATATTCGTTTAGCCTGTTTTTAATGAAAAACGAATTTAATTATGAAATAACCAATTTCTTCCATGAGAAGTATTTTTTTTATCACGTTTTGGACCGGCCAAACCAGAATGTATATTGGCAGGCCTAGTTTCCGGTCCTATTTCTGAAGGCTCATGCTATAAAGCTTAAAAGCTGGATCAGCGCTAGATTTACACAAGTTGAGTAACATTCAATAGATCGCCACACCAACGATCCAGTATATGCATTGCGCAGTTAAACGATAAAACAGTGATGTCAGTATACTGGCACAGCGCCCTCAGGGCACGGCCGGCCTTTGCCAGTATATTGGCATTGCGCTGTCAAAGGGTTAATAGATCTTTATTTGCCAGGAATCGGTGAAGGTGGTTGGGAATGAGATGACGTCACGGTCTAATACTGCTAAAGAAAGGTGCGTAATATAATTCTAACCTAGCCATAAATTGGTCCTTAAACTAAGAAGAAAGGTGGTGAGGATAGTTTGGATGGTAACCCACAGATAGCAGTGCTCCTATCAGCTGTCCAAGCCAGAAGGGGGATAGGGAAATTAGTTCCCATTGTTCTTATTTACTTTTTAGTCTGTAGCCCATATTTGTACCTTTCTGCTGAGTTAGCTAATTCTGGACGTGACAGTGGTTTTGGCAGGTTGTATGATTATTATTAAAAGATATCCTCCAGGCCCTTTTAGTTTATAAGGACCCTGACTAGCTTAATCAGATCCCAGCTTTCCATTTGCTGTAAGTGTTAAATAAAGTGCCGAACTGGTCCTTTTACATTAAGATCAGTGCTACCTTGAGTGGCACGCAATTAAGATAGCTGAAATAGTCCTGGTTTTTGTTAATACTAATAACATAGATATTAGTATCCTGAGAAATGGTAAAGCAGATTAATTTATTGGTTTGTTCCTACAATTAGTCCTTGTCGATCCGAAATGTGATAGCAATAGTTCAAATACTGAAAATATCCAGTTTAAACTGGTAACTCTTCTCAATTGATTTTTTGTTTTGACATAACTAGAGTTGGAATACTGTCATTTTCTTGTCTGACAAAATGATTTATAAGCCGAACATAGCCATTTCAAAACCTGGAGCCAGGGGATATATTAATAATGCTCTGCATTAATCGCCCATCCCCTCCCCTGAACCTGGGAAACCCTGTGTAGCTTAACCCTTTCATGGCTCCAGACGAGATATCTCGCGAAACAGAGTTGGTCCCACCACACTAATGACGAGATAACTCGTCAAAGGCTGCCGTTCCCCACACGCTAATAATAAGATATCTCACAATTGGTTTTTCACTTATTTACCGTCCTCAGCTTCACAAGAGATAAGTTTTCGTGACTGAGGCAAATCCTAGTGGATTCACGGAGACTTAATTAATAGATCTTGCGGCCGCTAGGCTGCAGGGGTATCACTTTTGCGGGAGAACCCCTGTCATCTGGGTTGTCCGTTCGGGGAAGCCCGGCTCAATCCTTTATCCCTTTCTGTCCCTCACCGTCAAGGGTCTGAAGGACAAATTTTGCCATTATTCATTTGAGTCCTAGACACTCTGAGCTTTAGGCCTCTGTTTTTTTTTTGGTGATATTCACTGTTTTATTTCGCTATTATTTCTCCAATTGATGTATTTAAATGTATATATTAATGTACATGAAATATTAAGATTATTATATTATTGTTCATTATCACCTTCTTATATCACGTAATCTCTTATTGCAATCGGTAATCTAGCATTTTAATTTATTGAAATAATGATAAAGGTATTATAGAATCATAAAAAATAAATAAAACATTAATAAATAGTCGGTGAAGGTTATGAGGAGTTGAAGGAGTTAAAGCAGTCATCGGCAGAGAGTGGCCTACAGGCCTTAGCGTGGGGAGTGAAATGCCTGCAGACCCGCTCAGCGTCTCAGTGTAACTCTCATTCCGAGTGCTTAGCGGTTAGAGGGTTAAAAGGCGAGGAATTCAAGGGAAAAAAAAGTTGTGGATGTGATTACACTGCTTATTTGAACAAACCTTATATTATCAGCCAATATTTGTTGTACTTTTTGACATTTTGCTTATAACATAGTTCTCGCGAACTTAAATTTTCAAACTGTAATTAATACGGCTTTTTTTTTCGTGAATAATTACCTCTCACTTAGGTAATTAGTCCAAAAATCTTTATTAGGTAACACTATAGATTAGGGTGGGGGGGAGAGGATTTTCTCCGACCCCACCAGGAACCACCACTATCGCCAACTCGTCGCCCTCGCACTCAAGTTAGCTCTCGTACATGTAAATTTTCATTAACTAATTACTATGGGTTTTTTTTCCTAGCTAATTACCTCTCGCAAAGGTAAATATTCAAAAAGTCTTTATTATGTGGATAACATATTATAATAACATGGAAAATGGTAGAAGATTAGTTGACAAATGTCAGTAATGTTGGGATTGCAATTAATCAATCGATATATCCTCCACCAAAGTTTGTTAATTTTATTGACTTTACCACACGAAATTTCTAGGTACAAAATAACACATATAAAGTTGAAATGCTTTATGTTTTTACCCTTTAACGACCGTGAACTACTATAATAGTCCGAGCGCGCCGTGCCGTGGAGACCTTTGACTACTATAATAGTCCAGTGTCAAGCAGGCTTCGCGGACCATAGACTATTATAACAGTTTTGCTTCTCCGGCGTTTCTAGACCGTGAGCTACAATAGTGGTTCAGTTCCCAGTGCTATCTAGGTGTCCGCACGACAAGCTGAAGTATTTGTTCATTACAATAGAGATCGAACGAACCCACTTTTAGCTACATTATTTTTCGTTGTCTCTGCTACCTACTACTACCCTTTCTACCTAATACTACTCTTTTCTACCTGCATCATCCCTTCTTAGTCTTATTCAGTCTATATTCTGGCTTCCTACTGTGAGTTTAATTTTAAAATATAAGGAATTAAATAAAAAAAAAAAAAATATGTTTGCAGAGTCAAAAAGTAGTCTGTTCACCGGGCACAGTTGACTTTTCTACCACTCAGTCCAGCCAGTCCGCTCGGACCCGTTTTCTATTGCTAAAGGGTTATTTAAAAAATCAATTTAATCATGTACAATCAACAAAACACTCAATCAAAATCATTTAAGTGAACAATTTTAAGCTAAGAAGAAAATGCAGTTTCTCTGTACATCTCTGTATAACAAAAAAAATCTGGTGCGTGCGCGCAACACACAACTTTCACTTACCAACTTACTTAGATAAGAAATTGATGTGTTTTGTTAGATATCATTTCCCAAAATCACACATTTTTCTACATTCATATCTTATTTTTATTAATCGTTAAAGCCGTTTTTGAGTAAATAAAAAACCCCGTGAAAATGATACAAAATTTATTAAGTAAAGTCCCCCCTTCGGTTGATCAATTTTGATGAAATGTTGGCTATCACATATTTGGCATATACATACATCAAATACCCAGTTTGGTCACAATCGTGAAAGCCGTTTTTGAGTAAATAAAAAAAGCACGTAAAAATGATACAAAATTTATTAAGTAAAGTGGTGCCCCCTGCGGTTGATCAATTTCGATGAAATTTTTACAGACATATCTCGGGCATATAAGTAGATCAAATACTAAGTTTAATCAAAATCGTTTGAGCCGTTTTTGAGAACATTAAAAAAACACGTGAAAATGTTACAAAATTTATTAAGTAAAGTCACCCCTCCGGTTAATCAATTTTGATGAAATTTTTACAGTGATATCTCGGGCATATAAATACATCAAATACCCAGTTTGATCAAAATCGTTAAAGCTGATTTAGAGTAAATAAAAAAAAAAACGTGAAAATGTTACAAAATTTATTAAGTAAAGTCCCCCCTCCGGTTAATCAATTTTGATGAAATTTTTACAGTCATATCTCGGGCATATAAATAGATGAAATACTCAGTTTAATCAAAATCGTTAGAGCCGTTTTTGAGAAAATCGAAAAAAACCTAAAAAGTTATAAATAAAGTACCCCCTCCCTTTGAGCAATTTTGATGAAATTTTTGCTGTCACATCGCGGGCATATACATACACTAAATACCCAATTTCAGGTTCGCACGGTTTATAGTTCTTGAGCTAGTCTGTTCACATACACACACAGACATACACACAGACCATTTCGCGGGACTTGGTCATTTCGACTCAGGGGACCCCAAAACGTGTATTTCCGTTGAAAACCGGAAGTCGAAATTTTTCACGATCGCAATACTTCCACTTACTATATATTACATATATAGGTAAGTGAAAGTAAAAAAGACCATCTGTGTAATTATATTTTTAATATCACATGACCATCTCGATTTCTAACAATTAATGAATTGGAAATGATTTGGAGCATGGACAGAAAGATTAATCTCTATAATGTTTAAATACAATATACTTAGTTGTGATTGAATGTTTTGGCCATGTCTGTGTCACGGCTAGTTGGGAGATTTAAGTTTGTATTGCAGTAGGTATTGACCCCTAGAACAGACCTGGAAATTAGATTTAAACGTTGGATAACAAAAATATAACATGTACTATTCATACAACTTTATTACTTCTTCTGACCGCACAATCAACCATTTCCTGTAGTAAAACTTCCATTACATTATTTCAAGGCATAGACTGTTCCCAGAGGTTATGTGTGTGTGATATAAGTGAACTCGCATAAGCTTCGATTCCCACTGACTACACTTGTTCAGAGAATAACTAAAACATTCAATGGGTGCTTTATAGTTGAGATCCAGGACCACGCTAAACGGCTCATTATTGGCTGCGGCTTGAAATATTAGAACTAGTACCATTTCCATCTCACAATAGAGGTCATTTTAGATTGTGTAGGGCTGTATTAATAGGGGAAAAATCTATTCTTAAAGTTGATCATAAAAAAAAAAAAATATTTCTTTAACAAGGTTAAAAAGAATTCTACTTGTTAGTGTGTTTTATCCAGTTAATTTTATCGTATTAATCCAGCATATACTAAACAATAGGGCATCGAGGAACAGTGGTTCCATGTCTGTCTTTTGTCTGAGCCATTTGAATTGATATCATATACAACTGTTAACAATGAAAATTCAGAGAATTTTTATCTAGAAAAGTCGGATTTTCATTAAAACTTGTGTGAAGGAATTTTCCAATTAATATTTGCTTAAAAAAAAAAAATAAGCCTTTTGCATAATTTGTTTTTTGGGTGATTTCATTATGTAGGCTACAAGATTGTTTAATAATAGAAATAAAACAGAAACATAATCTTAATTATGTTTTTACATATGAACTGTTATCAACAAGTCAAACCAACTCACAAAATGCGAATTTTAAAATAATGAACTTGGATATTAATCCAGAGAGGTTCTCTATATTCTATTTACACTTTTCTGCCCTCGGCTTCTTGCTCATAAACCTCTCCTTCATTGTCGGCTAGTTCTGTTAGCAATATCTCCTCGATTGCTCCTGTACGCTTTCTCAGATGGTTGGCATGTTTTCTCTTTGTCATAACATCAATATCTACTTCATAACTCTGCTTCCTGGTCTTCCTTCTGATCCTTCCTGGCTGCCATCCTCTTTCCCTCTCCTTCCTCACCCAGACTTCATCCCCAGCTTTAAATTTACGACACTTCAACCCCTTCTGAAACTAATTGGGGGCCATTGTCCGTAACAATATTCTTTGGTATACCAAATCTGTCAAATATTTCTCTCAACTTCCTCATTATTATGCTTGTTGTTAATGTTTTTCTTAGACCTTCAACCTCAGGCTATTTGGATAAGGCTTCTATGACAACAAGCCAATTTCTTCCATTGAACGGACCAGCTAAATCAATATCCTACGGTTTTTCAGGAATGTTCCTGGGTTCGGATATGACTTCAGATTCATTGTCTCTCCCCTCCTGACAAGAAGTGCACTGGCTGACCAATTTCTCTACATCTCTGTGAATGTTGGGCCACCAAGCATTTTTATCATCTATCTCCGGAAGAAAATAATTCTCTATTTGCCATAGTGTGTTGGCCCCAAAATATGTTTAAAGTAAGTTTTTCCTTGCTTCCTGAGCCAGTTCTCGGTCCACACTGAGCCCTTTTACCTTACAAAATCGCTCGAAATGGGAAATACAATTTTCAAGGCTTACCTTAGAGGCAACAAACGCATCCATCAAGAACGTCTTAGACATTCTGGCTGAATTTTATCACTACTAGGAAAATAGAATAGGATGGAAGGAAATAGAATAGATTCATTTATTATTTTTAAAGACTTATATTCAAGAGTGACAAAATAAGAAGAGTAAGGAATATGTATATCAGTAAATGTTAAAATTAGGTAAAATTGTTTCAGATTTTTTTAAGTAAAAAAGTATTTTACCAAGTATGAAATGTAATAGATTTTCAGACTATTTTAGTCACACTTGGATTGATTTGATATTAAAAAAGTTACCTAGAATTTTGTAGTTTTTGTTTCTTATTACATGACCATGGAATAGGGAGAAAAATGTAATGTAGCTGTTTTTTGTGTTAAAAATAATATCTGCTATTTACCCTTACTAATTGATCAAATTGTGCATTGTTTATTAACCTTTTTATTCCTCTTGTTACAGACACCACAACTATGTCCATCCGACAGCTGACTTTAAATCGAGTTACCACTTTGTTGCGTGACACCATTCTCTGCAAGATTATTGCCGGTGCCGAATATGGTGCAAGAGCTTACATCTACCAGGGATCCACTGTCGCTGATATGGAGCTGAACAGCCCGCAATGTCTCCTCCTCGCGCTGCTACACTCTTTGGTCGTGGAAGACATCATGTCTTGCTGCCTGCTGGCTGATGTGTGTCGTAATTTGCATCAGCTGCGGTCAGATTATCTTGGGGTGTGGCTGGCTACTGACTTCGTGTTCCCTCATCAAGACATTGAGAAGGCAATGACCTTCCTATCGCAGCTACTAGAGGCAGGTACCTTGAAGCTGCCTGACCACGTGACCAGGATAATGTCCTATCTGGCGACTAAATACAGGATCCAGCCAAGACCACCATCCACGGTAAGACTCAATTATATTGAGATTTTAATTAATTTAATGATATGGAATAAATTATATCTTAAAAAGTTAATGTTGAAAATATCTTAAAAGAAGTAATTGTAGCTAATGTTTATATCTATTAAGGCAGGTCTTTCTTAGGACTAAGTGATCAAAATTTGCAATAATGTAAAAAATTATAAAGATTTGCATTGCTAGGTTGAGACTAAGGCAACATTAAAGTTATCATATAATTGTAAAAAATCTCTCTTCCTTAGAAAGCAGGCAGAAAAGACTATAATTTCTTAATTATACGGCTAAGGCTTGAAGTAAATTAAATGTAATTTCTTAGATATTTAAAGAAAGGCTAGGTGTTCGTTACTGTCAACAAAACATTAATGTTTCAAAGAATTATTTTCTATCCCCCTTCAGTTTTTGTTGAAACAGTAAGGTTTACTGGAACGATTTATTTTCATGGCTCCAAAAAAATGTGTTTTGACTTTAAAAGAAGAAGAGGAACTAGGTGCCATCAAAAATGAATTTATTTATATGAAATATGTATAAATGCACACGTCTTTTTCAGAAACTGTTCGAGAAAAATAATATCCTTCTTAAACCATAAAATGACACTCAAAATCCTGTCGCTTCTATCCTAGTGGGACAGTCTTTTTGATACCGATCATTTATATGGCTGCCCCTTTCTTGCTGAGGGGGCTTCTATTCAATGATGTTATGGGAAATAAAATTTAGTTCAATCACTACTTTCCAACGATAAGATTTAAATAGAGAAATATTAACGATCCCTAACAGTGGAGTACAAATTATCACATTAGTTTGCAAAAAAAATTCTCAAGCGATCAAAATTTGAAAATTACGGTCCAATTTATTATAGGCTCTATAACCATCTTTATTTATCCCCAATTCACGATGAACTTTCGAAATACGGCCAAAATCTGGACTGTTCAATGGCGTACCTATATCATCTTAGAGTTATGTAACAGCGTAGCAAACTTGCACCCTCCTCTCGGAACACAAATGTATGTATGTAAATGACAAGTACTGGCGACTAAATTCCGCAAAGGAAATGGTTGTAAATTGTGCAAATAAAGTTTTAAAAGACCATCTGTAGTCAAAGTTGTCAGGGTTTGAAACATGTGTAATGCATACACCGCACTAGATTTTCTACTTTTCTGTGTGTATTCATAAAATTGAAATGGTGGCTCTTAATATAATTATATTTAATATAACGGCCAGGGATAGACGGCGTGATAGAGCAAGTCCTGAGCGGATTGAGTTTCATTTTGCGACGGACCCACAGAATAAATCTCGTCCTTCCCACTGGATAGAACAACCAACCAATTGTTATGTATTACATAACATTCACACAGAGTTTACCATCGTGGATAAAACATTTATCTTTTGGAGGACTTACTATTCCTGCACTTAATTTTATGAAGAATTTGTATGAAATTGAAAAAAAGTTTAAAGTCCATTGTCATTATCAATACCTTAGGTATTCATAAAAAAAAATTGTATGTTCATGTAATTTTATATTCTGAATTTTGTATGTACATTTTTATGTAAATAACTGTTTAATACACTTTTTTTTTTAATTTCTTCGTTATCATTAATGATCAATGCATTTTATTGATTTTTCTTTACCTAAAATTTATATGAATCCCATGTTTTACCATCAATTATAAATTAAAACTATTTCTATAACTTCTAGGTTTTTATTTCTTTTAATTAATAAACTGTTCCTGGTTTAAATTATTAATTCATTAGCGAAAATCTAATGATTGGTCACACCAGATATAAATAATCACTCGGAAAATATAATTTATTGGTATGTGAAAGCCAGATTATTTCAGTATTATGAAAATAAAAAGCAATGCTGATCCTAAATTTTTATGTAATAAAAGTTTAAAGTTTGTGAATAATAGTCGGGTTCGTGGAGATAAAATCTCAGTTGTGAAATCAGAATTTAAAATAATGGAAAATATTAATCGTTTTCACTTTAAAGGCATTGTGGAAAATTATAGTGTTTAAAGGGAATTCAATACGCATGCGCTGAGTAATGCGTCCGGTGACATTAGCGGATTTGCCTACCCAAGTGAGCCCACCTTCTCTCTATTCACCTTGGTTCTGAACAGTGGCTTCTGCGCCGTTCACTAAAGCACCCCTCAAAGTAGGGGCCGATCTCCACTGAAAAGGACACTTTTGGGGGTTTATTTATTTATGAAGTGCGAGTGGGAGTCGAAAGCTGGGATCTTTTAAAGCAAGGCACTTTTTAACTGAAATAAAGGCAATGGGAGTTCGATAACATCACGTTCACTTAACCTCTCAAAACATGGCATGCACAGGAGCCACTCTTCGGAACACTGAGTATAGAATAAGGTAGAGGTGCCTTAGGCATAGGCGGGCGCAAGCGACGGTGCCGGTCCATTACCTGGGATTCATAGGGTTTTTTGGTGTTATTAATTTAGTTTTCCGTAATTAAAACCCAATTGAGCAAAATATTTGAAAAATGTCTAATAGGTATTGCTCCGTCCATCAGTGTTCAATTAGAAAATCAAAAGACGTGTCATTCCATTTATTTCCAAAAAATAAAAAGCTTCTTAAAGAGTGGATTGTAAAATTAAGAATAGATAAGCCTGTTTCAAAACATATGACGATATGTAGCCTTCATTTTAAAGAAAGCGACTATATTTATCCAGGTAAATATTAGTAGTTGACATTTTATTATTCCAAAATGCTAGTTTTATGCAAATAACATTGGGACCATAGTGTCATAGATTTTTTTTTCTTTTTTAATTTTCCCCATTTTTGTATTACATCCGTTGTGCTTAATTGTTCCAAGTTTTCAATACGATGCCTGAAAGTTTTGACAAATAAATAAATAATATGACAAAGAAACTAAGCTCATGAAAATGACAGCTGCCATAACAATGATTTTATGAATAGCTAACTATTGTTATTATTAACCGAAAAACATAGAGTAAAGTTACAATGATGTGTTTGCATTTACCAGAACTACCAGCTTTAAATGTAGAATTACTAGGAAATTGCTTATTATTATTAATAAATTTGATTTCCACTTTTATTTGATAGGGCAGTCCTTTAAGATTGCTTGTTTGAAGGCACAAGGCTTGTAAAATAACAGTTTTTTTACTTCTAGATATTAATCCACATGTAATTATGTGTTTTTCTTCTAGGATAGCCTGCCCTTCAATTGATGGTCTTTTAAAATTACCAATTATCTCTATCACATCAACTATGTCTATCCCCGTTCCTTCCGACATTTTGTAAAACTACTAGCGCACCCTATAGTCGATTACACCCGTAAATAGTGGGGTATGTTCAGCCCCCCACCCTTCTACTACCTACCTAGCGTTGTCCTAATAGCGTAATTACTCTTTATCTTAAGATATCAGTGAAAACGTAAAGTGACATTAAGTTTATTAATTATATTTAGTGATAATCTTTTAAGGCGATATGTGAAGGTTGTAATAATAAAACATTCAAGTTTTTCTTGAATATTATGTTGATTTAGTGTTGGTTTAAATTAATGTGTTTTTTTTTTTTCTGAATTTTATCATTTTTCTGACTCTCATTACAAAATGTAATTAGATCACCATGTCTATGTGTGTTGCTTTTGGTTGTAACAACAGAAATGTCAAAGAAGCTGATAAGAGTGATGGTACCTCTAAAATAACATTTCACCCGAAAGTTTTAAACTATTTACTTTTCTTCTACACTCCTTTCATAAGGTGTTCTCTCGAAGAATATCATTTTCATGACCGACAATAATTTGTGTAAATAAATAACTTAAGTGCCAAATCAATATACTGGAACTCTTCAAACAATACAGAAGAAATGTTCATAGGTATTGTACTAAATTTTTAGATATCAGATATGGAACACAATTAAAAAATTTCAAGGTTTACTGTGATTCAATCAAATATAAATCTGTTTTGGTATATGTTCAGTTGTTAATAGGTAGTCCATAACTGCACCAAAACAGATTTATATTTAATTGAATCACTGTATACATTAAAAATTAAGATTTCTTATTTACATTGAACTACTGAAATCCATAAAGTTAGTACAATGTAAGTATTTTTCCTATATTGCTTGAATAGTTCCAGGATGTTAAGTTAGCCCTTATGATAAAGATTCCAATGGTTTATGCAATGACTAAATTAGCCAATTTGTTATTTTGAAAGCCTTTCCACTCATAACTCAAGGTAGTATATACATAGGGTGACTGCGTAAAAAGCTCATATGATTGTCATAGATTTTTGGTAACACTTGAGGAAATAATTAGTACTGGATGTGCACATGCATAGAGATGTAATCATTTTACCTCCCTACTATGCTATAGGCAGATTTAGAAGGATTAAAGATGAGAAATAATGACAAATTGGAAATTAAACGATAGATCTTAACAAGTATTCCGGCAATAACAGAAATAGTTTTGAGCAATTATCCTTTCAAGCTCATACGCCAGTTCCAGTTGTTTTATATATTTTGTTTATATAGTTTGTCCAATTTGTGGTATTTATTGACATACGTCAATTTTAAATTAATCTAATCATAATCAGTGGGTGACCACCTTTTTTAAATTATTTAAATTATTATTTATTTAAATTATTAAATTATTTTATTAAATAAAAAAAATTATTTAAAAATAATTTAATAAAGGTGGTCACCCACAGATTATGATTAGATTAATATAAAAATAGTTAAATTAGTTTAAATAGTTATCATCTCAAATATTGTAGATATCATTATTCTTCTTTTTTCTTAATTTTTATAATGTAAAAATAATAGAATATTTACCGCTGATATAATCTTTTAATGAATAAAATACTTAGAAAATATTTTGATAACTTCTCTCCTTTCCATTTTCCTTGATCAATTGTCATTACTTTGATTCAAACAGTTTTAATTTTGGAAGTTAATTAACTAACAATAACTATAACATTTTTCCAATAAAATGTACATTATCTGAAGTAATCAGGACAGTAAAATCAAGAGAACTATTTTCTATTTTTTAGACGACTATTATCTAACAAGATAATGTCTTATTTAATCATCTAGATAGTTTCTTATAATTATCTCAATAACTTTATATAGGATTATCTAGATAACTTGTTTTCACATTTTTAGTGTTCTAGGTTCACTGAAAAAAAACTTTAATTATAAAAGATTCAGTTCTTACTATTGATAGCTAATCAACAAATAATTACAACTAAACATTTTCATATAAAAAGAAGTCTCTATAATGCGAAATATTCTAGAAAATTAATAAAAAAGCGGAAATTCATGAAAAAGCATGGTCTACCAAGGTAGAAGGGGTGGAAGAGAGGTAGTGTTAGGGAGGGGGAAGGCTTGAGCACAGGCCTTACCCAGCCCTCTGCCTGGGAGGGCATCTCTACTCTATCTTCTATACTCAGAGTTCGGAACTTGTACTCTTAAAAGTATATATGATTATTATGAATACACAGCAAAATGGAAAATGGTATAAAAAGCGGGGAAATGCAGAAGAATCTTAGAACGAATAATCTTATTTAGATTTGTATGAATACACGCTAACTGTTAATAAAAATTATTATATTAATATATCAAATACCATGTTAAATAAATCACAATCTTTTCGGAGGGGGCACAAAAAATCGATAAAATTTTTAATATTTTATTTATTTCTAGTATGGGTCATTCAATGTCAAATCAACACACTGATTCAAACTTGAAGTCTCAGATTTTCATGATTTTTGGTATGCAGCAATATATCATAGACTTATGAAAAAACACCAAATTTCAGTTATGTAGCACAATTATTTTTGAAGTTATTAATTTTTAAAGATTTACATTTTTTTTTTTTTAAATTCAGGTTTTGGCACCTTTAGATGCCTACTGGCTGGCAACCAGTGATGATATAAACCTAAGAGTGGGCTCATTTTAGAGCTGATGAATGGGGCTTTAATATAATATGCCACAAGATATGGGTTACAATTTTAAAAAATTAAAAATTTAAATTAAATTTTGAAATTTAAATTTCTCAAAAAGTGGCAATTTTAAAAAATTCAAAAAATTATCAAAAATAGTTTGCAATGACTTAGTCCAAATAGCAAAATCCTATCATGGGATTAGATGATACAGGGCTTCAGAAATGCACATGTTTTGGAAATAATGTACCAAATTAGTAAAAAAAAAAATTTTTTTTAATTACCTTTTTTGCTATGCTGTGTGTAGGACACTATTAAATCAATAAAATACAATAATTACTTCAGAAACTAAACAGCAAAGAAACCGGCGCACCCTTCATTTTTCTATAAATATGTATTTAAAGTACGATCTTAGCATATTGTTTGTTTTGTTCTGGTTAGATAACGGCTAGAAAGACTTTCATGAAAATAATCCCGAACAAAGTCCTTTATTGCCCTGGGAATAATAATGATTTCCCCATTAGTTCACCTGTAGTTATTGTGTAGTTGTTTCATTTTTTATATTCACGTTCATGTTCGCACCTTTGGTTTTTTTAAAGCCATTTTTTTTCTTGTTATCCTGTTTGCTGTTAAGAATAGTTTTATCTACCAAAACGGTCGCTAAGATCATCGCAAGAAACTAAAGTTCGCAGGGAAGCCCAGAGTTATAGGGAGACTATTAACTTGACCAGTTGGCCAGGTTCAGGTCGCCCCGGAGCGACAGTTCCCGCTGACGGTAGATTTATTTTGATGCAGACGTTAAAAAATCACTTTCAGACAGCCGTGGAGACGAATCAAAGGCTTAGAATTGCCCGAAATGTGAATATCATTGTGGATACGGTCCGGAGGTGGCTTCATGAAGTTCACCTTCAATGAAGGGCCCCAGCTTCGGGAGTTCAGCTTACCTCAGCACATCGGGCATCTCGTCTTATGTTTGCTTGGGAACACTCAGCGTGAACAGTAAACGACTGGGCTTGAGTACTGTTTTCAGACGAATCGAGATTTTCACTATTCGCTTCATTTCATCGGGTTAGAGGCTAGAGAAGGCCAGGACAGCGATTTGCAACTTGCAATATCTCCGAAAGGGTGCCTTACCTTGGTGGGTCTGTGATGGTTTGGGGTGGGATCACTTTAGTGGCAAAGACTGATCTGCGTGTGTTCCAGAGAGGCAATCTATCTGCTCACAGGTACATATTCGAAATTCTGGTAAATATTAAAAGATTATGTAGTGCCATTCTCCCCATTTATAGGTGATGATTTCCTGTTAATGTATGACAACGCACGGTCACATGCAGCAAAGGTTGTTACCGACTATCTTAATGAAGTCGGTGTACGCACCCCACAGTGGCCAACCCAAAGCCCCAAGTTAATCCCATAGAACACCTATGGGATGAGGTAGGGACGGCCATCCGATGGCAGTCGATCTTCCAATGGACCTTCAACATCTCAGAACTGCGCTAGTGGAAGAATGGGACGGCATCCAACAGGAAAGAGTTGCTAACATGATCAGCAACATGCCGAGGAGATTCCAGGCAGTGATACATGGAAGGGGAAGAATCATCCGTTATTAGAAAAAAAAATAGTAACAATAACAAATAATTTAATAAAGAAACATTGCCGAGAATATTTTATTCATTTATACGAGTTTAGAGTTTTTTTTAAATAAAATAGTTTTTCCTTCCAGGTATTTCTTGTTTTTTAATTTGTTTCCATCTGTTATCTCACATGATGTATTTCTTAACTTGGCTAATACAGAAAAAATTAAATTTTTTGCATTAGGATGAAAAAACAGGCGAAATTCGAGGTGCGTCGGTTTTTTTTCTGTTTAGTTTAGTTGCATGTTTAGGAACGCTGCTTTAAAAGAAAACTGAAGATGATCGGCCTACAAGTCGAGGGAAATCCCTTTTTTCACAAGGTACATTACACATTTATAGCCAGTGTAGCATCTGAGTTGCTTGTAGGAAGTTCATTTGGTGGTTCCTGTGATATTGTTTCTTTAGAACACAACCCATTTCTTGACTTCAGAATAGCAGCCAGAGCAAGCCTACAGGGGCCAAATTACGGATGCAAGGCAACTGCTTGAATGGTCACATCAGAACATATCTAACATAGCCTTTGTATTTGTTAACATTGAAGAATACATTAATGCTGAAGAACATCTGGCCAACAGGTACAATACAGCGGTAACTATATCAGGCACACAAATATTTCATGCCTTCATACCTCTCAACTGTGGAACCACGTGAAATTATTTTAATGCCAAAGTAAATATGAAATTATTTTCTTCTGCAGTTGTTTCAAGTGTATTTCCAGTTGTAAAGGACATATAGCAGATATTGGTGGGTATGCAACATCAAACTATAGTGACACTTAGTGGTTGAGTGGTGGATAAAGATGAAGATTCCAGTAAAGTGCAAGTTACATTCCTCCATCCTTCAGGTCCATCACCCTCATTTATATATATCCCACTCCACCTGATACATTGTGGATACCCATTGCAGATGTGATATGTGAAGTAAAACCTTTCACAGAAACTACCCGAACATGCAGTTTACCAAACGTATATTTCACAAAACGTTTATTTCTGAAGCCCTGTATCATCTGATCCCTTTGAGATCCCATGATAAGATTTTGCTATTTGGACTGTCATTGCAAACTATTTTCAATAATTTTTTGAATTTTTTTAAAATTGCCACTTTTTGAGAAATTTAAATTTCAAAATTTAATTTAAATTTTTAACTTTTTAAAATTGTAACCCATATCTTGTTCCATATCATATTAAAGCCCCATTCATCAGCTCTAAAATAAGACCACTCCTAGGTTTATATCATTACTGGTTGCCAGTCTATAAGATTTAAAGGTGCCAAAACCTGAAATTTTTTCATAAAAATTTAAATCTCTAAAAATTAATAACTTCAAAAATAATTGTGCTACATAACTGAAATTTCGTGATTTTTCATAAGTCTATGATGTATTGCTGCATACCAAAAATCATGAAAATCTGAGACATCAAGTCTGAAAATCTCCCAAAATTGTGTTGATTTGACATGGAATGGCCCATAGATCCTATATTAACCTCAAACTTTTAACCTTTTTTTTTTAACATTTCGGCACCAAGCCATTTTCAAGAAGAACATCTGTGACCACAATTTTCAATAAAATAGGCTGAGTACCCTTGTCATAAAATTTAAAAAAAAATTTACTAGTTAAAAACTATAGTCTTTTCATTCAAGCTTCAAAGTCAAATAACTTATTATTAATATAGTAATAATTTAATTTAATAATAATCCAATAATTTAATTTAATAATAATCCATTTGACTGTGAAGCTTGAAAGAAAATACTATGGCTTTTAACTAGTAAAATATTTTTTACTTTCACTTACCTATATATGAAATATATAGTAAGTGGAAGTATTGCGATCGTGAAAAATTTTGACTTCCGGTTTTCAATGGAAATACACCTTTTGGGGTCCCCTGAGTCATAATAACGAAATGGTCTGTGTGTGTGTAAACACAGTCAAGCTCAAAAACTATAAACCGTGCGAACCTGAAATTGGGTATTTAGTGTATGTATATGTCCGCGATGTGACAGAAAAAAATTCATCGAAATTGGTCAAACGGGATGGGGTACTTTTTTTAATAACGTTTTACGTTTTTTATCGATTTTCTCAAAAACGGCTGGAACGATTTTGATTAAACTTAATATTTGATACATTAATATGCCCGAGATATGACTGTAAAAATTTCATCAAAATTGATCAACCGCAGGGGGCACTTTACTTAATAAATTTTGTATCATTTCACGTGTTTTTTTTTATTTACTCAAAAACGGTTTTAACGATTTTGATCAAACTTGGTATTTGATGTATGTATATGACCGTGATACGACATCCGAAATTTCATCAAAATTGATCAAAAAGAGGGGGCACTATACTTAATAAATTTTGTGCTATATTCACGAGTTTTTTTTTATTTACTAAAAAACGGGTGTAACGATGCTGTTTAATTTATTATATTTTAGTTTAGAAACTTTAGTTCCATAATAAATTTTTGAAAAAAATATAAAGCGATTTTAGAGGAACTGTAATCCTTCCTGATTTCCAGAAAGGCATAAGAGACGTAAATACACCTATCGCTTCACCTTCACGATGTATTTGCAAAAAGCAACTCTTAGTAAAAAATAAGCAAGCAGTAAAAAAAACTCAACTGTTGATGAAATTAGTCCCTTCATAAATAAATTAGCAATAATGAGTCGAAAAGTGCTGAGAACTACCAAATTTTGTTATATAGATACTCTATAACTTATGGAGATCTACAAATATAAGTTATACTTAAATTTGGAAAAATGTGTGAAGTTGAGGAATGGCGTTTACATATTATCGAAACACGTCGATTTCTAATCTAAGTAAGTTCGTAAGTGAAAGTTGTGTGTTTCACGCATTGCACCAGATTTTTATGAATAAGTTTCAGGATAACTTTTAGAAATGAACTTTTATGAAAAAAATTCATTGGACAAAAGTTTTAAGATAACTTAATCAAAAAGTTTTTGCTATGAAAAAGATAATGTTAAATAGAAACTTCAAAAAGGATAAAAAAAAAAAAAGAAAAATATAAAATATAAGTTTTACGTAAACTAATTAAAAATAAAAATTAACTCATATTTTCGACCCCTGCTAAAAAGTACAAAATAATTATCTTCTGATTTTTATGAAGACACAGCAAAATGGAAAATGGTAAAAAACGGAAAAATGAAATAAAACGAATAATTTAATTTTGATTTGTACAAATACACACTACTAATTCTTAATAAAAAATATGATATTAATATATTAGATACCATCTTAAATACATCACAATCTTTTCGGAGGCGGCGCAAAAAATCGATAAAAAATTTAATACCTTTTTTTCGATATCAAAAACGGATTATGTGAAAATTATGTGTTCTTTAATATCGGGTAAGCTTTATCATCATTAAAATATTCTGAGGGGGCTTTTTTTTGGGGGGGGGGGAGGCTTTTTTCTGTTTGTTTGTTTCCTATTAAGTACCTTTGTTTTTGTTTATAGGGAGAAATTAAGTCTCTCGTTACGCCTAAAAATAAGAAATGGCTAATATGAGATATGATAAAACTAAAGAAAACATAAAGAGGAGAAAAAAAAAAAAATATTCAGTCCACTCATAAAACGCGTTGAGCCCACGCATGCGGAGTACGCCTTTAATGACAGACCATTGTTCATAATTAAAACGAGTTTTAATTTGAGAAGTGGCAATTAACAAAACTCATTAATTTCTTATCTAAGTAAGTTGGTAAGTGAAAGTTGTGTGTTGCGCGCACGCACCAGATTTTTTAATTTTATGACAACTCAGCCTATTTTTTGAAAATTGTGGTCACAGATGTTCTTCTTGAAAATGGCTTAGTGTAAAAGTTAGAGGTTAATAAAGGATCTATACTAGAAATTAATAAAATATTAAATTTTTTATCGATTTAGATTACAATTTTCAATGTTTTGTGTATTAACAATACAATGTAATCAGTTTAGTTAATTATCATTGATATATAATGTATAATAACGTTACTCAATATAAAAATCTGGTGCGTGCGCGCAACACACAACTTTCACTTACCAACATACTTAGATTAGAAATTGACGTGTTTTGCTAAATATCATTTCCCAAAGTCACACATTTTTCTAGATTCATATCTTATTTTTGTTAATCGTTAAAGCCGTTTTTGAGTAAATAAAAAAAAACCGTGAAAATGATACAAAATTTATTAAGTAAAGTCCCCCCTCCCGTAGATCAATTTTGATGAAATTTTTACAGTCATATCTCGGGCATATAAATATATCAAATTCCAAGTTTGATCAAAATCGTTAAAACCGTTTTTGAGTAAATAAAAAAAAACACGTGAAAATGATACAAAATTTATTAAGTATAGTGCCCCCTCTTTTTGATCAATTTTGATGAAATTTCGGATGTCGTATCACGGTCATATACATACATCAAATACCAAGTTTGATCAAAATCGTTAAAACCGTTTTTGAGTAAATAAAAAAAAAACACGTGAAAATGATACAAAATTTATTAAGTAAAGTCCCCCCTCCGATTGATGAATTTTGATGACATTTTCACGGTCATGTCTAGGGCATATTAATACATCAAATACTCAAGTTTAATCAAAATCGTTAGAGCCGTTTTTGAGAAAATCGAAAAAAACATAAACGTTATTAAAAAAAGTACCCCATCCCGTTTGACCAATTTCGATGAAATTTTTGCTGTCACATCGCGGGCTTATACATACTCTAAATACCCAATTTCAGGTTCGCACGGTTTATAGTTTTTGAGCTAGTCTGTTCACACACAGACACACACACACACACACACACAGACCATTTCGCGGGACTTGGTTATTTGGACTGAGGGGATCCCAAAACGTGTATTTCCGTTGAAAACCGGAAATCGAAAATTTTCACGATCGCAATACTTCCACTTACTATATATCTCATATATAGGTAAGTGAAAGTAAAAATGTTTAGGTTATTATGCAACAATCATCATTTAATTTAACAAGTTAAACAATTTCCAAAACATTTTAATTTACAGCTATAATAATCAAAAATAAATTTCAAAGTAGCCCCCATTTTACACTGCTATCTAATAACACTTCTTGGCTTATTTTTACTGATATGGGTTTTAATTTGTTCTTGCTACACTTAATGTCACTATTACAGTCATATAATTCGTCCAAAAATTATTGGAACCTCAATAATGGTTATTCAAATTCATTAAAAAATTACCTATAATTATTCTTTCACAACAGTTGTTACGACAAATTTGAAAAAACTCTGAATCACTCTGTCTTATTTGCGCACCATCGTAATTTGTGAAACGTACTCACAAGTGGTAACTAGGGATGCGACATAGATGTCGATGTTTCTGAAACATCGATGTTTTTACCGTCGATGTTACGTAGCCGATGTTTTCCGACCATCGATGTTTGAGGGCCGATGTTAACATCGATGTTTTTAGTAGTTAACTCTTTTTTTTTTTTTTTTTTTTTTAAGCATTAATGTTAAAATGCTTAAAATGCACAACATCGATGTTAAAAACAACTTTGTTACAGTTAAAACATCGATGTTAAAAACAACTTTGTTACAGTTAAAACATCGATGTTAAAAAGAACTTCGATATTGTTAAAATATCGATGTTTTAACTGTAACAAAGTTGTTTTTAACATCGATGTTGTTAACAAAAACATCAATATATATGCTCTCGATATCGACGTTTTACCAATAAAATGTCGTTTTTAACATTGATGTTTTTGACAAAAAGAAATATGTTTTAACATCAATGAGATTAAGAGCATACATATTGATGTTTTTTGTCCAAACCATCGATGTTGAAACATTTTTGTTTTTGTCAAAAACATCTATGTTAAAAACCACTTTTTTTTATAACATCGATGTTGTTTTTCTGCAAAAACAAATATGTTTAAACCTCGATGTTTAAACAATAAAAATTTGTTTTTAACATCGATACTTTGGACAAAATCAAATATGCTATTAACATCGATGTTTTGGACAAAAACAAATACGTTTTATGATCGATGGCCTAACAATAACCAAGTTGTTTTTAACATCGATATATTTGACAAGAAGAAATATGTTTTAGCATCGATGTTTTTCACAAAAAACAACAATATATATGCTCTTAGCATCGATGTTATATACATAAACAAATATGCTCTTAGCATCAATGTTTTGGTCCAAAACATTAATGTTAAAACCTATTAGTTTTTACAAAAAAAACAATGATATTTTAGAAAAAGTTGTTTTTAACATATATTTCTTCTTGTAAAATATATCGATGTTAAAAACAACTTGGTTATTGTTAGACCATCGATGCTAAAACGAATATATTTTAACATGTTAATGTGTTTATATCCAAAACATGATGTTAAAACATGTTCGTTTTTACAGAAAACATCGATGTTTTCTTTTAATTTTTTTTGTTTTTTGACAAAAACAAATATGTTTTAACATCGATGCTTTTAACAAAAAACATCAACATATATGCTCTTAACTTCGATGTTAAAAACATCGATGTTTTAATAATAAAAAGTAGTTTTTAACATCGATGTTTTTGACAAATACAAATGTTTTAACATCGATGTTTTGGACAACATCAAATATATTTTAACATCGATGTTTTAACAATAACCAAGTTCTCTCAACATCGATGTTTAAACTATAACAAAGTTGTTTTTAACATCGATGTTTTCCCTGTAACTAAGATGTTTTTGACCAAATCAAATATGATTTAACATCGATGTCTTCGGCAAAAACCAATATGTTTTAACTTCGATGTTTTCGTCAAAAACAAATATGTTTTAACATCGATGTTTTTGACAAAATCAAATATATTTTAACATCGGTGTTTTAACAATAACCAAGTTTTTTTTAACATCAATGTTATATACAAAAACAAATATGCTATTAACATCGATGTTTTAACTATAACAAAGTTGTTTTTAGCATTGATGTTTTACATTATATTGGATATATTATCTCTTTCCTTCTTACCCTTCCTTGTTTCTGTAAAATATGAAAACGCAAAACATAGTTTCATAATTGGATTACTTATTTAATACGATTCATAATATACACGTAATATATAATAATATATTAATATATATTATAATAATATATAAAAAATACGATTCTCTCTAATACTACGGAAACGACGTCAATGTATGAATGTGTTTAGGTCCTAAAAGTTGAATTTTTAATAAATGGTTATGTTAAACCAACTATGTAGAAAACATCGATGTTTTTATATATTTTATATTATATTATATATATTATATATTAATTATAAAAAAGAAACATGCTTTACACTTAAACATAGATTTAAATACATTTGGACACTAATATGTTAATGTTTAAAGAACGTATGAATAAAGAAACATCGATGTTTTGTGATCGATGTTTAATCGACAGCGATGTTTTGATTGTAAAAACACCAATGTTCAAAACATCGGTGTTTAGACTTCGATGTCGGATCTCTAGTGGTAACTAAAACAAAATGAAACCGCCTGGATAGATGAGATAATGACTGAACACTAGACTTGTTTTGATTCGAGAAGAATGAAATAATAGGACAGAAATAAATATAACTTCAACTAATCCTATGATAGGAATATTCATCAAAATAGAAGACAACAGTATAAGTAAACAAACATTTTACCTATGATAAAAACTTTTATGATCACAACCCAGGGCGAAAACTCACACATTAATTTTAATTGCTCAAAAGGTTTAGGTGAACCTTAAACTTTTTCAAGAAAAACTTTTATCCTAAATTGATTTGAAAACTTTTATTGAGCAAACTTTTTAAAATATAAAAGATAATTTTAAAATGAAACTTATTTAAAATGGTTAAAGACCTTTTCGACCCCTGCTTTTTAGTGCATTTATTTTTACTGCTTCCTAGTTTTCGAAGTCTGTTTAATTTTGTTTATAATCTTTTAATATAATGTATATAATATATTTTAATATAATGTATATAATACATTTTAATATAATGTATATAATATATTTTAATATAATACTTAAAAACTCTATAGAATAGAATATAATTTTTATTTATTTATTCTCTAAAATTAAAGAAAAAAATAGTTTTAGCTAAATCGTTGTTTCGGGAATAATTATATTGCACCTTTACCGTACTCTCTGTTTCAGGGAGGACACGGAGATTCAGCAATTAGTTTAGAAGCCGCAGTCGTCCCGGATAGCCCCGGAGATATCGTAGCCAGCGAGGTTAGTGATGGCAACAGCTTGAACTGCAGTGCTGCTGCAACTACCTTAGAGCAAGCTGTCAGGGATAACAATGTTTCTTCCGTCAAGGCTCTCATATCAGCTGGTGCTAATACTGAGAAGCTTTTTATCCGAGGAAACACTTACCTCCATATTACTGCTGGCGGAGGCCACAACGGAGCGCTGTCAGCCCTGCTGGAGGAAGGAATAATAGACCTGAACAGGAAGAATTATGTCAGAGAAACGCCGCTGTTTGTTGCCTTCAGAGCTCGAAATCTCCGTGGTGTAGAGCTATTGCTTAATAAAGGTGCTGATGCAGAAATAGTTCCAGGAGACAGCAAGAGTCTTCTTGAATTAGCAGTTGAGTCAAAGGATATTGAATTGTTGAAAATGTTAATGAGGTTTTGTCCTGATCTGAAAACCAAAGACGGCGACACGTTTTTTCATTTAGTTGAAGCAACGGAGGTGTTAAATATTATTAAAGAAATAAGCCAGGCTGGAAACGAAATAAATTTAGTTGGGAGGGCTAGAAATGGTGAGGGTGAGACAGCGCTGTACCTCGCATCAGCCAGAGGAGAGCTGAGCTGGTGAGGGCGCTGTGCGATGGGGGCGCTGCTGTCGATGCTCAAGATAATGCAGGCACCTCTCCGCTGATGATCGCATTAAAACATAATAAAGACGACATCGCTTCATTCCTATTGCACAACGGAGCCTATCCGAACATCAAGGACAACCTAGGTAGGACCGCACTCCATTATGCCGCTGAAGGAGGCAGGCTTGGGATAGTGAGTACTCTACTGGAAGCTGGAGCCAGATTGAACGAGCGCGATAATAATGGTGACACTCCAGTCTTCCTCGCAGCTCGAAATAATAAGCCTGAGGCCGTGGCATCGCTGGTTGATGCCGGGGCTGAAGTTGACGCGAGAAATAGTGACCAGTACACTGCCTTACACTGCGCAGCAGAGAAAGGGCACACAGCGGTAGTGGCAGCACTGATTGATGCCGGGGCTGAAGTTAACACGAGAAATAGTGACCAGCGGACTGCCTTACACGACGCAGCACAGGGAGGGCACACAGCGGTAGTGGCAGCACTGGTTGATGCCGGGGCTGAAGTTGACGCGAGAGATAGATACCAGTACACTACCTTACACTACGCAGCAGAGGGAGGGCACACAGCGGTAGTGGCAGCACTGATTGATGCCGGGGCTGAAGTTAACACGAGAAATAGTGACCAGTACACTGCCTTACACTGCGCAGCAGAGGGAGGGCACACAGCGGTAGTGGCAGCACTGCTGGACCGCGGGGCAGACCTGGCAGCTAGGACTAGTTACGGCAGGACACCGATAATGTTCGCTTCTCAAAATGGCCACTTGGGGGCGGTGCAGCTGCTGGTGGGCCGCGGGGCCGAGCTCAATGCTAAGACTAATAATGGATGGACTGCCTTAAGGTTAGCTAGTAGCAATCGCCATAGGGCTGTAGCAGACTACCTGAGGTCCAGGGGCGGGGTGCAGTGACCTCAGCAGCCAGGTGTGCCTTCATCAGGCCGTGTGGTGTAGTTGTCTTATATTGTAATCAGTTCCTCATCTTTTGTAGGCAATTAATAAATACGTGTTTTATAAAATAAAAGACATCTTGTTTGTTTCAAATGTATATAATTATTTTTAAATCTTGAATGTTTTATATTTAAATATTTTCTGAATTTAATTAAATGGTTTATTGTGCGTATAATTATTTTTACCTATTCTTTTTTGTTTTAGTTTTTACAAAATGTACAACAAATTAACCTGATCTTTAATAAATGGGATGAAAAGACGATTTGTTTATTTATCAACTTATTAATGTTATTTTATTAAAAGCAAAATTGATTTTTTTTTCCCAATTATCTGATGCAATAATTATCAAGTGAATTATACCAAGTAAGTAATATTAAAAAGGATGGGTTTATAATTAATCAAATGCTGAGAAAGACATCTACAATAAAATATTGGGGCAGGAGCAGCACTTAGGAATAAAGAGAAAAATGTATTTTACACTAAATTAATGTTTTCTTAAAGTGCATTTATTTGTGTACACTTTTTGTATTATTTAAAAAGTCTTATAAAATATATTTAAAATGCGAATTCGATCTTCAACAGTATCAACATAATCACATTTCTCAACTAAATCAGTAAAATGCATTTCAATATTACCTTCAGTCTGGGATTGAGACAGTTAAAATAAGTTTTTACAAACTGCTATCAGTAACCTTTTCAGATGTTAATAAAAAAGAAAATTTTAAACTTATTTAAATAATCTTTGCATAAAAATTACAATAAAGATATATCATTCATGTTTAGGCAAAAGGGCTTAAGTCATAAAAAAAAAATTTTTTTGTCGGCTTCTTAAAATTCATAATTCACTATAATTTATTCATTATCCATAATTTATTACATTACAGTCTCTGTTGAAAGAATATAGTTTCATTTATTATTTTGAAATAAAGAAATATGATCAGAAAGAATTTATGATTTAATAGCTTGGTAAATCGCTGTTTAAACTTAACATTCGATGACTTTACCCCTTTTGACCAAACACAAGTGATATATAAACCAGAACAGTGTTTTTTAAATATCGATTTTAATTTTGGAGGGGGAGTACTCTGAAATTGAAAAATGTATACTTTTTTTGGAATTCCTTGATTGAAGTCATTATCTGTTGTCCAGGGTGGTGTTTTTAAAAAAGATCTTTGTTAGGAATTTTATTTTAAGGTGACTATCAATGCTGGTATATTTTTTCGAATTTGAATATTTGTGAGGAGGTCCCTTATTCTCATGAAATTACACTTTTTTAGAGCGTCTGTAATCAATGGCGATGTTTTCGAGAAAAATCTTTGAATAGATTATTTTTGGGATGGGCCCTAATATTGAAATGTTAGACTTTCCGGAATTGACTTAATGAGAGAGTATAATCATGTTTTCCATGGCGGTGGTTTTACTGACAGCCCAATGTTGACAGGTAAGGCTTAATGAAAGTTGTTTCAGTGCTTGTTTCCATCGTAAATAAATTAAGATTTCATAATAACTAAACAGAGAAATAAAATTAGATCCCATGATATTTTGCATTTTGGTGTTCTTAAAAAAAATCTTAGATTTGAACTTTTGTAAGGGGATACTTAGTATTAAATAATTATACTTATGATGTTATAAAATACTATACATGTAATATAAATAATAATATATGTACAATTATACTTTCCTTAATTTATTGATATGAGTGTTTGTTATAATGTAATTCATGGCGCCGTTATTGAATTTTGTTTTCAATTTAAAGTTTTACTTGGTCGGAAACTAACGATGTTTATGTATTGGTTAAAAATTATTTGTTTTAAAATAAAGTTTACTCATTCTCTTAAAAAATACTTAATTAAAGATTGTGTAATATATTTTCTAATAATTAAACTGCTCAGGAATCCAATCCGAGTAGAAAACTAATCAAAAATAATAAATGAAATGTGCTACTTGAAAGTATTTCTATCTTAAAATGATTATGTTGAAAAAGTAAAGACTTATGTTTTATCATATTTATATTGAAACAAGAATTTTTATGATGTATGTAGAAGGGAAAGTATTGAGATTATGAAAAATTTCGACATCAAGTTTTCAACTAGACTTTGGTTGGAACCGTTACACAACCGTATAAGTACGCAATCACATGTTCTAGATGTGACGGGAATATTCGAGGCCCTTCTGTGACGTTCCATTCCTGACTAAATACAAGAGGCGATGGACGAGGGGCTTAGTTCTGCTCCGTGCATGGAAACATAAGGTTACTGTTGTGTAACTAGTAGCTATTTTTCGTGTGAATAAAAATTATTTAAACCCACATTACTGTACGTTTTATTTAACCTAAATTCCTATCGGCAACTGCTTGACTCTCACTTCATGATAAAATCCTTCGCCCAGTACTTAGGTCGCTTCAAGTTCCCATTAGATATTATACATTATCCTATTAGGGATGTTGTTCTATGGGGAAATTATTACATCCTTAACGCTTTACAGGGTCTTAGCT
This sequence comes from Aelia acuminata, assembly GCA_911387785.2. NCBI lineage: Eukaryota > Metazoa > Arthropoda > Insecta > Hemiptera > Pentatomidae > Aelia > Aelia acuminata. The sequence continues at coordinate 4,345,161 of OU426978.1, forward strand.
CATCGGATTTGCATGAATTTATTATAAAGCCAGCTGAGGGCTTACAACATCTTAAAGTCTGGATTTTACCTTCCATGGCACCGCTAAACAAAATGTAATTTTAACTGTAAAGATATATCCCAATATCTTGTCGATTGTATTGATCAATTGAAGAATAAGTCAGTAAATTTTAGTGATCAATCAATATCGATGCACCTTTCCAGTCAACGAATAAAAAACAATGATAATATTCCGCAAATAAACCGGCAGAAGCTGGAAATACCAAAAGACAATAGTGAATTCTTACATAAAAATGTTTACAAAAGTCGATTTTTTATAAATATTCTCTAAAAAACTTTTCTCCTTATAATTACTTAAACATTTTTTCTACGTAAATGGGATTTTAAATCTTGACATAATGTTAAAAAGAATCTTCACATGTACAGTACTTGAATCTCCATACCAAGAAACAGCAAGTTAGGTCACTGCAACGGACCGCATCAAGGTGCTGACTATCCTCCGCATGTCAGGCTTGGGTCCAGTGAAGATGTGTGGTCTTGTGCTAAAAGACGTCTAGGTCCTCTTGCCAGTGTTTCGACAGACTTTGACTTGGAAGGTGGAGATGTGGTGTGGCGTGAGAAGTAATAAAGGAACTTTATTTAATAACTTTTTACGTTTGTTTTTTTTTTTCTTTCGCTTTTCTCAAAAACGGCTCTAACAATTTTGATTAAACTGAGTATTTGATGCATTAATATTCCCGAGATATGATTGCAAAAATTGATCAACCGGAGGGGGCACTTTACTTAATAAATTTTGTATCCTTTTCAAGTGTTTTTTTTATTTACTCAAAAACGGTTTGAAACATTTTGATCAAACTGGGTATTTGATGTGTGTATGTGCCAAAGATTTGACAGCCAACATTTCATCAAAATTGGTTAAACGGAGGGGGCACTTTATTTCGTAACTTTTTTCCAATTTTTATGTTGTTTTTTTATCTCAAAAACGACTTTAATGATTTTGATCAAATTCGTCATGTTTAATGAAAAATAGTTGTTCTTTAATATCAGGAAAGCTTTATCATTAATAATTTTCTGAGGGGGCTTAAATGGGGAAGGGGCCCTTTTTGTTTTCCTATAAAGTACCTTTTTTTTTTTGTTTATATGGAGAAATTAACTGTCTCTCGTTACGCCAAAAAATAGGAAATTGCTAAATATGAAATATGAAAAAAAATCAAGTAAACATATAGAGGAGAAAAAAAGAAATGTAGTCCGTCAACTGATAAAACACGATGAGCCCACGCATGCGGAGTACACCTTAAATGAAGGACTATTGTTCATAATTAAAGCCGTTCTGTTCATTTAATGGAAATTATTTGTTTCATGGTAACTAAATGAAGTTTTCAAAAACTACGTAGAGAATTATAAAATCAGAAGACTTGGAGTATTATGCTTCCATTGCCGAAGTATCACAAGTAAAAACTTTTATTTGATCATAAAAAAATTACTGTTTTTTATAGAGCAAATAAAAACCAAAATAAGAAATGAATGTGGAAAAATGTGTAACTGAGTAAGAAGTGGCATTAACGCAACGCATTAATTTCTAATCTAAGTTGGTAAGTGAAAGTTGTGTGTTGCGCGCACACACCAGATTTTTTAGTTAATAGTTTAGGGTTTAAAAAAATTCAACTTATGAATAAAATTTGATCTGAATATTATCAATAAGATGTTCAAGAAAACAAAGGTGAACAAAGTTTGTCAGTTCGTTCAGTATTAGTATTTCTTATTATTTTTTCTACTCAAAAATGAGTTTTGTGAGGAGCGTTTCTGTATTTTTATTTCTTTATTTTATGTAATGTTTTTTTTTGGTTTTTTCTATTCTCGCTCACTCTCGTCACTCCATATCACAGCGTAAAAAATCATTTGTAGGGCATCTAATCTTTGTTTTCCTTTTGTATTACAATAATTAGTAGGCTGGCGTATATTCCTACTCCTTTACTTGCCAAGCTTAGTTGCCAATACTTTCTCGCTAGTTGACCTATGAATAAGTCGTTCTGTCAAGGCTTAGGTTTTTCGTCGGATATTTACAGCTCATTGATCATCTCGCTGTGAAATATATATGAATTTGTTGCACAGTTTTTTCTTATTTCAGTGTCAATGATACACCCATAATTAATTCGTTCATTGCTTTACATGTAGGTCAAATTCAAAGACTGAGAGGTATTTTCACAAGCTGAGTAGACTGAATATTTTTACAAGCTGCCGAAAGAACAAGCTTATGTTCTTTCTGTTGGCCAACATCACTTTTTTATTAAGAATATATTTTGCATTATGTCCCAAGTCAATTTTTTCTTTTCTCTATTGCTTCTTTCTACAGCTTGTTGAAATGGCTATATAAAAGAAATGAATCATGTAGGCATGTAAACATAACAATAACAACACTTGCCCACAATTGTTTTTCCGTCACGAGTGTTACGTAACACTCGTGACATTTTCACAAAAAATCTCTATCCTTTGCTAAACCAAGTGTCGGACATATATGGGAGGATGAACTCGAATAAATGTCCCTAACCCACATCTTTTGCCCATATCATTCGGATTTTTCAATGAACGCTGATACATACAATTAACGTTACACTCGTGACAACTAATTTTTGTGATATACATTATTTTACATTGGATATCAAATAACTGCCTATTCGATACTTTCTTCACCAAGTTTGCACATCGACTGATAGCCAGTATTATAAACAAAGGTTATCATGGCCATTCCCAACATTTTCAAAGAACAGTGTTGCCCAGAACAGCCGACAACACTCGGCATGAATTTTTCTACTTACCATGGGGACAGATTCATTTTCCTGATTTACATTCGAAGTATTAGAGGTAACTAAAAATACCATTCATAACTTGAAACACGTACCGTATTACAATGAAATACCTCATTGTACAAATTTAATCAATTATCAGGGGTTCATTTCAGGGTGTGGTGAACTAAGCATAACCAGCTTGGGAACTGTTAACACTCGTGACATTTTCAAACTTCACATTAAGATATTTTGGTTTTTATGATGCCTAGGTTCATTTAAATGTTACCATCGTTTTGTTATAACAGAAGACTATAAAACAAATATCAAAAAAAATTGTTGGATATAATAAAATATCTGAAAAACGAATGTTAAGTTCAGGGACACTAAATGGTCAATTCATATGAGAATCACCCGTATATCCCGGTTTCACACGGGGAAAATAATTTTTCTAAAGAACGGTCGATTTCGTAAAAAAAAAAAAAAAAAGTGTGTTGTAAAGTGAGATCATTATGATTTTTATAACATCAAAGAATTTCAGCTGAAAATCGACTGAAGTTATGCAATTTTAATATGGACAGGTGTTCGTAGCATCAAAGAACCACTGAGCGAAATTTGGAGAATTTAGGACAACCGGTAAGGATTTCGATAAAGAACAAATAAACAAACAAACGGAATTTCATCTTTATTTATGTAGATTAATCAAAATTGTTTAAAATTTATCTGCTGCCAAACATTTTCGTACAAAGCTTATTCTTTGCAATTAAAAAAAGGTTTTTTATTCTGAGTTATTAATTGTTAACCTTTCCATCGTTTATATTTATCCCTTGCATTCAAAATTTAGAAAATTTTCTGTTAAGTTTATAAAAATGACTAGAAAAAACTAAATAACTCTTTAGACTATTTAATAGAAGATAAAAGATTCGACCACGGCCGGTATCGATCCCAGGTCCTCTGCAACCATGTTGCATCGCTCTTACCACTGAGCTAACCGTGGGGCCGCTCCCTACTGTATTCGAATCTTTCTCTTCTGTGATTCCACCTACAAGGTCTTGCCACATTGTAGCGAAGTACCGCTGAACAATTGTCCAGTTAACGGGATCTAATTGATATAAGTCTTAGTTATATATTGTATGTTGTTATGTAATATTGCTTATTTATTGAATAATTAATTCATAATTTTTAAACTATTTAATTAGAAGATAAAAGATTTGACCACGGCCGGGAATTGAACCCAGGTCCTTTGCATCACAGTTGTAGCGCTCCTGTTGGTAGGAGTTATCTACTAATTAAATAGTGTAACAGATTCTTGGCTGTGAAGATAGATTTTGGTGGATATGAGCTAGAATTTAAAAGACACAGCCAGTTTGAAAGTGGTGGTCTCTACTCTCTATAGTGGCTGAGAGTATACAGTCGTGGTCATAGAAATTGCATCACTTATGATTGTTATCTTTTCAATCCTAAATGAGTATACAGGTAAGGGATTTCATTTGTTTGCCTACTAGCATTAGAGATAGATGTAATCAGTGACTTAAAGTTTAGTTTGTTCCAGAGTTGCTAATATTAAACACGTTATTTCCTATTATTATGTCCGATAGAAGGAGTTTCAAACAAATGTCCAAGGAGGAGAAAGTTAAAATGTGGCATTTTCTGAAGCTGGACTTTCTTCGCGGGAGTTAGCAAAGAGAGTGAGGTGCAACCACGGTCCACTGGGCGAGAATAATAAAAAAAATCCTTCTCGGGGATCTACCGAGCGAAAAAAAGGGACTGGAAGGAAAAGGAAGACAGGTGAGCGTTTAGATCGCATGGTGAGGCGATTATGATTAGAAAATCGCTTTAAAACTGCAAAGGAAATATCTAGAGAACTAGCAGATAGCAATTTGGCAGAAGGAAGTCGAGAAACAGTAGGCAGAAGATTAAGAGAAAAAGGTTTATGGGCAAGAAAACCTGCCAATAAGCCATTTCTTATCACAAAAATGGAACAATCTCGCCTAAATTGGGTGCGGAATCTGTAAAACTGGACGACTAATGATTGGAGGAAAGTGATGTTTTCGGATGAAAGTAAATTCAAAACCTTCATTCCTGACAGTGCTCTGTACGTAAGACGTCGGTCAAATGAAAGATTTGTCTAATATTGTGTGTTAGAAACAGTGAAACATCTGGCAAGTATGATGGGCTGGGGATGTTATTCTTAATTTGGAATTGGCCAGATAAACTTTATAGATGGGACGGTTAATGCAGAAAAATATAAACCAATTTTGGAATTGAGTCTATTTCCCTCAATGCATTCCCACCTTACATACTGCGGATACTTCATTTTTCAAGATGATTGTGTTCCGTGCCATAGAGCCAAATGGTTAAGTTAATCTGCTGTATAAAGTTTTTCTGGCCAATTCCAAGTGGTAGTTTAGCATGATGTACAAGAAAGATTTTGGGATATGCTGATGACATTCTAGTCCTAAGTAGAAATAAAGCCTTTGTCATTGAAGTTATGTTGACATTTATTATGGTCTGATAGTAAATTATGCCAAGACCAAGTACATGGTAGTTTCAGACTCAGACTCCAGAAGAAAGCTGGATATTTTTCATTTTCAGGAGTTTGTTTTTGAAGTGGAGGAGAGTCTCACAAATCTTGGAGTACAAGTTAATAGGGGACACATGATTAGTCCAGAGATAAGAGGGAGAATAATGGTGGGCAATAGAACATACTTTGGCAAGTTAAAACTTTTTAAATCGAAGATTCTGTTTAGATAAACTTTCTGAAGCCGTACAAATCTTTGGGTACTAGTTGTGAAGAGTGGCTCCTGGGCCTGGCCTGTTTTGATAGGTTATGTGACCGTCATGTTATCGAACTCTCATCGCGTTTTTTCTGTTAACCCTCCGTCGGGCGCGTCAAGAGTGTTACGCTATCGGGCGTGTGTATCTCCGAGATCTTCTAACCATAATCATCATAAAACATTATTTCATTTTATCTAAACTTAAACGTTATGTGTTTCATTCGAATCCTTAAGAATGGAAAGCATTAGTTTAAAAAAAAATAATTATAAAATAGTATCTTGTATTCCATTACGGAAAGTAGAAAAATATGACACCGGGCGCGTGTATCTCTCAGATAATAGGCTTTACAGTAATTCAGATATGAAATAAAGTAAGTAAAATATATATGTATACTTTAATTGTTACGTAGAGACACTAAATCAATAAATAAAAATCTGGTGCGTGCGCGCAACACACAACTTTCACTTACCAACTTACTTAGATTAGAAATTGACGTGTTTTGCTAAATATCGTTTCCCAAAGTCACACATTTTTCTACGTTCATATCTTATTTTTGTTAATCGTTAAAGCCGTTTTTGAGTAAATAAAAATCTGGTGCGTGCGCGCAACACACAACTTTCACTTACCAACTTACTTAGATAAGAAATTGACGTGTTTTGTTAAATATCATTTCCCAAAGTCACACATTTTTCTACATTCATATCTTATTTTTATTAATCGTTAAAGCCGTTTTTGAGTAAATAAAAAACCCCGTGAAAATGATACAAAATTTATTAAGTTAAGTCCCCCCTTCGGTTGATCAATTTTGATGAAATTTATACAGACATGTCTCGGGCATAAAAATAGATCAAATACTAAGTTTATTCAAATTCGTTAGAGCCGTTTTTGAGAAAATCAAAAAAATACGTGAAAATGTTACAAAATTTATTAAGTAAAGTCCCCCCTCCGGTTAATCAATTTTGATGAAATTTTTACAGTCATATCTCGGACATATAAATAGATGAAATACTCAGTTTAATCAAAATCGTTAGAGCCGTTTTAGAGAAAATCGAAAAAAACTTAAAAAGTTATTAAGTAAAGTACCCCCTCCCTTTAAGTAATTTTGATGAAATTTATGCTGTCACATCGCGGGCATATACCTACACTAAATAACCAATTTCAGGATCGCACGGTTTATAGTTTTTGAGCTAATCTGTTCACACACACACACACACACACACACACACACAGACACACACACACACAGACCATTTCGCGGGACTTGGTCATTTGGACTCAGGGGACCCCAAAACGTGTATTTTCGTTGAAAACCAGAAGTCGAATTTTTTCACGATCGCAATACTTCCACTTACTATATATTTCATATATAGGTAAATGAAAGTAAAAAAACCCCGTGAAAGTGATACAAAATTTATTAAGTAAAGTCCCCCCTCCCGTAGATCAATTTTGATGAAATTTTGGTTATCACATCTTTTGCATATACTCGTAAATACATCAAATACCAAGTTTGATCAAAATAATTAAAACCGTTTTTGAGTAAATAAAATCTGGTGCGTGCGCGCAACACACAACTTTCACTTACCAACTTACTTAGATTAGAAATTAATGCGTTTTGTTAATAGCCACTTCTCAAATGAACAGAACGGCTTTAATTATGAACAATTGTCTGTCATTAAAGGCGAACTCCGCATGCGTTGGTTGGCTCAACGAGTTTTATGAGTTGACTGAATATTTTATTTTTTTCTCCTCTTTATGTTTTCTTTATTTTTATCATATCTCATATTAAGCCATTTCTTATTTTTAGGCGTAACGAGAGACAGTTTATTCCTCCATGTAAACAAAAACAAAGGATCTTTATAAGAAACAAACAAACAAACAAAAAAGACCCCCCCCCAAAAAAAAAGCCCCCTCAGAACAATTTAATAATGATAAAGCTTACCTGATATTAAAGAATACCTAATTTTCATTAAACATGACGAATTTGATAAAAATCGTTAAAGCTGTTTTTGAGATAATCGAAGAAAAGGTAAAAATTGGAAAAAAAGTCATGAAATAATGTGCCCCCTCAGTTGGACCAATTTTGATGAAATGTTGGCTTTTACATATTTGGTATATACATACATCAAATACCCAGTTTCTTCAAAATCGTTAAAGCCGTTTTTGAGTAAATAAAAAATATGCACACGTGAAATTGGTACAAAATTTATCAAGTAAAGTCCCCCCTCCGGTTTATCAATTTTGATGAAATTTTTACAGTCGTATCTCGGGCATATACATACATCATATACCCAGTTTGATCAAAATCGTTAAAGCCGTTTTTGAGTAAATAAAAAAACACGTGAAAATGATACAAAATTTACGAAGTAAAGTCCCCCCTCCGGTTAATCAATTTTGATGACATTTTTACATTCATATCTCGGGCATATAAATAGATCAAATACTCAGTTTAATCAAAATCGTTAGAGCCGTTTTTGAGAAAATCGAAAAAAACGTAAAAAGTTATTAAATAAAGTACCCCCTCCCTTTGAGCAATTTTGATGAAATTTTTGCTGTCACATCGAGGGCATATACCTAAACTAAATACCCAATTTCAGGTTCCCACGGTTTATAGTTTTTGAGCTAGTCTGTTCACACACACACACACACACACACAGACACACACACACACACACAGACCATTTCGCGGGACTTGGTTATTTCGACTCAGGGGGTCCCAAAACGTGTATTTCCGTGAAAAACCGGAAGTCGAAATTTTTCACGATCGCAATACTTCCACTTACTATATATTTCATATATAGGTAAGTGAAAGTAAAAAAAAACATGTGAAAATGATACAGAATTTATTAAGTAAAGTCCCCCCTCCAGTTTATCAATTGTGATGGAATTTTGGTTATCACATCTTTGGCATATAAATACATCAAATACCAAGTTTGATCAAAATCATTAAAACCGTTTTTGAGTAAATAAAAAAAACATGTGAAAATGATACAAAATTTATTAAGTAAAGTCCCCCCTCCGGTTGATCAATTTTGATGAAATTTTTACAGTCATATCTCGGGCATATTAATACATCAAATAACTAGTTTAATCAAAATCGTTAGAGCCGTTTTTGAGAAAATCGAAAAAAACCTAAAAAGTTATTAAATAAAGTACCCCCACCCTTTGACCGATTTTGATGAAATTTTTGCTGTCACATCGCGGGCATATACCTACACTAAATACCTAATTTCAGATTCGCACGATTAATAGTTTTTGAGCTAGCCTGTTCACACACACACACACACACACACTTCCGTGTATTTCCGTTGAAAACCGGAAGTCGAAATTTTTCACGATCGCAATACTTCCACAATATTCCACTATATTTCATATATAGGTAAGTGAAAGTAAAAAAGAAATATGGAATTGAAAAAAATTATGTCAACGGGCGCGTTGTATCAAGCAGATTAAAAATAATGGCAAGTAAATCACAGAACACTATCCAAAGAAATTGCACTACTGAACTTTACAGAAGGACCTGTGGAACACATAACTGGGAGTACAACACCACCACCCTCATGAAGGCAGTTTGGTGAATATTTTTCTTTAAAATGTGTATCTCACAGATAACGCGCCCGACGGAGTGTTAAAAGTGGCCTTGACTAGCTTTATTAAATCCCAGCTTTCGACTCCCGCTCGCTCTTTATAGATAAATAAACACCCAAAAGGTTCCTTTTCATTGGAGATCAGGCCTTACTTTAAGGGGCGCCATAGTGAACGGCGCAAGAGCCTTAGGAGAACTAGTACAAATCTTTCTACCACCAGTTGAGTGTGCTATGGAACCGAAAAATGGACCCTGAAAGTAGCTGACCAGCAGGCTCATAGGATTTTCGGAAGAAAAATAACTAGACGAATTTTTTGGTCCTTCATGGGCACGAGAAGAATAGAGGATAAGGAAGAATCAGGCGCTGGATGAGCATGAAGCATGAAGATATCGTGCGCCGTGTGAATGCAAGAAGAATTAGCTGTAGGGGAAATGTAGAGAGATTGTCCGATAAAGTCAACGTGAAGAGGATACTCTAAGAGGAATTCCCCCAGAGAAAATTTTGGAGAAGTGACGTGGAGGGAGATCTGTAGAGAATCAGGGTAGAGAATTGTAGAGCTAAAGCGAAGGACATAGTGAAGGATGGAAAGGTCCACACTGGAATGTTGAGCCAGTCAGTAAGTAAGAGAAAATGATTATAAATGTTCACTGATATTTATAAAGATAGTTACACTTCTCTACTGAACAGGACAGGAATGTTATGTATTCCTTATAAATGTCCATTTCTTTTCCATTGGCGGATATTAAAGGATGTAAAGGCAGAAAAAGATGTGGTAAAAAATAAAATAGCCCCTACCTACTTTTATAACTGTTCTATTCATTACACAGCCCTATAGAAAAAAAAAATGACTATAAACTTATTAACTATGTTTGGGGCGCTGATTCCAATAATGCAATCAGATTTTTTCTATCAGTTCTACTTTTTTATATTAATTTATAAAATTAATATATAGTGGGTAACCACCTATTTTTAAATTATTTTAATTAATTTATTTTTGAAGAGAGAGGATTCTAGCTTCACAGTCAAATGGATTATTATTAAATTAAATTATTACTATATTAATAATAATCTATTTGACTGTGAAGCTTGAATGAAAAGACTATATAAAATCATTTATTTTTGAAGAGGTAAGATTTGGTTCCGCCGGGAATCGAACCCGGGTCTTCCGCGTGACATGCGCGGTATGCTAACCATTACACCACGGAGTCGCTTCCAAACGGTGACAAATCCTTCCTCTTCACTGACACCTCTCCCACGATCTCGCAGTTTTGCGAGTATTTACGGGAGATGGACAATTTTTGTCCAATTTTGGGCATCTACTTTTTTAGCTTCAGTATACCTTAACAGTAGTTTTATTCAAGAAAGTCACGCAAAAAAAGCTTCCAAAGTGTGAAATAGAGTTACTCTGAAATGTAATTGGTTTCCCTTGAAAAAAAAACCTAGCATTAACCTTAATTACAAAGTGATTAGGGTACAGGTACTGGAGAGTGGCTGATGGACAGCCCTGTTTCGGGGCGTGGCCTGAGGCGCAGCGATCGCTCGGCGCCTTGCCGAACTTGCCGAAGACCCGCTGTTTTTAAAAAGGAGGGGAAATTGTGGTAAGATGGTGATATTAGTTGATTAGAATTTCCCCTCCGAAAGGGAGTGATAGCTAAGCTCCGCCCACTGCACGACCTTTAAAAATAGGTTCCGCCCAGCAGCCACTCTTCAGTACCTGTACCAAAAATTTTAATATATTTGTTTCGTCCGATTAGCCTTGGTGGCATAAATAAAGTGTCATTCAACAAACAATAGTGTATTTGTTTTTTCCACCTGCTATTGACCTGCATATGTATTCCAGTACTTATGTTTTAAGAGGTAAGTCACGCCATGTACGAGATATATCTCAACATATATAAAGCTGATAGAAGAAAACTAATGGTAAATTTGGATCCAGCGCACCAATTATACTCAGAATCAGCTATAAAACTCTCGGCACTTTAGACCTGTGTTATAATTCTCTACTGGGTATTAATAAAAAAAGGGTACTAGTCTTGAAGGGCTCCTGGGCGTGGCCTGTTTTGAGAGGTTATGTAAGTAAACTTAACAATGTTTTTGCAAAATCAACCCTTTAGCGTCTGAGCAGTGCGAGTGTATTGCGGCCCCTGTGGCCTGAGACCTTAGACTGGCTGCCGTGCCCGCTGGCCTGAAAATTTTTGCCACATTCACTCTTCTTTATCTCCTTATTTACATGTTTCTTCTAAATTTGACTGAGAAATAAGGTGCAGGTAAAATTTATTTGGAAAACCCCGAAAAGAGCTCCATGTCAATTGGTTTACAACCCTCGGAAATTTTTGAGGAAACCATGAACCTCGTCACTGGGAAATACCGGACGGGCTGGAAACAGGGTTGGAGGAACGCGAATACCTCTTACGTAAAAATAATTTTCATATATCCTGCACTCGTCCTAAATATAAATAAGAAAATGATGACTATTTTGTCCATGGGCGTCACCAGCACCAAATTATTGGGGGGGACGGCTTAATATTTTCCTAGATAGGGTAGGTAGAAATTCGAGTGGCTAAAAGTTGAAATAATAACCCCTAAAAACAACTTTTGGGACATTTAATTCATCATCCATCGCTATTTTAAAGGGATTTATAGTCTCTTAAAACTTGTCCATTTATGCCTCAGTTATACATCAAAATAGGAAGTTGTTAAGGCTTAATGTTGAAGGATGTGGGCCAAAATATCTTGATTGAATTTTACCGAATTTTTCTTCTGATCCCGATCCCACTAATTTCATTGCTTCCCATCAACTTCTATAAGCATCGCCGAATTGATGAAAAGTAGGATCAAGCTGCTTGGTTAAAAAAAAAAAAAAAATGGATACCAATAAAAAAACAGTTAAAGCTGAAATAAAAAATATAAAGTTCATCAAATATACAATACGCCTGGATATGTGCTGAAATACTAATATTTTATATTTATATTTTATTGGTTAAACTCGGATAAATTAATAAAATCGCAACTTTTAAATTTTTTTACATTAGGTCCTCTCCTGCCAAAATATTGGGGGGGACGCGTCCCCCCTATCCCCCCCCCCGGCGGTGACGGCCGTGATTTTGTCTGCTAGCCATGCTGCTCTAATATTCATAAAATTAAAAAAATACGTGTAGGAACTTACCGAATTAGATATACTTACATATAATTTTTAGAACTGTTACAATATCAAATGTTTTATATATCTGTTTATTTTATAACATTTTAAAATTATATACTATATTTTCTTTACGAGTTGTTTCCTACGATTTATGAATGTTGCATTCCTAAATAATGATACTATAAATCCGAAAGCGATGAGTTAAAATTCAATTTTTGTTTTAAAAGAAGCCAAAACAACATCTCTTTAAAGGTGCTGACTGCTGGGGATTTTATCCTAGTGCAATAGTAGAATAGGAAGTGTTAAGAAATCAGCAGTTTCAGTCTTCTAACGCTGAAGCGGGCGGAACTGATATATCAGTCTGCAGGCGTTAAAGGGTTAAAAGCGATCGGCATTTAGGAATATACTTAACGTTTTTCTTGTCCCCAACGAAGGGGCGGATCCCGCGCGAAATTTGGGGGTCATCACGTGGCTGACAGCACCGTTTTTTAATGAGATTATTACCTTTATTATTTAATGAGATTATTACCTTTATTATTTAATGAGATTATTTCCTTTATTATTTAATGAGATTATTACCTTTATTATTTAATGAGATTATTACCTTTTATTTAAAAGGACTGCGATCTGAGCTAGGTAAAGCGTTGTGTCTAGGTGCGTAGTAAAAACCTAATTGCATCATTCGCTTAAAAATCTAAAAAAATCGATAAACCAAAATATTTGGGAAGGGGTCATGACCCCTGTGAACCCCTCCCTGGATCCACCCTTGCTCCAAGGATGGGAAATGTCAAAGGAAATGGTGGAACATAAAATTAAAAAGCGGGACGCCTGGTCACCTTTACAGTGGCTGAGTAAGTTACGGTGTTGCTTCTTGACTGGAACTAGAGGAACGGGGGTAGAAGCCGGGCCAGTACCTAGGATTCATAGGTTTTTTGGGATTTTTAAATTTATTTGTCCATAATTTAAGCCCCATAGAGCAAAAAAATGATTTGAAAACTGTCTAATAGGTATGGCTCGGTCCCTCAGTGTTCAATCAGAAAATCATAAGATGTGTCATTCTATTTGTTTCTAAAAAATAAAAAGCTACTTAAAAGAGTGGATTGTAAAATTAATAATAGATAAGCCTATTTCGAAACATCTGATGATATGTAGTCTTCATTTCAAAGAAAGTGACTATATTTATCGAAGTCATTGGCGGATCCAGGGGGAGGGCTGTGGGGGGCTTCAGCCCCTCCCTTTGGAAAAGTTTTCGTCATTAAAAGATAGAATTTGACTTTCCTTAAAGTAAGGAAGCAAGTTAAAGAACAAATAATATTATGTACTTGTAGAATTTTAGTTGTGGGAAAGAAACATAAAGGTAAAAATGCTGATTGGCAAATCCAGGGTTGTGGGACTTTAGGACTGCTTTTATTTGATGGAACAGGCCTTTAAGATCGCTTGTTTGAAGGCAAAAGGCTTGTACAATAACTACTTTTGGCTTCTAGATACTATTACACATGTAATTATGTGATGTTCATCAAGGATAGCTTGCACTTCAATTAATGGTCTTATTAAATTACCAATTTTGTCTTTCACATCAACTATGTCTATCCCCGTTCCTTCCGACGTTTTGCAAAACAACTAGCGCACCCTGTAGTCGATTGCGATATGCTTTTGAGAGTCACGGGTTAATAGACATAAGGTCGAATCATTCTATTTAGAGCTGGAGTGGTTACAAGTCCGTTACGTCATTGCAGACCTCTACTACCAAAGCCGTACTTTCATTAATTGCAAAATATATTGTCCCTTGATTACTAAGTTGTTATGTTTCATTATGAATAAACAAATTACGGCTTTTTGTAATACAGTTTGTAAATTTATATTTCTACGTGAAGAAGTTAGACTAACATGTTTTACAGGTCTTCTGTGACGTCAAAGCTTGGTTTTGATTGGGTAGCGCTGTTATGCTTCGACCTTATATCTATTAACCGTGATCGAGTGTCGCGACTAACGTTAGTATCGATAGTGCTATCGCACTGTTGCCAACAGTGGAGAAAAGTCCCCACTTGAGGGTATTTTCAAGGAGAGTGGGGAATTAGGGAAAAACTTTTTAAAATTCCAAAAAATTGGGGAATTTCTCAAAATATCGATTTTGAAAAATGGGGAACATTTTCAAATGTGGCATCTTTGTTGTTATAAAAGAAATAATTTTTTTGTTAAGCTAATCGAATGTTTTAAATATGTATCATTATATCGATTTCTTGTATATGATCGATTATTAAGTTATCATTGAAGAGTTAAAAAACTTTTGTTCTAATTATCTCCATTTAAATTTAATTTAATATGTAACTGAATCTTATAGTATACAAAACTTTCTTTCCCAAAATTTTCCTCTACAGAAGGCTTACAAGTAACAGAATTAGATAACCAGTTTGATCATGGGCGTCACCGCTGGGGGGGATGCACCCCTCCCCCACAATATTTATGAAGTGGGCTAATAACTAAACTCTAAATTAAATGAGACATAAATTGTCAAGTTTTATAAATTCCTTTAAAATACATCGTTTAAGGAGGAATTAAATGTCCCAAAAGTTGTTTAAGGCGTTGTTATTTCAACTTTTAGCCTCTCGAATTTTTTCCTATCTATGGTAATATAAAGCCCCCCCCCCAATAATTTGGTGCTGGTGACGCTCATATGTTTGATAACTGTTTTTCACTTGCTTCCTTATTGTTCTATTCATTTTTTTATTGCTTAGTTTAGCCTTCCTTTCTCATGCCTATCACATCAACAGCAATCCAAAACCAGTTTCATAAGCTCCATTTGTTAACCGTTAAATAAATGATTTTTTCTTTAATCTTTATTTCTTCAATGTATATATACTCCAATCAATAAATACCTGTTCTTGAGCACATTATTTTAAAAAAAATTGCGCTTGAGTTTTTTTGTTTATACAAAAATCACAATTTTTTTACTAAAATGATATTACAAGTTGATTGAAAGTAAAATTTAATAATCACTGGACTGAATGAAAAAAATTGGGGAAAATGATTCACTCTACTTGGCAACACTGTGCTATCGTTAGTTTGCTAATCCCACCGCTGGGCTCAGTTCTGACTTCGTTTATCACCGCAGGACTAAGGAGGCAAGTACTGCTATTCTCTCTCTAAGGTCCCCTAGTAATGATTTGTTATTCGCTTTCAACAATTGTGTACTGTTTGATTGAAATATAGTTTAACGGAATTGGTGAAATTAGCATATTCAAGTTTCCTCCGATATGAGTTAGTGCCACGTGTCTTTTGTTAATGTTACAAAACTTCCTGGATCATACATATTAACTTTTCTCGGTATTGCACAGTAATTATAGACTGGCTGGAGTTATATCCCTGTAGTAATTGGAACATATTGATAAATCAATCAGCTATTGTCTTCTTGTAAGTGCAAAGTGATTCATAAAGAATCAGGGACCTATCTATGCAATTCTATTTTTTATGATGAGTATTTGGGTTCAATATTTTTGCATAGAACATTTGTCTAAATATTTTTTACAGTTTATAAAATGGAGCATTTATTTTATATTATAATTTAATATGAAACCATACTTAAACTGTCAGTCTTTATTTATGTATATTAGGAAAGCGCATTGTTCGATACTACTTTTCCTATTCCCCTGCTGGCTTTGACATGGACATTAGATAAGACTCTTCAATATATAAATGGTATCACTTAATTTATTAGTTGTAAAATAACTTTTTGTAAAGTATGTACATGTCAGTTTTCCATAAAACCATAGACATAATGAAAAGATTATAGCTTATAGATAAACAAAGAAGTGGAGAATGAAACAGTGTAGAAAGAAATTTTCTTAAAAAATGTATATTTTCAAAACAATGAGTTACATGGTTTTACATTAACTGAAATGAAATGTATCAACCATCATGTAATATTTAACTTTGGTAAAAAAGTATATGCTTAACGAACAGTTATATAATTGCATATACTCGGTATGATATAGGTTCAATATTAATACTTTTCAGCGACTGAAATACTAATATAAGAAGTTTTTGATAAAAGGTAATGTTTGATAGATCCAATGGTGGGGAGATGCAGGATTTTCAAAATTATTTATTTCTAAAGAAAGTACAATTAACCCTTTAACTGCGCTAGGTGATATGAGATCGGGAGTAGGTGGCTGTGCCGGCCTGACTCAAGGTTACTACTGCTAGCGGGTGGAATTCTTAACACCCCTCTGTTATTTCTCTGGCTGTTCATTTAGGTTTCTATTAGTTTTAATGAAAAAAATTACTTGTTAGTCTCCAGTAATTATGCAATATTCGTTTAGCCTGTTTTTAATGAAAAACGAATTTAATTATGAAATAACCAATTTCTTCCATGAGAAGTATTTTTTTTATCACGTTTTGGACCGCCCAAACCAGAATGTATATTGGCAGGCCTAGTTTCCGGTCCTATTTCTGAAGGCTCATGCTATAAAGCTTAAAAGCTGGATCAGCGCTAGATTTACACAAGTTGAGTAACATTCAATAGATCGCCACACCAACGATCCAGTATATGCATTGCGCAGTTAAACGATAAAACAGTGATGTCAGTATACTGGCACAGCGCCCTCAGGGCACGGCCGGCCTTTGCCAGTATATTGGCATTGCGCTGTCAAAGGGTTAATAGATCTTTATTTGCCAGGAATCGGTGAAGGTGGTTGAGAATGAGATGACGTCACGGTCTAATACTACTAAAGAAAGGTGCGTAATATAATTCTAACCTAGCCATAAATTGGTCCTTAAACTAAGAAGAAAGATGGTGAGGATAGTTTGGATGGTAACCCACAGATAGCAGTGCTCCTATCAGCTGTCCAAGCCAGAAGGGGGATAGGGAAATTAGTTCCCATTGTTCTTATTTACTTTTTAGTCTGTAGCCCATATTTGTACCTTTCTGCTGAGTTAGCTAATTCTGGACGTGACAGTGGTTTTGGCAGGTTGTATGATTATTATTAAAAGATATCCTCCAGGCCCTTTTAGTTTATAAGGACCCTGACTAGCTTAATCAGATCCCAGCTTTCCATTTGCTGTAAGTGTTAAATAAAGTGCCGAACTGGTCCTTTTACATTAAGATCAGTGCTACCTTGAGTGGCACGCAATTAAGATAGCTGAAATAGTCCTGGTTTTTGTTAATACTAATAACATAGATATTAGTATCCTGATAAATGGTAAAGCAGATTAATTTATTGGTTTGTTCCTACAATTAGTCCTTGTCGATCCGAAATGTGATAGCAATAGTTCAAATACTGAAAATATCCAGTTTAAACTGGTAACTCTTCTCAATTGATTTTTTGTTTTGACATAACTAGAGTTGGAATACTGTCATTTTCTTGTCTGACAAAATGATTTATAAGCCGAACATAGCCATTTCAAAACCTGGAGCCAGGGGATATATTAATAATGCTCTGCATTAATCGCCCATCCCCTCCCCTGAACCTGGGAAACCCTGTGTAGCTTAACCCTTTCATGGCTCCAGACGAGATATCTCGCGAAACAGAGTTGGTCCCACCACACTAATGACGAGATAACTCGTCAAAGGCTGCCGTTCCCCACACGCTAATAATAAGATATCTCACAATTGGTTTTTCACTTATTTACCGTCCTCAGCTTCACAAGAGATAAGTTTTCGTGACTGAGGCAAATCCTAGTGGATTCACGGAGACTTAATTAATAGATCTTGCGGCCGCTAGGCTGCAGGGGTATCACTTTTGCGGGAGAACCCCTGTCATCTGGGTTGTCCGTTCGGGGAAGCCCGGCTCACTCCTTTATCCCTTTCTGTCCCTCACCGTCAAGGGTCTGAAGGACAAATTTTGCCATTATTCATTTGAGTCCTAGACACTCTGAGCTTTAGGCCTCTGTTTTTTTTTTGTGATATTCACTGTTTTATTTCGCTATTATTTCTCCAATTGATGTATTTAAATGTATATATTAATGTACATGAAATATTAAGATCATTATATTATTGTTCATTATCACCTTCTTATATCACGTAATCTCTTATTGCAATCGGTAATCTAGCATTTTAATTTATTGAAATAATGATAAAGGTATTATAGAATCATAAAAAATAAATAAAACATTAATAAATAGTCGGTGAAGGTTATGAGGAGTTGAAGGAGTTAAAGCAGTCATCGGCAGAGAGTGGCCTACAGGCCTTAGCGTGGGGAGTGAAATGCCTGCAGACCCGCTCAGCGTCTCAGTGTAACTCTCATTCCGAGTGCTTAGCGGTTAGAGGGTTAAAAGGCGAGGAATTCAAGGGAAAAAAGAGTTGTGGATGTGATTACACTGCTTATTTGAACAAACCTTATATTATCAGCCAATATTTGTTGTACTTTTTGACATTTTGCTTATAACATAGTTCTCGCGAACTTAAATTTTCAAACTGTAATTAATACGGCTTTTTTTTTCGTGAATAATTACCTCTCACTTGGGTAATTAGTCCAAAAATCTTTATTAGGTAACACTATAGATTAGGGTGGGGGGGAGAGGATTTTCTCCGACCCCACCAGGAACCACCACTATCGCCAACTCGTCGCCCTCGCACTCAAGTTAGCTCTCGTACATGTAAATTTTCATTAACTAATTACTATGGGTTTTTTTCCTAGCTAATTACCTCTCGCAAAGGTAAATATTCAAAAAGTCTTTATTATGTGGATAACATATTATAATAACATGGAAAATGGTAGGAGATTAGTTGACAAAAGTCAGTAATGTTGGGATTGCAATTAATCAATCGATATATCCTCCACCAAAGTTTGTTAATTTTATTGACTTTACCACACGAAATTTCTAGGTACAAAATAACACATATAAACTTGAAATGCTTTATGTGTTAACCCTTTAACGACCGTGAACTATTATAATAGTCCGAGCGCGCCATGCCGTGGAGACCTTTGACTAGTCCAGTTGAATAGTTATTAGTTGAATAGTCCAGTGTCAAGCAGGCTTCGCGGACCATAGACTATTATAACAGTTTTGCTTCTCCGGCGTTTCTAGAACGTGAGCTACAATAGTGGTTCAGTTCCCAGTGCTATCTAGGTGTCCGCATGACAAGCTGAAGTATTTTTTCATTACAACAGATATCAAACGAACCCACTTTTGTCTATATTATTTTTCGTTGTCTCTGCTACCTACTACTACCCTTTCTACCTAATACTACTCTTTTCTACCTGCATCATCCTTTCTTAGTCTTATTCAGTCTATATTCTGGCTTCCTACTGTGAGTTTAATTTTAAAATATAAGGAATTAAATAAAAAAAAAAAATATGTTTGCAGAGTCAAAAAGTAGTCGGTTCACCGGGCACAGTTGACTTTTCTACCACTCAGTCCAGCCAGTCCGCTCGGACCCGTTTTCTATTGCTAAAGGGTTATTTAAAAAATCAATTTAATCATGTACAATTAATAAAACACTCAATCAAAATCATTTAAGTGAACAATTTTAAGCTAAGAAATAAATGCAGTTTTTTAGAGAACATCTCTGTATAAAAAAAAAAAAAAGACCATCTGTGTAATTATATTTTTAATATCACATGACCATCTCGATTTCTAACAATAAATGAATTGGAAATGATTTGGAGCATGGACAGAAAGATTAATCTCTATAATTTTTAAATAGAATATACTTAGTTGTGATTGAATGTTTAGGCCATATTTTGTTGTCTGTGTCACGGCTAGTTGGGAGATTTAAGTTTGTATTGCAGTATGTATTGACCCCTAGAACAGCCCTGGAAATTAGATTTAAACGTTGGATAACAAAAATATAACATGTACTATTCATACAATTTTATTACTTCTTCTGACTGCACAATCAACCATTTCCTGTAGTAAAACTTCCCTTACATTACTTCAAGGCATGGACTGTTCCCAGAGGTTATGTGTTTGTGATATAAGTGAACTCGCATATTCTTCGATTCCCGCTGACTACGCTTGCTCTTCAGAGAATAACTAAAACATTCAATGGGTGCTTTCTAGTTGAGATCCAGGACCACACTAAACGGCTCATTATTGGCTGCGGCTTGAAATATTAGAACTAGTACCATTTCCATCTCACAATAGAGGTCATTTTAGATTGTGTAGGGCTGTATTAATAGGGGAAAAATCTATTCTTAAAGTTGATCATAAAAAAAAAATATATTTCTTTAACAAGGTTAAAAAGAACTCTTACTTCTACTTGTTAGTGTCAGTTTTATCCAGTTAATTTAACGTATTAATCCAGCATATACTAAACAATAGGGCATCGAGGAACAGTGGTTCCATGTCTGTCTTTTGTCTGAGCCATTTGAATTGATATCATATACAACTGTTAACAATGAAAATTCAGAGAATTTTTATCTAGAAAAGTCGGATTTTCATTAAAACTTGTGTGAAGGAATTTTCCAATTAATATTTGCTTAAAAAAAAAATAAGCCTTTTGCATAATTTGTTTTTCGGGTGATTTCATTATGTAGGCTACAAGATTGTTTAATAATAGAAATAAAACAGAAACATAATCTTAATTATGTTTTTACATATGAACTGTTATCAACAAGTCAAACCAACTCACAAAATGCGAATTTTAAAATAATGAACTTGGATATTAATCCAGAGAGGTTCTCTATATTCTATTTTACCCTTTTCCGCCCTCGGCTTCTTGCTCATAAACCTCTCCTTCATTGTCGGCTAGTCCTGTTAGCAATATCTCCTCGATTGCTCCTGTACGCTTTCTCAGATGGTTGGCATGTTTTCTCTTTGTTATAACATCAATATCTACTTCATAACTCTGCTTCCTGGTCTTCCTTCTGATCCTTCCTGGCTGCCATCCTCTTTCCCTCTCCTTCCTCACCCAGACTTCATCCCCAGCTTCAAATTTACGACACTTCAACCCCTTATGATAACTTCGTACCTTCCAGGTGTTCGCTTCAGTGTTACTTACATCTGGCTTTAGTCTCTTGAATCAAAGATAGCCTCGTTCCCAAAAACCACCTCTGCTGGCGAAATTTTTGTTGTTTTGTGGAGAAGAATTTCTGTAGGAGAAAAGAAATTTCTCAGAGGCCAAATCTTTGTCTCCAACATCTGTTCTGTATGCTTTGAAACACCTTTTGAACGTTTTAATAAACCGCTGCGAGACCACTCGTCTTAGGATGGTAAGGTGTGGATGTTATGTGATTTACCCTGTTATTTTTACAAAATGTCCATCAGAATTCTTCTGAAACTAATTGGGGGCCATTGTCCATAACAATATTCTTTGGTATACCAAATCTGTCAAATATTTCTCTCAACTTCCTCATTATTATGCTTGTTGTTAATGTTTTTCTTAGACCTTCAACCTCAGGCTATTTGGATAAGGCTTCTATGACAACAAGCCAATTTCTTCCATTGAACGGACCAGCTAAATCAATATCCTACGGTTTTTCAGGAATGTTCCTGGGTTCGGATATGACTTCAGATTCATTGTCTCTCCCCTCCTGACAAGAAGTGCACTGGCTGACCAATTTCTCTACATCTCTGTGAATGTTGGGCCACCAAGCATTTTTATCATCTATCTCCGGAAGAAAATAATTCTCTATTTGCCATAGTGTGTTGGCCCCAAAATATGTTTAAAGTAAGTTTTTCCTTGCTTCCTGAGCCAGTTCTCGGTCCCCACTGAGCCCTTTTACCTTACAAAATCGCTCGAAATAGGAAATACAATTTTCAAGGCTTACCTTAGAGGCAACGAATGCATCCATCAAGAACGTCTCAGACATTCTGGCTGAATTTTATCACTCTACTAGGAAAATAGAATAGTATGGAAGGAAATAGAATAGATTCATTTATTTTTTTTAAAGACTTATATTCAAGAGTGACACAATAAGAAGAGTAAGGAATATGTATATCAGTAAATGTTAAAATTAGGTAAAATTGTTTCAGATTTTTTACTTAGTAAAAAAGTATTTTACCAAGTATGAAATGTAATAGTAGAGATGAGAGATGGTCAACTGTTCTTTAACCTATCGCCAATGAAATGTAATAGATTTTCAGACTATTTTAGTCACACTTGGATTGATTTGATATTAAAAAAGTTACCTAGGATTTTGTAGTTTTTGTTTCTTATTACATGGCCATGGAATAGGGAGAAAAATGTAATGTAGCTGTTTTTTGTGTTAAAAATGATATCTGCTATTTACCCTTACTAATTGATCAAATTGTGCATTGTTTATTAACCTTTTTTTTCCTCTTGTTACAGACACTACAACTATGTGCATCCGACAGCTGACTTTAAATCGAGTTACCACTTTGTTGCGTGACACCATTCTCTGCAAGATTATTGCGGGTGCCGAATATGGTGCAAGAGCTTACATCTACCAGGGATCCACTGTCGCTGATATGGAGCTGAATAGCCCGCAATGTCTCCTCCTCGCGCTGCTACACTCTTTGGTCGTGGAAGACATCATGTCTTGCTGCCTGCTGGCTGATGTCTGTCGTAATTTGCAGCAGCTGCGGTCAGATTATCTTGGGATGTGGCTGGCTACTGACTTTGTGTTCCCTCATCAAGACATTGAGAAGGCAATGACCTTCCTATCGCAGCTACTAGAGGCAGGTACCTTGAAGCTGCCTGACCATGTGACCAGGATAATGTCCTATCTGGCGACTAAATACAGGATCCAGCCAAGACCACCATCCACGGTAAGACTCAATTATATTGAGATTTTAATTAATTTAATGATATGGAATAATTAATATCTTAAAAAGTTAATGTTGAAAATATCTTAAAAGAAGTTATTGTAGCTTATGTTTTTATCTAATAAGGCAGGTCTTTCTTAGGACTAAGTGATCAAAATTTGCAATAATGTAAAAAATTATAAAGATTTGCATTGCTAGGTTGAGACTAAGGCAACATTAAAGTTACATAATTGTAAAAAATCTCTCTTCCGTAGAAAGCAGGCAGAAAAGACTATAATTTCTTAATAATACGGCTAAGGCTTAAAGTAAATTAAATGTAATTTCTTAGATATTTAAAAGAAAGGCTAGGTGTTTGTTACTGTCAACAAAACATTAATGTTTCAAAGAATTATTTTCTATCCCCTCCAGTTTTTGTTGTAACAATTTTTGTTTTGTTAACATACACTGTTTTCTTTTAAAACAGTAAGGTTTACTGGAACGATTTATTTTCATGGCTCCATAAAAATGTGTTTTGACTTTAAAAGAAAAAGAGGAACTAGGTGCCATCAAAAATGAATTTATTTATATGAAATATGTATAAATACACACGTCTTTTTCAGAAACTGTTCGAGAAAAATAATATCCATCTTAAACCATAAAATGACACTCAAAATCCTGTCGCTTCTATCCTAGTGGGACAGTCTTTTTGATACCGATCATTTATATGGCAGCCCCTTTCTTGCTGAGGGGGCTTCTATTCAATGATGTTATGGGAAATAAAATTTAGTTCAATCACTACTTTTAAATAGAGAAATATTAACGATCCCAAACAGTGGAGTACAAATTATCACATTAGTTTGCAAAAAAATTCTCAAGCGATTAAAATTCAAAAATTACGGTCCAATTTATTATAGGCCCTATAACCATCTTTATTTATCCCCTATTTTTCATCCTTGTTGATTTTTATTAGTGTTGAACCATGGTTTGTTCGGCAGTGGTTAATTCTTAGTTTCGTTAGCATTGCTATTTCTTTTTGATTCATGGCTATGATGACATATATACCTCTCTTGCCATTCGCTGATTTGCTGTTTCCTTATGCGATATTCTACCTCCTTCAATGGAAGTTCGGCATTTCTTGCCTGGCAACCCCTACATTACAC
>OU426978.1:4974253-5295704 GCA_911387785.2 Aelia acuminata
GTGTATATATAAATATTTTTTTTTTTTTCTTCAATGCTATTAAATTCTTTGTTTAGTAAAGTCAGCTGCAAGATTTTTTTTTTTTCTTCCTCAACTTATTAACAATTAAATTTTTTTTTTTCTAATTTTACTGGCGCTATAAAAGGCGGGCAGATTTGGTTTTTTTTTTCAATTTTGAGAACCGAAATCGATAAATTTCAAGATTTTCACAATTGTCCGAAAAGATTGTGATGTATTGAACATGGTATTTAATATTTAAATTTAATAATTTTTATTGAGTTAGTGTGTATTCGTACAAATCGAAATAAAACTATTCGTTTTATTGTATTTTTCCGAGAAAAGGGGATCGTGCATTCAGGCCGTGTAGTCAAGTTAATATCGCTCCTACAATAACTTCTGTTTAAAGTGGTTTAAAAAAGTGTAAAACAGTCTAGAGTGTGATAAATATGTGCATTTGCATACACTTGATTTAACTGTTAAATTTTTAATAGAATTCATTACATATATATTCACAAAAAACTAATGTAAATTGAAATCTTTCAGTTCAGGTTAAGTGAAAGTGTATTTCACTGGTGGGGATTGAAGCAGTAAATACTGGAGAGTATTAAGGTAGTTATTATTTTAACTATACTTCTCCCTGGCTGTGTGGATCTTTTTTATTGCATCTGTTTTAATATTATAAATGATGAAACAAGGGAACAATTAAATAACGAGTCTCTCTCACGAAAAAGAAATAGAAATTCACCAGAAACAGAGATAAAACTTAAAAAACATCAGATGAAAATATAATAAGACATTTATGTAAAATGCTTGATGAAAGATTTACTGTTGTTGCAGAAATAAAAAATGATACAAAGAGTATTAAGGGCAAATTAGATTTGTTAGCATCAGAAAATCAAGAATTAAAAAAAGAAATAGCTGAATTAAAAGAAGAGAATCAGAAAATGAAAAAAAAATCTTGAATATTTGCAAAGAGGATCAATAAATAAAAAATTTAATTATATCAGGACTGCAAGGTCTTAAGGAAGGGGACGACCTGGACAAGATAGTACGGGATTTATTTGAGAAATCTGCAATTATAAAAGAACCAATTATTGACAGGGTGCAACTTTTTGCTGATGGAAAGACTTTATTAGTGAAGTTCATTAAACAATCGGAGGTGCATACAGTTTTGAGAGGGGCACGTAAGTTAAAAGGTACAGGAATTCGGATAAATAGAGACCTAATTTACCAGGATCGACAGAGCAGGAAAAAATTATTTGAAGTAAAGAAGAAGATAATGGAGGTAGATAAAAATGAAAGAGTTTTAATAAGGGATGGATATATGTTGTTTAAAAAGAAAAAATTCTTCTGGGATCAAGAAAAAGGAGTCAGCTCAGCGGGAAAAGAAGATGTGTACCTGGTTGCCGATTTATTGAAGAAATATGACAAATTAAAAGCAGCATCGAGTTCAAAAAGCTGAGATTTGAAAAGACCCCAAACCAATATGTTAAGATACAGAAAAAAAATGTTTGTTCAGTTCTGCTATAGTAATAATATAGATTTTTATAATTTTGTAAATAGTTATGATGTATTCTGTCTGTTAAGAGACCCGTTTAGAAGAAAAAGACTATGTTTGTTTTGAAAAGTATTTAAGGGACATAAATTGAAATGGGTTAATGCTTATAAAGAAAGTAAATTCGGTAGAGCAAAGGGTGGTATGTTATATGGAATAAAGTCGAAACTTATAATGAGTAATAAATTTGATTTTGTTATAATAGAAAATTTTATTTTAGTTGAATGCAGAATAGGTGATAACGTTATCCATATTCTACCTTTATACATTAATGTGGCTAATTGGAATCAAGAGTTTGCTGTGGTGGAAAATTTTTTGAATAATAATTTATTGAAATTTGTTCTTATTGGGGACATGAATGTAAGAATTGGAGAGTCACAAAATAAGCCAGCCGAGGTGTTCGAAGGAAAATTTCCTTTTAATATGCGTAGAATCTGTAAGGATAAAGTAATAAATAGTAAAGGGAAAACGTTTTTGGAAACTTGTGATTGTCAAAATTTAATCATTTTAAACGGGAGAACCCCAAGCGACCAACAAGGGGAATTCACTTTTTTAGGGGGCTCGGGATGTTCAGTTAGTGATATTTGTGCTGTATCTTCAAATATATTTGATTTTGTTAAAGATTTTAAGGTTGGATCTCAAAATTTTTCGGATCACATGCCGATTCATTTAATAATGCAATCGGATGTTCATAATGAAGAAGATAAGATTTGGCCACTACTGCCGAAATTGGTTTGGACTCCGTTGGATAATGTTAATTTTAAATCAAAATTAGAAAGTATAGTAAACGATACAAACTGGGAACTTAATAATACACAGGAATCCATTAATACTTTTATAAAACTAATAAAAAAATCTGCAAACCTTGGAAACCAAAATTTTAATAGTCATAGGTCTAAAACATATAAAACAAATACAAGTAAGTTCTGGTTCGATAAAGATTTTAAAAAGTTACGAAATACCGCCTTTACTCTTTTAAATTTGTATAGGACAACAAATTTAGGTACCATAAAAGATATGTATATTTTAACGAACAAAAAATATAAACAAGTATGTTTATTTAAAATGAAAGAATATTATCTAGAAGTCAATTCTAAATTTAAAGAAGTAAATGACGGTAAAAGGTTCTGGCAATTGATTAGAAAATTCAGATGTTCTAGTTTTATAGGTAGTGCTGAAATTGAAGCAAGGGAATGGCTTAAATATTTTAATGATTTATTGAACCAGCCGCTTAATGTGGAATGGATCAGTTATGCAGCACCATTAATTTCAATCCCTTATCTAGATGACTCGTTTACTATGAGTGAACTAAATTATGTAATTAAAAGAGCGAAAACTGGTAAAGCGCCGGGCCTGGATAGGGTATCATATGAATTTTTTAAAAATAGTCCTCTAAATTTTTTAGAGAAATTACTTGGCGTATTTAATTATATTTACGAAACAGCTAATGTACCAGCTAGTTTTGGTAATTCAATAATTTTTCCATTGTTCAAAAAGGGAGACAAAAACGTTGTGAGTAATTACAGGGGCGTGGCCCTCTCTGATACTATTGCAAAGCTGTTTACAGGGCTAATGCTTAAGAGGCTGACAGAGTGGGTAAATAACATTAATATACTATGCTAATACCAAGCGGGATTTAGAGCGGGCTACTCCACTGTTGATAATATTTTCAACTTAATGAACATTATTAAGATAACAACATCAGTAAAGGGCCGCAAACTATTGTTTTTTCATTGACCTAAAATCAGCATTTGACTCATTAGACCGAAATGCCTTATAAATTATATGCTCTAGGAATATCGTCTAAATTTGTTAATGTTCTTCAAGGGTTATATCATAACACTAAATCTTGTGTATGGACATCTCAAGGTGTAACTGATTATTTCACCAACAGAATGGGCTTAAAGCAGGGGTGTCTTCTTTCGCCACTTCTGTTCTCTCTTTTTATCGATGATATTAACGAGTATATTGAGGGCGGGATACGTATAGGTGGAATCAATATTGATGTACGCAGACGACATTGGTTTTATGGCAGAACATCCCTTAATACTCCAAGAAATGATAAATAGGTTCAGTAAATACTGTAAAAGTTGGAATCTGACTATCAACCTAAAGAAATCCCAAATTGTTGCTTTTAGAAATGGGAGTAGGTTGACAAGAAACGAGCGATGGCGACTGGATGGAGAGAGCATATCAGTAGTAAATGAATATAGGTATCTGGGCATAACACTAACCTCTAAATTATCGCTTAATAAGCATTTTGACGAAAGGTTGAGTGCCTCCAGTTTCAGCATTTATTCTACTTTTAACAATTTTTTTTAAAATAATAAATTGCCTCTAACATCAAAACTTGTTGTTTAAAATGCAGTCAGCCGAGCTATTCTCTGTTATGCTGCACAGGTTTTTACAGGGTTTTAGGCGGATTGATAAAGTTGAAAAATTATTTGTTTTCTTTATTAGAAGGTTATTATCACTTCCGCAGAACACGCCTCATTATGTAATATACCTAGAGACCGATAGTTATCCCTTGTTTCTGTATACTCTACAGTTATATATTGACTATATTCAAAACGTATTGAGATTGCCTAGCCATAGACTAACCAAGATCTTAGCAGAGGAGATAATTAAAAGAAATATATTTTGGCATGGTGAGTTCCGGTCTCTCTGTCAGAGATATGATTGGGCTGATAGTGATTATTTAATTAATAGACATAAGCAATGCTTTAATGGATTAATAGAGAAAATAAAAACGGATTTTAAAAGTAATTTATTGCTTAAAGTAAATAATTCTACCTATCACAAGCTCTATAAGGAATTAACTTATGATTTAGGTGAAAAAAAATATATCTCTGATAGATGGGGCCTGAGTCTCATTAAATCAATAATTAAAATAAGGGGGCAACTTCTGTACCTTAATTGTAATGTAAGTCGGGCGATAGAATCCCATTATTGTACATTATGTAATAATAGAGATATAGAGGATATGTGACATTATGTTGGTGTATGTCCAGTGTTGATGGAACTGAGGGTAAGATGGTTAGGCAAGGCAGTATTGTCTAAAGAGGAATTCATCGAATATCTGAATGGTCAAGATTGGCAAGCATTGTACAACTATCATATTAGAGCTTGGAATTACAGGTATCTCCTTATTTCAGAATTTAATACTCAATAAAAAGATATAAATAATATTTTTATTTATGTAAAATTATTATAAATAATTGTTTTATTGAAAAAAAATTGTTTTTTTTTTGTTATTGATAAGTAAGCGATAAATATCAAGTTTTTGAAGCACTCACTACTCTGCAGATGGACTTAAGTCCATGCATAGTGTATTTAAAATGTATATTGTAAAATTATGCATTTCTATTTGGTTATGTAAATAAACACTTTATTATTATTATTATTATTATTACTACTAGCTAGGATGCCCGGCTTCGCTTCGGAAGTTGTGTGGTATTATAATACCAGAAAAACTTTAAAATTAAAGGAAACAGGGAACAAAATGAGCACCTTCTTGAAAATTTGGTTTTAAATTGGTATCAATATTGCGCAGACTTGAGATCAAAGAGCAGAGTCCGCCCAAAGAAGGAACCCTGTATAATTTACAGGGGGTTGAAAATGGTAAATGAACAATTAATTTTGCTGCAACTTTTATGCATCGTTTTTGATGGTTTCTGTGATTCTGAATCCTATAAGCCCATTCCAAGTAGTCAGCAGATAATAAGTTATTGATCATAGTTAAAATATCTGGTATCTCAGTAAAAAAAATTATATTTCCAGTAAAACTTAAGCGCCGGCTACTATGATGGTCCTATTTGATCCAGAAGTATAGAAACTACCGAAGATTCATAGAAACTTTTTTTTAAGACCTTTCTTCCATTTCAATCTCCCTTAAGATATCCCCCTATAATTTGAACGGTTTCTGCATATCTCGAATCTTACTACTATTACAAAGTGAAAATCAAAATTTCTTGAAGGCACAATTTCTTCATCATATTTCTTTTTATCTTGAACTATGAGGGATGATAAAATCTTGAATGTTGTTATGGGAGTTAGTCGTTTTGTCAACTGAAATGCTCATCATACGTAGTAACCAAACCAGCTTCTTTTTCATAAATAAAAGAAGAACAC
Source organism: Aelia acuminata (assembly GCA_911387785.2). NCBI lineage: Eukaryota > Metazoa > Arthropoda > Insecta > Hemiptera > Pentatomidae > Aelia > Aelia acuminata. The sequence continues at coordinate 4,979,940 of OU426978.1, forward strand.
TTCAAACTTTTTATTTTCGATTTATATTCAGTCAATTTATCTCTTTTTTTATGTCTGCTTGTATTCGCTCACGGTAATACTGAGAAATGTTCACTCATATTGCATTAAATTTAATTAAGTATATATTATATATAGATTAAATGTAATGTGCTGATCATATATTAGCCTGCTTATGAGAAAACTAATTTTTAAAGGAATCCAGTTGGTTTTTTAATTGATTGCAGAGATTTAAAATTATTATTTTATTTTGAAAGCAAAGGAGAGACTAATTATTTTCGCATATTTTTTTAGTAATTTAAAAAGAACAGCTGAACAAATATATAACCTTCACAAACATATAACCTTCACAAACATATAACGTTCCCAAACTTAACTGGATGAATGAAAAATAAACATTGAGTGAAACGCACCCTAGCGCTTCCTGGTAGTCTGGAGCTCGAACTAAATTTTTCATTCATAAAGTCGTATCTCAATCTCAGAGAGGCTTAATTAAATGGTGCGAGAGGCTTAAAATTCCAATCCTTTTCTCTTCAATTTTACACTCTTAAGAGAAAAACAGAAACCTTCTTCTCCGTTATGGATTATATGGCTAAACGACGACATAACTTCCTTAATCCTACGTGGAGTCGTTTTTGAGCCTTTTCGGCACGCACATTGTACACTTTGCTTTATAATATATATTGATTATTATTATTGTATTTTTCCGATTTTTGTACCATATTCAATTTTGCTGTGTATTCATAAAAATCAGAAGAAACCAGTACAAAATGAACTTTAAATCTGTATAAAACAAAACACTTGAAATTTTTTTTATTTTTTTTTTTAGAAATCAACGTATTGCTTTCTATAAATTATATCCTGCCACTAAAAAGTGTGAAATAAAAACATTTTATTAAAAAAATTAAACGGACTTCGAAAACTAGGAACCAGTAAAAATAAATGCACTCAAAAGTGTGATGTAATTACATCATACTTTTACATCTTAAAGTATGATATAATTACATCATAGCCATGCCGCCCTCGGATATGAAGTAAAATGGAGGTCCCGAGTCTTGACAATGTCAGTTACTCGTTAAAGATCCCTATCCTAATTATACCGAGATAGGCAAAATTTAGGACTCCCACTGTAGTATCATCCGATAAGCCTTAGTGGCATAAAGTGATGTTAAACAAACAACTTCAATGTATTTTTTTACTTTCATAATGTGCAGAATTTGAGTACTCTATCAGCCTATCCTAAAAATAAAACACAAAAGATAAATATACAATCGCAATCAATTATTTTTGGTAATTTTATACATAAAAATTTTAGTGGAAATTCTTGTTTCTAAAAAACAAATAAAACAATCTGGTGCGTTGTGCATGGGCAACACACAACTTTCACTTAGATTCTGTCAATAAAGGCGTACTGCGCATTCGTGAGCTCAACGTGGACGGAAAATTTTTCTTGCTTTCTCCTGTATATGTTTCCTTGACTTTTTCATATTTAGCCATTTCTTATTTTTAGGTGTAACAAGAGAGTTAATTTCTCCATATAAAAAAAAAACTCTCCCCCAATTAAGCCCCCTCGGAACATTTTAATAATGACAAAGCTTAAGCATTGTAGATACTGAACCACGAGGGGCCGGGATGGCCGAGTGGACAAAGGCGCTTGCAATAGGAAATCAAAGTACAGTAACGTCGAGAGCGGTTACTACTTGGATGGGTGACCGCCCACGTAGTCCAAGCCCCCAGGTATGTGAGACCCGTCAGTCTACCAGAGGCGACTCAAACCGACCAGGCGTAGGAATGATTTACCTTCCCCGTGTGGTTTTCCAGGATGTCAGTAACTGCCCGGAGGTTTGGTTCAAGGACGGAATGCTCCAGGGGAAGAAATATAGGTCCTCTGGGCCTGCTGACTCTGAGCTGCCATAATCCTTACACCTACACTAGTTTGTCACTGTCCTTGAACCCGAGATATGAGTCCTTGCACTTCATATTTAGCCATTTCTTATTACTGGGCCTAATGGGAGACAGTCAATTTCTGCACATAAAGAAAACCATAGAAAATTTTCCTTCATCATTTAAGCCTTAACAAAACCTTTTTATCAATTATGAAACCTACCTGATATTACAGAAAAATTGATTCTCATTAAATATGAAGAGAGTGATATCATTGAACATTAAAACGTTAGAGACATTTTTATTTTAGAAAATCGTAAAAAAAAATTAAACATGCGATAAATTTTATGGAATAAGGTGCCCTCCGTTTACTCAATTTTGACGAAACCTTTGCTGCTATGTCACGAGAATTGATCTACCTCAAATGCCTGATTTCAGGTTCGTACGGTTTATAGTTTTTGAGCTACTCTGTTCACCCACCCACACACATAAACTAGACCACGAGACTTAGCTTTTTGGACCCAGGGGATCCAAAAACATTGTTTAAAAAAAAAAAAAAAAAAAAGGATTTTTCCTAAATAAAATGTATACATAAGTCTCAACATATACAAGCATTAATAATAAATTACAAAAATAATTATTATTCATACATTTTTTGTTGTATTTGTTTATCCGTTGTTTCTTTTCCCAACATAAAACAGATTTCCATTATATATACAATAGATCATTGGTTTTTTCTCTTATTTTACACTTTTTTTTTTTTTTTATATAATTCACACGGAATTCACTTTTTTATTAATTTCGAACGGAAGATGTGGGAATTTTATTCAACCATGTTCTTAACACCATTTCAAAATAAATTAATAAAAATTATTGTGAATGGTTTATCCGTTTTGTAATATCTTTTAAGGAACGGAATACGAAGTGGTGCATACTGTTGTGGCTAGATATACAAGCTAGACTAGACGTTCTTCTGTCGAGAAGGGATGGATTTCATAAATATCACTGTTTGATACTGATGATTGTGTGGTCAGTAAAGATTATACATTGATATACATACAAAGAAGAAAAATCAATGTTTTGAAACATTTTAACACAATAAAGCTAAGTTTTATTAATAATTAAAAATTATTTTTATCGTTTTTTCTGTGGCATGTTTTGAATTCGTGTTTTGACCACCTTGGGAAAGTACTCTACAAGATGCATAAGGTTCTAAAGTTAAGTTGCATATACAGGGTGGCATGCTACTCGTGCGACAAACTTCACCAGTAGATTCTCCCCCTTAAAATGAATAAAAAAGTTCATATTGACCGGGGTCCGATTCTCAACCATTTTGGAATAATTTCGCTTTTTATCGATTTTGAAAGATATCACGACCTGGCATCGGAAAACCGTGATATCTTTAAATCTGACAATTCCTCCGAAAAGCTGATAGCACTGTTGAAATCTTTATTAATCGTTCAATAATAAAATAGCCATTTCAAAATTTTTGGGCCATTTTTTTTGGGTTTTATTTCAGCCAGAACAATAAAATATGTGAAACATTTTATAAATTGGAAAGTGTTTAACAAAATCCAAAGTTTCTAATTTTAGTTTCAGAAGGCAGCAAATTTGAGGGAAAATACCTCATTCATTTAATAACGCTTCTAACACACTCCTCATTTTTTAATTTGGTATTTCTAAGACCACAACATTGATGACAAAAAGAGAAAAACTGTAAATACCATTCCTAAAGAAAAAAGAGAAAAACCATCCCTAAAGCGTTTTTCAATCAGTGTTAGAGCGTAAGTTATTGGAAATGTACTCATGGTATCATCTAAGGTCCCTACTTAGATTTTCCGGCGAGATTAACTGGCCCAATTTATTTAAATTTTATCAAAAAAACGCGGACTACCTTGCTGGAGGACCTTCTTTTACAATTGACAGCACGATGGTGCGTCCCCTCACTCCTCTAGAATAGTTCAGGCTTATTTGACAGAACATTCGAAACGTAAATCGGCCGTGATGGGACAGTTTTAGGGCCACCAAGATCTCTTGATCTCAACCCCATGGAATATTTCGTCTGTGGATATCTCAAGGTACTGGTCTATCGCACTGAAATGACAAACTAGACAATTTAAGAGAAAGGATCTTCGCCTCTGCTGAAAAACTTTGACGTTTTCTCACTTTTGGTGTGACAGTTGGGAGTATAAGAAAACGGGCACATTGTGTATTGCAGAGAACGGCTTCCAATTTGAACATAAATAAAATTAAAAAAAAAATAAAATAATTTTTAAGATATTGGTGAGTTGTATTAGTTTTTTTCATATTTAAAATGAAACTTCTCAAACATTAACAATCCTTGAACCATAATTTTTTCTCTTTTTGTCATCCATATCTTGGTCTTAGAAACAAATTAAAAATGAAGAGTGCATTAGAAGCGCTATTAAATGAGGTATTTTCCCTCAAATTTGCTGCCTTCTGAAACTAAAATTAGAAACTCTGGATTATGTTAAAAACTTTCCGATTTATACAATTTTTCATTTATTTTGTTGTTCTGGCTGAAATAAAACACGAAAAATTGGCCCAAAAATTTTGAAATGACCATTTTATTATTCAACAATTAATGTAGATTCCAACGGTGCTATCAGCTTTTCGGAGAAATTTTCAGATTTAAAGATATCGCGGTTTTCCGATGCCAGGTCGTGATATCTTTCAAAATCGATAAAAAGCGAAATTATAGCGAAATGGTTGAGAATCGGACCATGGTCAATATGAACTTTTTATTCATTTTATGGTGGAGAATCTACTGGTGAAGTTTGTCGCACGAGTAGCATGTCACCCTGTATATATGCAACTTAACTTTAGTTATATAGTAAGTGAAAGTATTGTGATCGTGAAAAATTTCGACTTCCGGTTTTCAACGGAAATACACGTTTTGGGGTCCAATTAACCAAGTCCCGCGAAATGGTCTGTGTGTGTGTGAACAGACTAGCTCAAAAACTATAAACCATGCGAACCTGAAATTGGGTATTTAGTGTATGTATATGCCCGCGACGTGACAGCAAAAATTTCATCAAAATTGGTCAAACGGAGGGGTACTTTATTTAATAACTTTTTAACTTTTTTTCGATTTTCTCAAAAACAGCTCTAAGGATTTTGATTAAACTGAGTATTTCATCTATTAATATGCCCAAAATATAGCTATAAAAATTTCATCAAAATTGATCAACCAGAGGGGCACTTTACTCGATAAATTTTGTCTCATTTTCACGTGTTTTTGTTATTTACTAAAAAACAGCTCTAAGGATTTTGATCAAACTGGGTATTTGATGTATCTATATGAGCACGATGTGACAGCAAAAATTTCATCGAAATTGGTCAATCGGAGGGGGTACTTTATTTAATGAATTTTGTCTATTTTTTACGTTTTTTTTCAATTTTATCCAGAACGGATCAAACGATTTTGATCAAATTCGCCATGTTTAATGAAAATTAGGTGATCTTTAATATCAGGTAAGCTTTATGATTATTAAAATGTTCTGAGGGGCCTTTAATGGGGAAGGGGCCTTTTTTGTTTTCCTATGAAGTACCTCTGTTTTTGTTTATATGGAGATATTAACTGTCTCTCGTTACGCCTAAAAATAAGTAATGTCTAAATAAGAAATATGAAAAAATCAAGTAAACCGGTAGAGTAGAAAAAAAGAAAAATATTCCGAACAGGAATTGGTTGGGGGTGCGGTCAAAATAATGAGCTCAAATATGTGATATTTACATATTTTATTCTAGCCAACGTTTCGACCCGAATTTTAGGTCATCATCAGGGCTAAATGAGAAAAACCAATAATAATAATAAAAAAAAATAAATAAAAAAAAATAAAAAAATAAAAAAAATAAACCAATCAGATAATTTATATAAACAGGTACAAATGTGTGTGAAACATAGTTTTCATTCCCCTGTCCTCTATAGTTTTGGTCAGGTAAGTTTTTTCTTTTCTAATCTTTCAAAGATAAATGATTTTGTAGCACAGATTTCGTTTTGGTAAGTAGCATTATCATATCTTTTTTTTTTCCTTTCAACGGTTATCAAATAAACCTTGAAAATTCATTCCCCCATCTTACTGTGTAAATCAAATACTGCAGGGGAATAAAGATGTATTGAAGCTCTCTTTTGCTGCTCAACTTTTTTATAATCTAATTTAATATTAGATTTAAAATTTAAATCATCAGTACTTAACAATGAGAATTAAAAAAATAAAAAATAAAAAAAAAGAAAGAAAAAAAAATTATGTTTCAAATTTGTCCTATAAATTTATCACTCTTTCAGAGATTAAAAAAAAAAGTCCCCAATAAAATACATGTCAAGAAAGTAGGTGTTTGAAAGATTTTGATATCACAACAGCAAAATGATCCAATTATTCTGAGAAAAAGAATCAAAAATATAAAATGAAGCGACAAAAAAGAAAGTAAAATTGGTTTGTAAAATGACTCCCCGTGAAATTCACTTGAAACGGAAGCGATTGAGAACGAATTCTAATGTATATTTGTTAAGAAAAAACATTTTAAAATGGAGTTGATTTGATGAGACAAAATCTCCTCGTTCAACTGCTGGTGAGAATTTAGACCGACCCACTACTCAATGCATATGTGGAAGGAAACTGGTAAATAAAAACAAAGCAAAAGTGTACAAAGATAATGCTATGTTGCTTAAAGAAAACGTAACGCTTGAACGACAATATGAAAGATGACGGAAAAATCTCGAGAATTGACCATGTAAAAAGTATATACAATAAAATGTCTTTTATTATAGAGGCAATATTAAAACAAAATGTATTCTAAGAGGACATCAATGCTATATTGCAAACACTGTTGCGATCCTTTTAATCCTAAAAGTCTGGTAATTGATTCCATAATTGTTTTAGTCATCTTTATATCACGTTTAACGTGAATTGGTGTTCTGCCACGTCGACTACTTACAGCCAAAGGAATAGTATTACACCGAAAATTTTTTCTTATTTATAACCATAAAATTGAAAATAAAAATGCCGTAAAAAGTTGGTGAAAGTGATCTGCAAAGAACATGTGATACTTGCTATTAGTCGCACTCTATCAAAATGCTACTAGACATTTCATCCAACCAATGAATGTGCCCATCGTTAATTGTCTAAAAGAGCACTAGAAGAGTGAAGTTCATCATTGGAGGGTCTAAAATTGTACAAATCCAACATTAAAAAAGAAAATTTCTAGCCATTACCAAAATCTATTTATCATGCTAACTTAACTGGATGATTTCATTTTTCGTTATAATTAAATTGTGGAAATTTTATTTTGTTTCCAAGGGTGAATTTACTACTTCATAAATAAATATTAACTTTTATTTCAGTCTCTATTAACTATTAAAAATCATAGGGAATCAAAAATTAATGCATTTGGCAACTTTAAAATCATAAATGTCAACTTTCCAAACCTTTACATTTTGATGTGTCAACTATTGACTCATTTTAGAAGTTTCTAAGATTTTTTTTTTTTTCTAAAAGACGTAAATGTTTACCGTAGGATATTGTATTCCTAGTTTTCTAGAGAGATTGGCCTAACTAAATTCATATCAAAGATTATTCTAACATCAATTTATTGGTAAACAGTGTCATTAATATATTTTTTTTTTCTAAACTTAAACTGTCAACTAGTGGTATAGTTACCCTAGTTATAGTTTAGTTTAATTAGAACTATAAAGATCTTATTCAACCTGTACTTCTTACCTCGTTATTGTTGTATTAATTTTCTTAGATGTATGCACTATGCTGTAGGTACTTATATTAATTATAATAGTAAAAATTAAATGACTTAATAACTTAAATAAAAGTATTGTCACATTAAACGTTGAAATAATTGTCACTGCGTACGAAGGAAAACTGATTGAAAGTTGTTTATATTGCTAATAACATTTTAAGAGCGCTGGAGCTCTTATAAGGAATATTAAATATATATATATATATACGTGAGTGTTGCCTTTTAATTCTCAATTGATTTATTTTTTATCATAATAAATATATTACTTATATAATAAAAAAACAAAATGAAGGCGCACTATTGCAAAGGTATTGTCGAAAAACCTATCGAATCTCCACTACCTGAAAATCTAAGCAGACAATTCAACTCGATGTTTAAAAAGGAATTCAAGAAGCGACAATTACAAAGGGGAGCTTGAAAGAACGGGGGAAGATTCCAGTCGCTCGAAGATGGTCAAAAAATCACTATTTCTCAATCCCAACACCATGAAACTAAATTTGAAGAGTTTGATTACATCAAGAGAAAGAAAAACAATAATTTATAATCTTCAAGAAGAGGACCAGGACTATTTATATAGTTTAATTGAAACTTTCTTGAAAATTGTATCAGATAATTTGTTTATAATTATTGTAAAAACTGAAATATATTTTATAAAAAGGCTGGGCATGAGGAAAAGTGATATAATTAGGCCACTTCTAGTCTGGTTTAATACTACTTGCAGGAAATTTCAAAAATAGTAATTGGATTACTCAAATAGATGATTATTATGGTCGGTGGTATATGAAAATTAAAAAAAATTGACAGGAACGCTTTGATAGCACCTCACAACTTTCACGTACGAACTTAATTAGATTAGGAATTGATGTGTTTCGGAAGTATGTAAACGCCATTCCTCAACTTCACACATTTTTCCACATTCGTATATCTCTTTAAGTTATACCATAGAGCATTTCAATATCGAAACTTGGAAGATCTCAGTACTTTTCGATTAATTTTTGTTTATTTATTTTTTTAAGGGACCTAATGTCATAAACAGTCGATTTTTTTTACTGCTAGTTTGTTTTTTACTGCGAGTTGCTTTTTGGAAATATATCGTAAAGGCGAATCGATAGAAAGTGTATTTACATCTTGTAGTAAAGTTTTTCTCTTATTTCTTTCTGCAAGCCGAGAAAGATTGCTGTTCCTCTAAAATCACTTTATATTGCATTCACAAATCTATTATGTAACTAAAGTTTATGAACTAAAATATGATTAATTAATCTTATTTTCTTCTAAATTTCATAGGAAGATTTTTATATCTTATAGGTGATAATTAATTAGCAACTTATCTTCCTTTTTCCTTTATGGATAAGATAAAAAAGACTCTAAAAGAATATGACCAAGAAAGCATAAAATCGGGATTGTATAATAGTAACAAAATTAATAAATATTTAAGTAATTTGAAAGATAAGATAGATGATTATGAAAAGCAAAATGTTATCTATAAAATTGATTGCATGGATTGTGAAAAGTGTGTATACATTGGAGAAACTTAAAAAAAAACTAAAGACCAGGTTAAAGCAGCAGCATCGTATATCAAATTGTAATAATGTAAAAAACATCAACACATCAGCACTAGCATACCATAGTATAAAATTGCAACATAAATTCAATTTTGACAAAACCAAAATATTGGACAAAGAAAATAATGCAAAATATAGAAAATTATTGGAGGCTATACATATAACAAGAAACAATAAAGTCACATTCAATTATAAAACGGATACGAAAAACTTAGACTTAGGTGTGAGCTGACATATATCAAAAATATAGAACATTGTATTTTTAGCATTTTAGGGAGACATAGTTTTTAAAAATTGATTATAAGACTGTCAATCATACGATTGAGATATTATCTATGTAAGTTGTATTTAATGCAATTTATTTAATTTATTATAACAATTATTGAATCATTAAATGTTAATAGATAAACTAATGTACAGGTTTTGAAAATGGGGACACGGCCCCGAAACGTTAACATGGTGTAATGAGAAAATAAATAGTGTAGTGGAAAAAAGGAAGATAAGTTGCTATTTAATTATCACCTATAATTAATTAAAGTTTATCTCATACTATATGTTTTCACATCTTAAATGCTTTAAATAATTTGAGCATCACGTATTTACTTTAGAATAAAATTTTTAATTGTTAAATAATTTTTTTAAATTTTCTTCTGTGATAATGCGGGATATATTTTGGCTGTCGCATCGTGGGCATACATATACATTAAATACTGTATTTCAAATTCGTACTGTCTCTAGTTTTTGATTTAGTCTGTTAACATACACACACAACCACATTTATTCCCTACCTTAAAAAAAAAAAATCGAATTTTTTCACGATCGCAATACTTTCCCTCACTACACATTTCGTATGTAGGTAAGTGAAAGTAAAAAAGCTAGAAACCCTAAAACATATTTTATTAGAATGTCCAATATAAGATTCATATAGAAAACAATATACAAATAAATATTTAATATCTATTTACAAGAGTACTAATAAGCTTATATCCCTGTTAAGCCCAACAGAGATCAATGATTTATTTCATTATACTATTGATGCATTAAAAATAAGATCACTCATTATAATAATTTTCATTATAATAACTGCATATTATATTATAATTTGCATTATGATATTTTTAATATAAAAGAAAAAACAATTAAAATACAAATAAAAAAACAATTATTCATTAATAGAAAATGAATTTTTTTATTTTATTTTATTTTCATTAATATACTATGTTTGTTTCCTTTTGTTTACTGGGAAATTAAATACAAATTTAGTTGTGGTGGGTATAGTTATTCAATACAATATTTAGTCAATCAATATAAATTGCAATTATAATAGCAAGTATAATTAAATAATATGCAAATCATTACGTTAGTGATATTATAGTTGTTTTTGTTTTTTTGGTAGTATCAGTTAGATTATTATTATTATTATTATTATTATTTCTTTTCTTTTTATTTTTTTATAGTTATGTATGTATAATAAAGGTAAGAAATTTTAGTTTCACTATACCACTGTAAAATGTTTGTCTACATAAATACAATATTTTTCTATGCTATTCTCTTCCATTGATTCACTATCATGTCCAATCATTTTAATGATTTAATGCACTTGAAACAATAAAACAAAGAAAAAGCAAACCTTAACCTAGCGCAATGTCAATAAGCTTATCTAATGTTAACCGGACTAGAGATTACTTTAGCCATATCGTAGTTATGATTTTATACACAACAAAAAAAAAAAAACATTATAATTAATTTTAATTTCTCTCTTAATTTACTTAATTTATTACCAAAAATGCATTAAATATCTGAAAATAAGAGACGAAAACCGAATAAGGCAAAGGCCCAGGATTAAGTTATTTAAAGGAATGTTGTTGAATGAAGTTTGAAATTCAGTTGTTACTGCTGAACTGCAGGTTTGTTACAAAAAGCAGTCCCCGACTAGTTCTCATGTCCCAACTTCTTAGATTTTGAGTTTGATGGGTTGGTTATCAAGCAAGAGCCAATCGAACGAGAATACCAAACAATTAAAATCATTATATAAAAAATGTGGGGGTCATGGAACAAACCTTTCAAAAGTAGTTAAAAATCAAAAATTGTAGTTAACCACTTCTTAACTACTAACTAGTAGTTGGTAGTTGCAAAATGTAACTACTTTTTTTAACTAGTAGTTAGTAGTTACGAGTTGCAACTACTTCTAGGGTGGTTACAAAAAGTAGTTGTTCATGCCTAACTACTAACTACTAGTTAGTAGTTGCTCTACGCAACTACTTAACTTGTAGTTAGTAGTTGCTCTACGCAACTACTTAACTTGTAGTTAGTAGTTAAAAATGTAGTTAACTACTAGAAGTAGTTAACTACTGCCCAACTCTGCATGGATATAACAATTGCCTAATAATGGACCTGGCAACAGCTGATATCCCAATAAATATGAGGAGGAGATTAAAAAGGCGTTGGATGAGAGATCTCCTTACTTAAACAGCTCTAGTAATTGAATCAAGCCAGGAAGGGGGTGCTGCTGAGCACTTTTCTTTCCCATGCCTGACATGTCATTGTTTTCTCATCCGGCCAACACATTCGCTGATTGTCAGCTTTATGCAGACAGGTGCAAATAAAAAAAAAAAAATAAAAGCCAAAAAAAAAAAAAAAAGTTGCATAAAGTTCAACAAAATCCATCTCGGAGTAACCGGTGAACTAACAGAAAAAAAAAAAAAAACCACATACATATCCAATTGAGTAACCTCTTCTTTCGAAGAGAATTTAGAATGGTTTAAGTTTTTATTTTTTACATCTCATAGTTGACTATAGTAAGTATTAATGAGCCATTCATTTAGCACTGTATTATTTATGCAGAGGCGAGATTGATTAAATATAAATAACACACATGAAAAAGAAACAAATAAACGATATAATTGAAATAGGGTCTATTCACAATAGACAGAACACAAGCACATGCAAGTTTGTTGCATTGCAACACCATTTTTCGGGACTTGGTTATTTGGACTCAGGGGACCCCAAAACGTGTATTTCCGTTGAAAACCGGAAGTCGAAATACTTTCTCTTACTATTTATTTTATAAATAGGTAAAAAAAAAAGCTATTGGTTAGTTTGGTTGTTTAACGTCACTTTATGCCACGAAGGCTAATCGGACAATGCTACAAAGCCCTAAAGTAAGCCCTAAATGTTGCCTATCCAGGTAAAATTAGGATAGGGATCTCTAACAAGTACTTAACATCGTACAGGCTCAGGATCTCCGTTTTAAGTCCTATCCGAGGGATGGCATGTCCAAGGATTTTTACTATAAAAGGATATGCAAGGGGATTTGGCCGAATTCGAAAATCGTATCCTAACAACTATAACTTTAAAAGATCTAGTTCAAATGAAAAATGTTCTAGATGAAAGTTGCAGAGCTTGAAAAGTTCCTTACATATAACTTCAGCTAACTCCTGAGTGGAAATTCAAATAAAAACGTGAAAGCATTCGTAAAACTTACTTTCTGAAAGTCAAGTTTTTTCGAGATGATCTCATGGATGACGGATCGTGAGATGTCTGGGAACTCAGGTGGAGTTCATCCAGGGTTAAACGACGATCTTTGTGAACTGCATTGTCGATTTCTGCGACAATTTTGTCCGTCACGACTGAGGGTCTGCCTCTCCCACTTTCATCCTCAAGTGAATGCCTTCCCGCCTTAAATTCACGTACCCATCTCCTCACCATTGACTCACTCATTACACCTTCTCCATAAACAGAAATGAGCTGTTCGTGAATTTGAACTGATTTGAAACCCTGTGCATAAAGAAATTGAATCACTCCGCGCAAAACAAGTCAAGAGGGAACGGGGATCGAGGTGGCGGGACGCGACGTGGAGGGCTCCATTTCAACTACCTGCCCTGACGTTGGTAACTGACCGACTGAGGTCACCCACTTCTCATTCTATTCCCCCACCTCCAAAAAACCCCAAAATCCAAAAAATTCGCATATTTTATATCACTTAGCGCTAAATACGTTCACGTTTTAATTATTTTACCTTCACAAAGCAAAGGGCTAATTTTAAAATTGAGGAGCCCGTTGATATTCTATAACTATAGGTAAAGTTAATTTGTTTTTTTTTTAACATTGCGGACAATTAATAATCGGTTTTGGCGAAACGGCTTAACCATTTCAACATTGAGTAACTCGGTCTACACGAAATTTTATGCTCTTTTATTTTAAAGAGACCACAGAATATCCTCTGCGATCAATTTTTTTTCCGAGTTATAAGCAAAAAATGGAAAAAAGTGTAAAAATTTCGATTTAGTTTGCCAATAAAAGTTGATGGCAACTGATCTCAGGTGGCACACGTTGTCTACGAAACGAGTACTTTCAGCCTATAAGATCAAAAACTTTCTTCTAATTTTTGACACACTTTGGCCCTCAGCTGTCGGACACGAGTGTGCGTGTGCTTGTGTGTAGAGACTGGTTCAAAACATATAAATCTTAGGAACCTGAAATTAGTAATATGATGTATAGGGGAGAGTGGGGAACAGTGAATCGCAGTTAACTGTGAGACAGTTGGTTCATGGAACAATTGCAAGTACGAAATTAGAGTAGGGGTCTGTTTGCGAAGACCACAACCAGTTACTTTTAGTAAACAGCTACTTCTTTTAAACACTTATTTTGGCACTATTACTGAAGTGCAGCTTCAAATTAAGGCCCGATCTCCATTGAAAAAGACCCTTTTGGGGGTTTATTTATGTTTGAAGAGCGAGCGAAGCGAGCGGGACTAGAAAGCTAGAATCTATTAAAGCCAATCAAGGCACTTTTTTAACTAAAATAAAGGTGATAGGATTTCGATAACATCACAGTCACATAACCTCTCAAATCAGGTCATGCCCATCTTCAGTACCTTTACCCTTATTTTGATAACGATATTTATAACCTGTATTTGCAAATAATGGCCTAGATCAGAATAACAAGAATATATTTTAGCTATGAATATTTATTTATAATAGTACATACCCTTATTCTACACAATATTTTATTTTCTTTACATAGAAATACACTCGGGACTTGGTTGTTTGAACTCAGGGGACCCCAAAAAGTGTATTTCCGTTGACAGGAACAGGAAGTCGAAATTTTTCACGATTGCAATACTTTCCCTCACTATATACTTCATGTAGAGTAAGTGAAAATAAAAAACTATAAACCGTACGAACCTGAAATTGGGTATTTAATGTATAAATATGCCCGTGACGTGACAGCAAAAATTTCATTCATTTGAAAGAGATTTTGACCAAACTCGTCATGTTTAATGTGAATCAAGTATTTTCAATATCAGGTGCCTACCTGATCAATGAAATATTCTGATGAGGCTTAAATAGTAAAGGAAATTTTTTGTTAAGTATGTAGCGGTTGCTATCATAAGATAGTAACCATTGATATTTCAATAACCATATCGAACTAAAAATTAATGTAACCTTACACATGGACTCTTATCAAGTGTCTTATACACATTAGAGTTTTCTCACTAGTTCGGTATTCTGCTGCAGATAGAAAACGAGAACAACACCGTCAATTCCTGTTCGTAAGCGGTGCTCAGTTTTCTGAAACCACGAAGACGTCAGAGTTTTGGGTGAGAAATAAAACTTGTAAATACTGAAACTAACCTAGAACTTTACATATTTTGATTTATTATTTCCAAAATAAAGTGATCCTTATTTTTTTATGTTAAGATACCAAACAATACCACATATCTTAACAATATTTTTTATAGTATAATATTTTTTAAAAAAGCTGTATAATGTCGCTAGGAAATAATTCAGATAATACGAAGGCTGAAATACAACCACCTCAAATCGACTTATACCATCGTCCAAGTTCTCGAATTCCACGTTTTTAGAAAACCAACCCAGCACTCTAGTTCGCTACATGTGAGGCTGTATTTGCCACTTCAAAAATAACCTGTAGCTCGATTAAGTTTCAACTTCTCCTACCCAACATTGATTTAGATGTCCTCGTACAGGTTCAAGATATCGTGACCGATTCCTCTCAACAAACTTACGAGAATCTCAAGTCGCAATTGTTGCAAATATACGGAGAGTCCGAGACACTTCGAATAAAGAAACTGCTAGAGGATATGCCATTAGGAGACCAGATGCCCTCACAACTCCTTCGGAAAATGAAGCAGCTCGCCGGTACCAGCGTAAATAATGACTTCATTCGAACACTTTGGTTAAGGAATCTTCCTAGCAGGTACCAACCTATTCTCGCTGCAACTGGACATGACGTTGAACAAACTTGCAGAGATAGCGGATAAGGTACACGAAGTTTCTCCGCCGACTGAGACTTTTGCCATAACCGAACCTCAAATATCACCAGATACCCACACAACAACTTCGTGGAACTTTGAAGAATTTCGACAACTGCGTAAAGATGTGGATGAAATCCTTCGCGTGTTAAACTCTAAAAGTCGCGGTAGAAGCCAAAATCGACGATCGCCTGACAACTGAACAAGATCCAAATCACGAGATAAGGGTATCTGTTTTTAGCACAGAAAATTTCAAGAAAAGGCGCAGAAATGTACTAAACCTTGCACCTGGGAAGCAAGCAACACAAAAAATGCCGATTTAAACGCCAACAAGTGAAAGTTGAGGCGGAAACTTTCACTATCCAACCGCACCACCGCCTATTCATCAAGGACAGAATTACAGGCCGACCATTTCTGATTGACACAGGAGCATCAATTTCTCTGCTTCCAGCCCCCAAGGGACATCACAGAATTCCTCTGATTTTTACCTTATTTCTGCTAACAGTTCTGAAATAGCAACTTATGGTGAAACTAATCTTGAATTGGACCTAGGTCTTAAAAAGCCTCTACGATGGGCTTTCATTCTAGCTGATGTGAGTAAGGCGATTCTACTGGCACCAACTCACAGTAGATCTTAGAATCAGGAGACTCATCGATCAGAACACAGGACGCAGCACTACTGGGAGTATCTCATGCAAAGAAATTCCAGTTTATTCAATATTACCTGCAGATAACTGATTTCTTCAGATCCTCAACGAGTTTCCCACTCTTACAAAAGTAACACCTATCCGCGAACCTCCCAGTGGAGTTGTAGAACATCATATAGAAACCAAGGGCCTACCGGTATCTTCTAAATGCCGTTGCCTACCCCCTGGAATTAATCAGGAGGTCAAGAAGGAGATTGAAAGCCTCATCAAAGACGGGATCTGTCGACCTTCCAAAAGCCCCTGGTCTAGCCCGCTCCACGTTGTGAAGAAAAAAGATGGCGGCTTACGGCTTTGCGGTGATTACAGAGCGCTGAACGCACAAACAATCCCGGATCGTTATGGAATTCCCAGTCTCCGAGATTTCACAATGGAGCTTAGTGGAAAGAAGATCTTCTCCAAGATCGACCTTCGCAAAGCTTACTACCATATTCCAATAGCGGAAAAAGACAGGGAGAAAACTCCGATCATCACTCCGTTCGGATTGATCGAATACAACAAAATGAGTTTTGGACTCAAAAATGCAGGTCAGAGCTTCCAGCAATTCGTCGACGACCGTTTCCGAGATCATCCCTTCGTCTTCAAGTTCCTGGATGACTTTCTCATCGCTTCGGAAAATGAGGAACAACACTGTACTCATCTTCGAGAGATTTCAGACGACTCGACAGGGATGGAATCGCTATCAACCCGGCCAAATGCATTTTTGGTGTCCCTGAACTCGACTTCCTCGGTCACCACCTCACAACCACAGGAATCACACCACTCAGGGATAAGGTAAAAGCTATTCTTGAGTTTCCAGCACCCAATGATGTAAAGCAACTCAGAAGATTTATGGGGATGGTAAATTTTTACCGACCAAATTTTCCAAAAGCTGCGACTATCCAACAGCCTCTCAACAATTTGCTTCACAACAAGAAAAAAAATGATAAAAGCCCCATCAATTGGACTGATGAAGCTATGGAAGCCTTCGAAAATACTAAGAAAAGCCTTGCAGAAGCTGCCGAGCTTATTCACCCGGACCCAAAAGCCGAACTCTCTCTCTGCTGTGATGCTTCCAACAAGGGATTAGGAGCAGTCCTCCAACAAAAGAAGGATGGCAATTGGTTCTCCCTTAGTTTCTTCTCTCAAACACTCAACAATGCACAGAAGAACTACTCAATCTACAATAGAGAGCTTCTGGCAATCTACAAGGCCGTCAGGTATTTCCAGCCGTTACTAGAAGCCAGAAGCTTTACAATTATTACACCACCACCGCCCACTTGTCCATGCTTTCGTCCAGAAACCTGAGATAGCTACTCCTATCCGCATCCGTTGGCTCTCTTACATTAGTCAGTTCTCAACAGAAATCGTCTACAAGCCTGGGAAGGATAATACTGGTGCAGACTCTTTGTCGAGGATAGAGGAAATACATACCCCAGATGATTTTGTTGCACTCTCTCTCGCCCAGGAGAAAGATCCTCACATTGAACAACTCAAGAAGCATGAGAATCTCATGTTCAAACTCGTAGAAATTCCAGGCTCCAGCAAGTCACTCCTGTGTGAAATGTCCACAAAGAAGGCAAGGTCATATCTTCCACTTGAATTCAGGCGCGAAGCATTCTTGAAGATCCACAACCTCAGCCATCCAAGTATACGCACTACACGAAAACTGGTCGCACAGCAGTTTTTCTGGCCAAATCTAAACAAAGAAGTTACAGAATGGAAACGGTGTTGTATATCTTGCCAGAGATCGAAGATCCATCGCCATACGGTTACACCACCAGGAACGTTCCAGCCAGTTGCCCGGTTCCAACATGTGCTCTTAGATTTAATTGGACCTCTTCCACCATTAGATGGTAAAAGGTACTGCTTAACCATGATAGATCGTCATACTCGATGGGTAGAAGCAATTCCCCTACAGGAAATCACTGCAGAAACGGTCTCATCAGCATTCTACAGGGACTGGGTTTGTAGAGTGCGGAGTACACGCATGCAGAGTATGCCTTTAATGACAGACCATTGTTCACTATTAAAGCCGTTCTGTTCATTTAATGGAAATTATTTGTTTCATGGTAACTAAATGAAGTTTACAACAACTACATAGAGAATTATTAAATCAGACGACTTGGAGTATTATGCTTGCATTGCCGAATTATCACAAGTAAAAACTTTTATTTAATAATAAAAAAAAAATTAGTTAACTTTAGAGAGCAAATAAAAACAAACATAAGAAATGAATGTGGAAAAATGTGTGACTTTGAGAAGTGGATATTAACAAAACATGTCAATTTCTAATCTATGAAAGTTGGTAAGTGAAAGTTGTGTGTTCTGCGCATCTATCCAGTTTTTTTTACTTAGTTTTCTTCAGCTCTGCTCGCTGTAATATTATTTTTGGTTTCAAAGCGCGAGCTAGAGCCCGGAAGACAAGTGTATCTTTTTGACTTACTTTTACTAGTTCCACTGTTTTTTTAAAGTTAAACCACATTTTTTTTTGGAGCTCAGAAAATAAATTTTCCCAGTAAAACTTACTATTTTAAAACAAGACACACAAAAGTTCATAAACGCACACAATATATCTTGCTGTAATTTCGAATGTTAACATAACAAAAGTTGTTTCAATAAAAACTGGAGGGGGGTAGAAAAAAAGTTCTTTTAAACATTAATGTTTTGTTTACGGTAAACAAACACTTGGCCTTTCTTTTAAATAAGATTCTAAGAAATTACATTTAACAGGCTATCTCTACTCTATGCTTTAGCCGTTCTAAGAAATTATAATCTTTTCTGCCGGCTGTCCCCTTAGGAGAGATTTTTTTACAAGTATATAACTTGCTAACTTTATTGTGGCCTTAGTCACAACTTAGCAATGCAGATCATAATTTTTTACACGATTGCATATTTTGATCACCTAGTCCTCAGAAAGACCTACCTTACTAGATATAACCATTAGCTACCATTACTTATTTCAAGATATTTTTAACATTAACCTTATAATATTCATCCTGTATCATCATATTAATTAAAATCGCAATATAATTAAATATACAGGTGTACTTGTCTTACCGTGGATGGTGATCTTGGCTGGATCCTGTATTTAGTCGCCAGATATGACATTATCCTGGTCACGTGGTCAGGCAACTTCAACGTACCTGCGTCTAGGAGCTGCGATAGGAAGGTCATTGCCTTCTCAATGTCTTGAGAAGGAAACACAAAGTCAGTAGCCAGCCACACCCCAAGATAATCTGACCGCAGCTGCTGCAAATTACGACAGACATCAGCCAGCAGGCAGCAAGACATGATGTCTTCCACGACCAAAGAGTGTAGCAGCGCGAGGAGGAGACATTGCGGGCTGTTCAGCTCCATATCAGCGACACTGGATCCCTGGTAGATAAAAGCTCTTGCACCATATCCGGCACCGGCAATAATCTTGCATAGAATGGTTTCACGCAACAGAGTGGTAACTCGATTTAAAGTCAGCGGTTGGATGGACATAGTTGTAGTGTCTGGAACAAGAGAAAAAAAAAAAGGTTAATAAATAATGCACAATATGATCAATTAGTAAGCGTAAATTGCTGAACTCAACTTTAATATAAAAAAATAGCTACATTACAATTTTCTCCCTATTCCATTTCCAAGTAATAAGAAAGATGGACTACAAATCCTAGGTAACTTTTAAATATCAGATCAACTTAATTGAGTCTATCAAAGTCTGAAAATTGATCAAAACATTCAATACCGGCTCCATATTCTCTAGGTGAACCGATTCGATTAACCCCTTCGTTTCTTGCAAGTTGTAAGCGAAAAACTGCAATTCTCTGAGGACTTTTTCGAAGGTGTCATTTTTTTCAGTCTGTGGAGATGAAAATCTTTGGTTACATACACTTGTTTGACTGTCACTGTTGTTTGCGAGTTACAAGCAAAAACATGTGATTTCAGTCAATAGAATCAGCACAGGCTTTCCACAAAACCGATATGTGTATTAAAGTATTCCGTCTTCTAATCTCACCTCTTCTCCATATTACAGGTTACTCGTGGCTCCTCCTTGTGTTGGTAAAAATTTACAATTTTAACACATCTATTCTTTACTCCACCCTGACCTATGTCCACGACGCAGTAAATATGCACTATATGCACTACACGATACTAAATGTACGGTGTTTACTTTATTTAAGTGAGATTGAAGTAGGTCAGAGTGTGAATGCTTCACATGGGTCAGCTAGTCGATAAATTTACTAAACATGCATTTTGTAAAAGTTCATCTTTTAGAATAAATAGTTTGCTAATTTCTTATTCAGATAACAATAATAAAATGCTAAGATCCAAATTTTTTAACTTTTGTGTACCAAAACACACAATACCGACAGAAACATTCTATGATATGTTTCTAAAAAATGTGAGGATGAGATTGAAAGTGGTAGAGAAAAGCCATTACGAGAATCTGAGAATAGAACATTTGGTTGTACATACTTCTGAGTATAATAATAATAATTTTTTTCTACTAAACCTAAAAAAAAAATATGTGAAGATATACTCTTATAAGAAAAGGATGTGAATGGGAATAGAAAATTCTGAGAGTAGATTATTAGACAGACAGAAATAAGAATATTACATGTTTTAATCTGATTTCCAGGTCTTTATCAAGACTAATTGTAGCTATCAAGACCTTCTAAACTTAAATCTCCCAACTAGCCGTGATGAAGACAACAAAATTCGGTCAAAACAATTCATCACAATTTAAATGTATTGTATTTAAATATTAGGGTTTATTCTTTCTGGCCAGGCTCCAAATAATTTCCAATACATAAATATTTATGGTCAACTAATATTAATATCTATGGTTCCTCCACCATTTTCAACATAAATAAATTAACACAAAATTAAAGGAATCTAATTAATATGTCAAAAAGTACAACTACTACTGACAGATAATGTAAGATTTGTTCCAACAAGCAGTTGTAACCACATTCGAGACTTTTTTGTCCTCCCATTCCTCGCCTTTTAGATTATACGGGGTTTTCCAGGGCCAGGGGAGGGAGTGGGGGAATAATGCTGAGTATTATTAATATAACCCCTGGATCCAGGTTTTGAAGTGGCATTGCGGGGTTATCAATCCCATGTCGTCAGGGGCTGTGCGTTTGTTCCCTCGGCCATCTAGCCCCTTTCCCTGTTCATAACTGTTTCACATATGCCAACACAGACCAACAGTATAGTTTACCAACAAGTGCTAACCCACTTTTCAAAGGGGAAAAACAATTCCCTCATCAAAAGCAGCAGGCATGCGCAATTATTTCCTTTTAACCACCCTAGAACTAACAAAAGTGGATTTCAAGAAATCAAAAGTATCCCAACACTAGTTATGTCAAAACGATAAACTGAGAAGAGTTAACCATTGAAACCGCACATCCTCAGTAGTTGAACTATTAGGAAAGAGCAGCCTACTTGTTGGAACAAACCAATAAATTATTTATCTCAAATAAACTGATTTATTATCATTTATCAGAATATGAATATCTAAACCTTTTATCAAAAATCATTACTATTTCAGCTAGATCAATTCTGGATATGGCTGATATGCGACCAATTTAAGGTAGCCCGGATCTCAACTGATTAGGAAAAACTGTACAAAATGTGTGGACAAATGTATAATAAAAATATTTAATCCACAGACTCATTTAAGAATTGCATTCTTAATACATTGTGTTGTTACATTGTTTTTTCAGAGCTCCATTTAGCCATTTTGAACTTGATAAATCACAAAAAGATTGAGACGGGGATAAATCGCTCTACTATGTTTACTTCACTTTGACTGATCACACCGACCGAGTGATGATTCTACTGAATTTTTACTGTTAACAGTAGCATGTGATATCATTTCAAATGGCTCTGACAAAAGACTGACATGGAACCAAAAATGTTCCTGGATGCCCTATTCTATAGTGGTTTAAACAGGTTAAAAGTTTTAATTTAACAGGTTAAATTAACTGGATAGAGATGACACACACTACATAGAAAACTATACAGAATAGAATTCATACTATAGTCCCAGTTTTGTTATCAGTCAGGGTATGAAGACAATGGCAGATTGAATTATCTATGGCTCAATTACTACTGGTACATTACTTCAACCAGTCTATAATTACTGTGGAATAAAGAGGAAAGTAAATACATACGGCCCAGAAAGTTATGTAAAATTAACAAAAAACATGTGGCACTACGATGGGAGGATACGCTAATTTCACCAATCCTCTTAAACTACATTTCAATCAAGATACAATTTTTGATATCAAATAAAAAAATCATTAACAAGGGAAACTTCAACTAACGACAGAGACTATCGGAACTTACCTCCCGAGTCCTGGGTTGAAAAATGTTGGAAGAAAATAAGATGTTAAGCTGCACGAATCAACTAGGGAATGGAAGCAGTGTTGCCAAGTAGGGTGAATCGGTTTTCCCCACTTCCCAGCCAACAATTTCCCCACTTTTCCATAATTTTCCCCACTTTTTTTCATTCGGTACAGTCTTCATTAAATTTTACTTCAATCAACTTGTGACATCATTTTAATAAACATTTGTTAATTTGCATAAAAAAATAAACTCAATTGCAATTTCTTTAAAATAATGTTCTCAAGAATCGATCGATCACGGCCGGGAATCGAACCCAGGTCCTCTGCATTCAGACCTCTCCTTGACTACCACTGCCCCGCCCCGTCACTGTCCCCGTGAGCTCTAGTTAGCTCTCGCTCCCGTAAATTTTCAAACCTTCATAATGCAGAGGACCATGTTCGATTCCCGGCCGTGGTCGCATCTTTTATCTTCTAATAAAATAGTTTTTAAAAAAATAATTTATTATACGCTTTACAATTGGAGCTTATGAAACTTGTTTTGGATTGTTATTGATGTAATAGCCATAAGAATGGAAGGCTAGACCTTGGAAAAAAAATTAATAAAACAATAGTGAAGCAAGTGAAAAACAGTCATCAAACCCAGTAGCGGATCCAGAAATTTTCTCAGGGGGAGGGCGCACTTTTTTATTTTTTAAATTTTTGTGTCCTAATTTAAGGACCTAATTTAAAATATTAGTCCAAATTTAAGTAGTAAATTTCTATTAAATGTTTAAATACAATCCATTTTTCATTTAAGGAGTTTAAAACATTATAAAATACGGCCCTTTTTATAGAGAAATAGTAATCATTTATTGGTATCCTCACCTCCAGGGGGGGGGCACGCCCCCCCCCCTAAATCCGCCACTGATCAAACCTCTTATCTAATTCTGTTACTTGTAAGCCTTCTGTAATGGAAAATTTTGGGAAAGAAAGTTTTATATACCATAAGATTCAGTTACTACATATTAAATTAAATTTTAATGGAGATATGTTATCTGAACAGTTGAGGTAAACATGTAAATAAACAAAAGTATTTTCACTATTCAATGATGTAATAATCGAGCATATAAAAGAAATCGATATAATGCTACATTGTTAAAACATTCGATTAGCTTAACCAAAAAATATTTCATTTATAACGAAACAATCCATAATCTAAAACATCAAAGATGCCATATTTGAAAATTTTCCCCACTTTTCAAAATCAATGTTTTAAGAAATTCCCAACTTTTTTGGAAAAAAAGTTTTTCCCCAATTCCCCACTCTTTTTGAAACTTTACCTTACTCTTGTGGGGACTTTACCCCACTGTTGGCAACAGTAAGGGTGAGTGACTGGCGTACCTGTGACTAGGGACGTACGAACCGATCGATATACGTAAAGTATCGATACTTTCATTTCGATACCAAGTAGTTTTGGTATTCAAGTATGAGTAATGGTATCGATACTGAAAGTTATTATCGAAAAATTGCTAGAGCGTAATGATTCAAAAATTTGCCCTCCAAAATATTTTCCACTCAGTCTAGCTCATCTGAGGAAGACATATCCCCAGGTTCCAGGTCAGAAGCATACGATTTTTGGAAACACCATAAGGAACTTGTGCATGAAAAAAAGATTATAATTAATGGCGATTTCCAGGATGAAGTATCCCGATATTTAAATGCATTGAGAGCCACATTGAAAACGGACCCAGTAATCAAACATTGCAACCTTTTGCATTTAATTTTATTTATCGAGATCCTTAATTTAACTTAATCGGCCTGATATCGAATATTTACTTATATTCGAATATAAATTACTTGAATATATTAGACCATAAAATACTTGAATCAGTACCGATATCGATATTGAGTCGACTGTTTTTCTATAAGATTCTCGGAGATGACTGATAGTCATGAAGTTGTGTTATATTTTATACTCATATATTTGGTTTTAGCCCTGATGAAGAACCCCATTTTAGATCGAAACGATTAAATTAAGAAAATGTTTTATGTCTAAAATTCCTGACTATCAATCATTCCCGAGTATTTATTTAAATATAAATATAGTAAGTAAATACAATTTTATTTGACATTATGGGCCATAAAACCAATTTTATAATTAAAAACTTATAAAAACACTAGCAGACTCGGCCACGCGTTGCTGTGGCTCAGTAGTTATATCCTAATATTTTTAAACAAATACAGTAATACCAATATTCATTGATAAAGATGAAAACCTTTCAGCTAATCAAAATCCAACGTGATTGAGAATAGAGCATTACACCATTTAAAAGTATTTGGTAAAGAATATAGGAAAGTTAAAGTTTTTATTATTTACATCCCATATTTCAATGTAGTTTGATTAAGGCCCGATGCACACGGACGACAATTTTCTGCGATGCGGACTATAAGCCGGGTCAGGGGTACCTGGAGTACAATGGTAAATCCGGTCGGTCCATTGTACTCCAGGTACCCCAGACCTGGCTTATAGTCCGCATCGCAGAAAAGTGTCGTCCGTGTGCACCGGGCCTAAAAAGGAGCTGATTGTGTTTACGACTCACAGAGCTGCCAACACTATCGCCCTTTTTTTATGGATCGGGATAAACTAACTCGAAATGACTATATTTTTCCACTAATTTTAAAAAGGATGACTGAAGTAAGTTTTGATTACCTCGGCCATTGATCTATCGATTATTGGCCTAACACTACTTCAACTTGGTATTGTTAGTTTAACAACGGGTTTAATTTTGCTAAGGGTCATGCCAATCTTGGTTAACGCGTCATATATGTCCTTTTGATAGGCGTTTTTCTCAATTTATTTGAGACCTCGATTTCCCAACCCTTCGGCTAATAAGTTTTCGGTAGGAGGGTGGTGTGTTGAAGTTTTTAATTTAGCAATATATTTGAGTGATAGTAAATCTCTTCTTAAAGAGGTTTTTACATAATACAATTAAGAATTTTTATTTATTCAAGTACTAATTTGTTCAAAATATTTTGGGTTAACCTGTTTTTTTTTTAACACAAACCAAAGATTTGATGGTTTCCACACACGTGAGCAGGCGATACCCATTTCCCACGTGAGTTATGCCATTTCCCGAGGGAAAAACACGGATTTTCAAAGTCCAAGTGGACATTGTTTGCCCTTGGGATTTGTTTATGGTCATGGCAAAAGCCAAAGGAATAGGATATTGAAGCCTTTTAAATTTTATTGAAAATTCTGTCGGTTCCAGGGGAATAGGTGGCAATAGGGAGATATCTCCTGTAAACCTTCCAGGCAACATTTTTCCTTCAATAACATTTCCTGTGATCCTTTTAATGACCAAACGTGTACAGTTGCACAATTGAGGTGGATTTAAGTTACGAAGAAGAATAATCAGTGAGCCAATCTTCAACTGGAGATTGGTTGGGTGTATATCCAGGGAATTAAAAAATTCAGATGGGAAATTTACGGCATCGTTTACATCTAGAACATTGTCAATTGATTTTGGAAGTTTATTTAATCGAAATCAACATTTTTTGCTGCCAAAATAGCACGACTACCCAGCCAATTATAGTCCGAATAATTGTTCAAAATATCAGGAAAGACACTTTATATTTCGTAGACAGTTCATTTTTCGTCTCTACAACAGTTCAGAAATTTTCTGGTAATTTGATAAATTTTGAATTTCGATGCAGCTCTATTTCACCGTTTCCAATATAGAGCAATTGTTTAAAAAATATATCTGCCGATGGATTATTTTGCAGTAGTACTCTCATATTTATGGCGGATAAATCTGAAACTTGAGGTAACCCAAATAACAATTATTCCTGTTCAGTAGAGGTGTAATAATCATTAAATGTAAAATTTAAAAAATGCCGCGATTTGTAATCCTTTCTTAATCAACAATCATTTAAAGATAAGTAAAAAATTGTATTCTGGTGAAATTAACAACGAAATATCATTCCCAATAATAGCCTACTTTAAATTAAAGAAAGGATTAAAATCTTCGCTAACATTTCTTAAATTTTACATTTAAAGATAATTACAACTCTGCTGAACAGGAAGTAACATCCTCTATTCGATTGGGATTAAATTTTCTCAACTTTAAATTATTGTTGATAAAGGAGGAATTACAAATCTTCACTGACATTTTTTAAATTTTACATTTTAGATCTCGGGTGAAAAATGATAAATAGGTTTGGTAAAATAAAAAAACACTGTATTTAAATAATAATAACAAAATGAATAATGAAAATAAAGAAACTTCTGCTAAATAAATTAACTGAAAATATAATATTAAAGTCTTAATTATGCAGTTCTTTAGCAAATCACAAAGTATCCCACAACATCTAATCAAAACACTCTTTTTGTGAGGGAGTTTTTACGACTGGTTATCCGCAGTGTAGCCAGCTTACTAATTTTCACTAATTTTTGGCAACACTGACTCCCCAAGTCAGGTTTCTATTAGGTTACGCCTATGACAGTAGGTGCTGTTACAACATTTATAGAGTATTATTTCAAATAATAGCCTAATTTAAGTTATTAAAATTTATTTACTTTACTAAAAGTTGATATCAGAGTGGGCCACAGCAAAGCATTTCAGTGCTTAGCTAGTAATTTAATTTAAATACAAATAAAAAAGGAAAAGGAAGAAAAATTACCTACACATTTGAGAATTTATTGTAACCTTTTCTTGATTTATTTATTCTTTAATGAAAATTAACAATAAATACAAATTTGTATTACTATTTGTCTGTGGAAAATAATAATATAGGAAAAATAACTGCACTCACATAACGCAATACAAAATTATAATAATGATAACCTGTATTACAAAAGCATGCTTATAAACAAAAACATTATGAAATCGACATATGACGCCATGTTAATAAATCGAAACACGACCTACCGTATTTGCAATAATTCGCTATATAAGAATTATTTTGATCACTAATGAAGTTAAAAACTATCCGGTCCGTTAAGTTGGCCAAAACTATATACATTGAGTCAAATTTCATTAAAATCGGTTCAGTAGTTACTGAGAAATAGAGAGACAAACATCGGGACACGAGATTTTTATATATATAAGGATGAAATTTAATTAATGGTATAACATGGCTAGTGCTAACTATAATTTTATTTATAATATTGTTAGTACTTTATATGAGTACTCATAAGTATAGATACTTTCCTTTCGATACCTTGGTGGTATCGAATATTTGATGAAAATACTTAAATGAGTATCGGTATTGATACTTTGTTGGTACCGTACGTCCCTACCTGTGACTCAGTCATTGTGATTTACTGGTCACCATTTGTCACAGTGACTTTTAAGGAGCAATCACTGGTCACTGCAGTGACAGAAAATATCAGTCACGCCACACCCCTATTTGTCACTGTGATTTACCGGTCTCCATTGTCCCTGTGACTAAAGCGGACCTTACACTATCAATAATATTCACAATAGAGTACGGTACTGACAATAATATTGATGGTGTAAGGTTAAAATTTGAGTATTGATGGCGATAATGATGAAAATCTAGATATTCTGATTTCGGAGCGTCAATATCCAAAAGTGGAGGGGATATTTAAGCCTGAATTACACCAACCGAGTAGCTCGCTCTGTCACTCGGCCGAGCAAAATATTGAAGATTGGGGTGATTACACGTGGAGGAGACAGCGGGCGAGTCAGTGCATTGTGGTTATATGTTCGTGAAACATGGTTCGGTGTAGGAGGCAAATAATACAAATCAAGAAAGTTTTTAAGAAATGTTGCAACTTTATCATACCTGCCATTGATTTTTTAAAAAAAAATGTTTAAATATTTGAACATTTTTTTATGTTTTCCTCTTGTGCCCGATTTCCATGGTAGGTACCAATTCCTGGAGCCATTTTACACAGGATTCGTAAACTGAAGATAATCCACAACCAGATTTTTTAGAACCGTGATTTTTTTTCTTTTTATGGTTGTAAATTGACCTCAATTTTATAATTTTATTTTTTACCTCTGGTACACCAAAGTCAGGTAAATTAATCGCTTTTACTAACTTGATATAAGCGATCGCATGACGAATTTGCTTGTTTTTATAGGTTGCCGATTTGAAATTCCAAGGCATTCGTGTGATTTATACTCTTGCATAAATTTAATTGTTTTTTCAGAGCTCCATTTAGCCATTTTGAACTTAATAAATTAATAAATCACAAAAAGATTGAGACGGGGATAAATCGCGCTACTACGTTTACTTCACTTTGACTGATCACACCGACCGAGTGATAGAGATGATTCTACTGAATTTTTACCGTTAACAGTAGCATGTGATATCATTTCAAATGGCTCTGACAAAAGACTGACATGGAACCAAAAATGTTCCTGGATGCCTTATTCTATAGTGGTTTAAATAGATTAAAAGTTTTAATTTAACAGGTTAAATTAACTGGATAGAGATGACACACACTACATAGAAAACTATACAGAATAGAATTCATACTATAGTCCCAGTTTTGTTATCAGTCAGGGTATGAAAACAATAACTGATTGATTTATCTATGTTTCAATTACTACTGTGATATGAGTTCAACCAGTCTATAATTGCTGTGCAATAACGAGAAAAGTAAATATGTATCGTCCAGGAAGTTGTAACATTAACAAAAAACAGGTGCCACTAATTCAGATTTGAATACGCTGATTTCACCAATTCCCCTGAACTACATTTCAATCTAACATGATACAATTGTCAATACCAAACAGAAAATTACTACTCAGGTACACTTAAACTAAGGATAGAGACTAGCGGCACTTACCTCTTAAGTCCAGCAGTGATAAGATGATAGCAAAAGAGATAGTAAGCCTGTATGAATCAACGATAGTAACTGGCGTACCTGTGACTGTCACTGTGATTTACCGGTCACGATTTGTCACTGTAACTGAACTTTACAAGTAGTCACTGGTAATTTAGTCGCTGGAAGATAACTGTTATCAAAGGTCACTGTAAGATTTTCCGCCGCAAGAATTCACTTATCGGTGACCTAGTGTTTGCTCACTCTTGACTTTCCCCCGGCGATCTCCCACCACAGCCCCCCTCTCGCCGCTGTTATCAGCAATACCGGTCATATAAAATAAAAAATCTCTTTAATAATAAAAAAAAAAAAAGGTTTAGTCTTTCCTTCGTAAATTCAGAAAGTACGTTTGGCGTAAAATCAAGGCTTAAAAAATATATAAAGACTACCTAGGTGGAGCAGGAATTTTTCAGTGGTGCTGAGGTGTGGACTAGAGCTATTAAAATTTTTATGTGAAAAGTTTGAATAAAACCACTTTTAGTACTAGTGTTGAAAATAACTATAAAAAGACTTTATAAATAATACAAAAAGTGTCCAAAAATAAGTGCACTTAAAGAAAACATTAATTTATCATAAAATACATTTTTCTCTTTATTGCACCAATGTTTTATTATTGACGCCTTTTTAAGCATTTAATTTGATATAAACCCAGCCTTTTTAATTATTACTTACTTGATTTATTCATTTGATAATTATTGCATCAGATAACTGGGGAAAAAAAAATCAATTTTACTTTTTAGGAAATGACGTTAATAAGTTGATTAATAAACCAATAATCTTTTCATCCCATTTACTAAAGATCAGGTTAATTTAATGTAGATTTTATAAAAACTAAAACAAAAAAAAATAGGTAAAAATAATTAAACACACACACACACACACACACAATAAACCATTTAAAATGTTTGTTTTTTTTAATAAAGAAATAATACAATCTGCCACACTTAAGGGCATTTAATATTAGTACTCTAAAGATAAACAAAATAATAATTAGAATGGAAAAAGAGAAACTAAAATGTATACAGCCAAAATAGGAACTAAAACAACCATCCATTGAAATAAAAATAGAAAAAAACAAAAACATACACGCATTATTCAAACCATACCATTTAATTAAATTCAGAAAATATTAATTATAAAACATCAAAAATTTAAAAATAATTATATATATTTGAAACATAACAAAATGTCTTTTATTTTTTAAAACATGTATATATTAATTGCCTACTACAAAAGAAGAGGAACTGATTACAATATAAGACAACAACACTGCACGGCCTGATGAAGGCACACCTGGCTGCTGAGGTCACCGCTCCCCGCACCTGGACCTCAGGTAGTCTGCTACAGCGCTGTGGCCATAGCTACTAGCATACCTTAAGGCAGTGCGTCCAGCATTATCCTTAGCATTGAGCTCGGCCCCATGGCCAACCAGCAGCTGCACCGCCCCCAAGTGGCCATTTTGAGAAGCGAACATTATCGGTGTACTGCCCCAACGAGTCCTAGCTGCCAGGTCTGCCCCGCGGTCCAGCAGTGCGGCCACTACCGATGTGTGCCCTTCGTCTGCTGCGTAGTGTAAGGCAGTGAGGTGGTCGATATTTCTAGAGTCAACTTCAGCACCCGCATCAACCATTGCTGCCACGGCCTCGACGTTTCCACTGTGGGCCATGCAGTGCAAGATCCCATCGCCCTTGCTGTCTCTCAGAGCTAGGTCGGCCCTGTTCTCCACCAGCAGCCGTATGATATCGGGCTTGTTATTTTGAACTGCGAGGAAGATCGGAGTGTCTCCTTTATTATCGCGCTCGTTCAATCTGGCTCCAGCTTCCAGTAGAGTACTCACTATCCCAAGCCTGCCTCCTTCAGCGGCATAATGGAGTGCGGTCCTACCTAGGTTGTCCTTGATGTTCGGATTGGCTCCGTTGTGTAATAGGAATGAAGCAACGTCGTCTTTATTATGTTTTAATGCGATCATCAGCGGAGAGGTGCCTGCATTATCTTGGGCATCGACAGCAGCGCCCCCATCGTACAGCGCCCTCACCAGCTCGAGCTCTCCTCTGGCTGATGCGAGGTACAGCGCTGTCTCACCCTTCCCATTTCTAGCGCTTCCACCAGAATTCATTTCGTTTCCAGGCTGGATTAGTTCTTTGATCACTTTTAACATCTCAGCATTTCCAAACCGAGCCACTAAATGACAAAACGTGTCGCGGTCTTTGGTTTTGAGATCAGGACAATACCTCATTAACACTTTCAACATTTCAATATCCTGTGACTCCACGGCTAATTCAAGAAGACTCTTGCTATCTCCTGGAACTATTTCTGCATCGGCACCTTTGTCCAGCAATAGCTCTACACCACAGACATTTCGAGCTCTGAGGGCAACAAACAACGGCGTTTCTTCGACATAATTCTTCCTGTTCAGGTCTATTATTCCTTCCTCCAGCAGGGCTGACAGTGCTCCGTTGTGGCCACCGCCAGCAGCAATATGGAGGTAAGTCTTTCCTCGCATAAACAGCTTTTCAGTATTAGCATCAGCTGATATGAGAGCCTTGACGGAAGAATCATTGTTATCCCTGACAGCTTGCTCTAAGGTAGTTGCAGCAGCACTGGTGTTCAAGCTGTTGCCATCACTAACCTCGCTGGCTACGATATCTCCGGGGCTATCCTGGACGACTGCGGCTTCTAAACTAATTGCTAAATCTCCGTGTCCTCCCTGAAACAGAGAGTATTTTTTTTTTTTTTTTCAATTTTAGAGAACAAAATTGTATCCTTTTAAAGTCAAATTCAACCTTTTCTTCACTTCTATACTATTTAACCCCTTACCAAAGGATACTTTATCATGGTGAAATAGTTCTTACATTATATTAAAACAACACTTTATAAAAAAAAATAAACCGACTTCGAAAACTAGGAACCAGTAAAAATAAATACACTAAAAAGTATGAAATAATTACCTTCTGATTTTTATGAATACACAGAAAATTGGAGAATGGTATAAAAAACGGGGAAATGTAATAAAACAAACAATTTTATTTAGATTTGTACAAATACACTTCAATAAATGATAATCTTTTTAGAGGCACACAGTGCTTCGATGAATGGACAAAAATCAAATTTCTTCTCTAACTATTGATATTATTTAAACATGGTTAGTCCATAACAGTGCACATATAGGCGGGCGCAATCGAATATAGGGTGCGCTAGTAGTTTTGCAAAATGTCGGAAAGAACGGGGGTAGACATAGTTGATGTGATAGAGATAATTGGTAATTTTAAAACACCATTAATTGAAGGGCAGGCTATCCTTGATACATAAACATAATTACATGTGGAATAATATCTAAAAATAAAAAAGCAGTTATTTTACAAGTCTCGTGCCTTTAAACAAGCAATCTTAAAGGACTGCCCCATCAAATAAAAGTGGAAATCAAATTTATTAATAATAATAAGCAATTTTCTTGTCATTGTACGTGTAAATCTGGTAGTTCCGGTAAATGCAAACACATCATTGTAACTTTACTCGACGTTTTTCGGTTAGTAATAACATTAATTACCTATTCACACAATCATTGTTATGACAGCTTAGATTCTTTGTCATATTATTTATTTATTTGTCAAAACTTTCAGGCTTCGCATTGAAAACATGGAACAATTAAGCACAACTGATGTAATAGAAAAATGGGGAAAATTAAAAAAGAAAAACAAATCTATGACACTATGGTCTCAATGTTATTTGCATAAAACTAGCATTTTTGAATAATAAAATGTCAAAATACTAATATTTACCTGGATAAATATAGTCTCTTTCTTTAAAATAAAGACTACATATCGTCATATGTTTCGAAACAGGCTTATCTATTCTTAATTTTACAATCCACTCTTTAAGAAGCTTTTTATTTTTTGGAAATAAAAGGGAATGACACGTCTTTTGATTTTTTAATTGAACACTGAGGGACCGAGCAATACCTATTAGATATTTTTCAAAGGATTTTTTGCTCAATCGGGTTTTAATTATGGAAAAATAAATTAAAAACGCCAAAAAACCCTATGAATCCCAGGTAATGGCTCGGCTTTTATCCCCTTTTCTTTAGTTTCTGTAGCACCGTCGCTTGCGCCCGCCTATAGATGACACAGTCCTGATGTATTGGGGAATATTTTATTGTTAATCTTATACAGAGTAGAATTTTTTTTTTAAGTTGGTAGAAAAGTAGGATTTTTTCAAACACTAAAAAGTTCAATTTTACTGGTACACACACATTAGTAATTTTGAACTAGTTAAAAAAATATATTCTTAAGTATTCGAAAACCAAGAAAAAATTAGGTTTGGGCTACTTTCATTTATGAGGTTTTTTCCCAGGTTGGACCACTGTGCGGCGGTTCAAAAAATAATATAATAATTTTTTTCCTTATCAAAATTCGAATAACTGAATATCTCCGTTCCCAAAAACATTATTGTGTTGTCTCAGACGTGTTCCCCGGTTACCCGATCCCCTGCAGCGCCTACTGTCACCTTCTCGTGGTGCCCCCTTGGGAGTTGTTAATAAATAAATAATTTAAAATAGGTAATCCCCCACCACGAAATTTATACATATATATTTCGAAACGACCACCTTGGATAACATGATTAAATTTCATTATATTAAAGATAACCGAAAAGTTTAATGTTTTTATATTTTCAAATTACACATAAGGATTAGCCCCCCTCCCCACGAAATTCGTAGTAGATTTAAAAAAAAACCAGCACCCTGGATGACATGATCACATTCCTTAATATCAAAGATTTTCGAAAAGCAAATGTTTTGATATTTTCGAATTACTCCCCCCCTCAAAATTCATAGCAGAATTTTTTAAAAAAAACCACCACCTTAAATGACATGATTACATTCCTTCATATCAAAGATTTCCGAAAAGTATATTTTGATATTTTAAAATACCCCCCCCCCCCCCCGAAATTCATACTAGTTTTTGTTTTTAAAAACCACCACCCTGGATGACATGATAACATTGCTTAATATCAAAGACTTCCGAAAAGTATAATTTTTTGATATTTTGAAATACGCACCCTAAATTCATACTCGATATTTTTTTAAAAAACACCACCCTGGATGACATGATCACATCCCTTAATATCAAAGATTTACGAAAAGTATAATTTTTTGATATTTTGAATTACACCCCCCCCCCCCCGAAATTCATACTAGATATTTTTTTTAAAAAGCACCTACCTGCATGACATGATAACATTGCTTGTTATCAAAGATTTCCGAAAAGTATAATGTCTTGATAATTTTGAATTGAACTAACCAACTACCATTGATCTAAATATATATTTTTCAAAGCAACACCACCGATTACATAAAGACACACCCCTCTTGTAAGAAAACCGAAAGGTATCATTTTTACTTTCACTTACCTATATATGAAATATATAGTAAGTGGAAGTATTGCGATCGTGAAAAATTTCGACTTCCGGTTTTCAACGGAAATACACGTTTTGGGACCCCCTGAGTCGAAATAACCAAGTCCCGCGAAATGGTCTGTGTGTGTGTGTGTGTGTGTATGTGAACAGACTAGCTCAAAAACTATAAACCGTGGGAACCTGAAATTGGGTATTTAGTGTAGGTATATGCCCGCGATGTGACAGCATAAATTTCATCAAAATTGCTCAAAGGGAGGGGGTACTTTATTTAATAACTTTTTACGTTTTTTTCGATTTTCTCAAAAACGGCTCTAACGATTTTGATTAAACTGAGTATTTGATCGATTTATATGCCCGTAATATGACTGTAAAAATTTCATCAAAATTGATTAACCGGAGGGGGGACTTTACTTAATAAATTTTGTATCATTTTCACGTGTTTTTTTTATTTACTCAAAAACGGTTTTAACGATTTTGATCAAACTTGGTATTTGATGTATTTATATGCCCGAGATGTGACTGTAAAAATTTCATCAAAATTAATCTACGGGAGGGGGGACTTTACGTAATAAACTTTGTTCCATTTTCACATGTTTTTTTATTTACTCAAAAACGGTTTTAACGATTTTGATCAAACTTGGTATTTGATGTATTTATATGCCCGAGATATGACTAAAAATTTCATCAAAATTGATCTACGGGAGGGGGGACTTTACTTAAGAAATTTTGTATCATTTTCACGGGTTTTTTTATTTACTCAAAAACGGCTTTAACGATTAACAAAAATAAGATATGAATGTAGAAAAATGTGTGACTTTGGGAAATGATAATTAGCAAAACACGTCAATTTCTAATCTAAGAAAGTTGGTAAGTAAAAGTTGTGTGTTGCGCGCACGCACCAGATTTTTTTATTAGGGAACCCCTTCCCCTCACGAAAATTCAAATTGGATATTTTTTTCAAAATCGTCACCGTCGACAACATAATGATTGACAGAAATGATAATAACAAAGAAATAATAAGTAAAAACATATAACTTTTTTTATTAAAACTTATTTGAGTAAATGGTTTATTGAAACTGTTAAATAAAAACTTTTATTATTTAGGTTTGAAAATAAAAGTTCTGAAATAACTGTTTTGAAAGACCATATGATAATAAAAGTAAAAGTTAAAAATATACTTTTATCGATCACCACATGTTAATAAAAGTTAAACTTTTACTTTTAAATGAAAAGAGTTAACTGTTTAATTCGATCCCTGGACCCAATTGTCAGTTAGGTATTCTCTCTCTTACATTACTTTAATATTGCAATATCAGTAAAGTGTTTTACTAGATTTTTTTGTATCGATTTTTACTAAAATTGTTACAAACACTAAGGTCGCAGCTAATTCTCATAGGAATTGTTAACTAACTAAATTCTCAACATTAGAAACTTAGGTGGGGGACGATTAGATCAATAGACTTTAATAGTAAAAGAAATAACGACTCAGTGGTGCATATTATCTATTATTTTCAACAATTTTAAGCTCAATAAAACCATTTTCTTTATTACTAACATTGGGATAGTATTCACTAGAAGCCTGCAAAATAGTTTTTAGCAAGCTTTTTTCAAAAATTATATCTCAATTTTTATATATTATTTACGGTCCATTGAGTATCCCAAATTGCTTTTCTAGAAATGCTTATTATTTAGGGAGATTGTACTTAAGAAAAATGCTTTAATCAAAAACGCTTGTCAGATTGGGTAACTCTATATATAAATAAATATCTGCAGTCATTTTTGTGCAGTAACTGTTTCGAAAAATCTGAATTTTGTCCAGAAAAACTTGGCTAGGAACCACTGTGCGCCGGCCGCCACCTCGGAGCTGCTCATCCGAAGTAATACCAAATTTTTTTTTTTTTTTCATCTCATATTTGAATTTAGTAAGTATTAATGATCCATTCATGTAGCACTTACTGGATTACTTCAGCAGAGGCGAGGTTAAATATAAATAACACAAATGTAAAAGGAACTAATTAAGAATATAATTGTGATAGGGTTTAGTACAATCACAGTATACAGCAAAATGTATCAAATTGATCTTTTGTCATAATACATATTAATTAAATTCAGAATATAACACATGGTGAAATGAGATATCGTCTATTTGTTTCTGGTAGAACCAGGTAATGAAAAGCAAGCAACCTCCAACCATCCTAAATATCGAAAGAAAATGAAATGTGTCGTGTCAATAAATAAACATAGACCGCCATCTTTAGGAAATTTATAGAACTTTTTTTTTGGGACTTTAAGGCTTCCAGTGAAGCCCTATACTGCCCATACTAACACCCATGGCACTGGGTGATACTTCTCCTACGAAAGAAAAGCACCACCCAGGGCGGGACTCGAACCCGTAGCTCCGGCATGGGAGTACGGCGCTTTACCGCACAGCCACACCGGGCCCCATTTATAGAACTTACGAATAATCACACTCAACTTTAGTATAATAAGCATTTAATTTGCAATAAAAGAAATAATGAAGCGATTAATCTAGATAAATAACTACCCTATCTTTTATGTTGGATACAACTAAAGACAATGAGCAAAATTTTATAAAAATTGGTTGAGTAGTTTCTGATTTTACCCCAGACAAAAAACAAAAAGGTTATGAAATCGGCATATGACGCCATGTTAATAAATCGAAACAAGTCTTATTGTATTTGCAATAATTCGCAATAAAAGAAATATTGTGGTCATTAATCAAGATAAAAACTATCCTATATTATAAGTTGGAAATAACTACATAAATTGAGCCAAATTTCATTAAAATCGGTTGAGTAGTTTCTGAGTTTACCTCCAACAAACATTGGGACACGAGATTTTTATATATATAAGGATAAACAGATGTATTATTTATAAAAAAAAAAAAAAAAAAAAAGGTGTCAATTTAATTTCTTATATTCTATCTCTAAGTTATTAATGAAATATAAAAGTGTTTAATGTACTCAAGTATGAGCAGTATGATGAAAAGTATTGTTCATAACACCTACCAAAAGTTTGAGGGGCTTGGTCTAATTTCCTAGAAACTCGACCGTGCACTGAAAACAACCACTTTTGGTACTAGTGATGAAAATAACAATAAAAAGACTTTTTAAATAATACTAAAGTGTCCAAAAATAAGTGCACTCTAAGAAAAAATTAATTTATCATAAAATAAATTTTTCTCTTTATTCCAAAGTGCTCCTGCACCAATGTTTTATTATTGACCCCTTTTTCAGCATTAGATTGAATATAACTTTAATACTTACTTGGTATTATTAATTTAATAATTATTGCATCAGATAACTGGGAAAAAAAAAATTTTTGCTTTTCGTAAAATTACATTAATAAGTTGATAAATAAACAAATAGTCTTTTCATCCCATATGTTAAAGATCATGTACATTTAATGTACATTATGTAAAAACTAAAACCAAAAAAGAATAGGTAAAAATAATTATACACACAATAAACCATTTAATTAAATTCAGAAAATATTAAAATATAAAACATTCAAAATTTAAAAATAATTATATACATTTGAAACAAACAAAATGTCTTTTATTTTTTAAAACACGTATTTATTAATAGCCTACAAAAGAAGAGGAACTGATTACAATATAAGACAACTACACTGCACGGCCTGATGAAGGCACACCTGGCTGCTGAGGTCACTGCACCCCGCACCTGGACCTCAGGTAGTCTGCTACAGCGCTGCCGCCATAGCTACTAGCCCACATTAAGGCAGTGCATCCACTATTATCCTTAGCATTGAGCTCGGCCCCGCGGCCCACCAGCAGCTGCACCGCCCCCAAGTGGCCATTTTCAGAAGCGAACATTAGCGGTGTCCTGCCGTAACTAGTCCTAGCTGCCAGGTCTGCCCCGGCATCAACCAGTGCTGCCACTACCGCTGTGTGCCCTCTCTGTGCTGCGTAGTGTAAGGCAGTCCGCTGGTCACTATTTCTCGCGTTAACTTCAGCCCCGGCATCAATCAGTGCTGCCACTACCGCTGTGTGCCCTCCCTGTGCTGCGTCGTGTAAGGCAGTCCGCTGGTCACTATTTCTCGCGTTAACTTCAGCCCCGGCATCAATCAGTGCTGCCACTACCGCTGTGTGCCCTTTCTCTGCTGCTAGGTGTAAGGCAGTGTACTGCTCCTTATTTCTCGCGTCAACTTCAGCCCCGGCATCAACCAGTGCTGCCACGGCCTCAACGTTTCCACTGCGGGCCACGAGGTGCAAGATCCCATCGCCACTGCTGTCTCCCAGAGCCAGGTCGGCCCTGTTCTCCACCAGCAGCCGAATGACATCAGGCTTGTTATTTTGAACTGCGAGGAAGATTGGAGTGTCACCTTTATTATCGCGCTCGTTCAATCTGGCTCCAGCTTCCAGTAGAGTACTCACTATCCCAAGCCTGCCTCCTTCAGCGGCATAATGGAGTGCGGTCCTACCTAGGTTGTCCTTGATGTTCGGATTGGCTCCGTTGTGTAATAGGAATGAAGCAACGTCGTCTTTATTATGTTTTAATGCGATCATCAGCGGAGAGGTGCCTGCATTATCTTGAGCATCGACAGTAGCGCCCCCATCGTACAGCGCCCTCACCAGCTCGAGCTCTCCTCTGGCTGATGCGAGGTACAGCGCTGTCTCACCCTCACCATTTCTAGCGCTTCCATCAGAATTCATTTCGTTTCCAGGCTGGCATAGTTCTTTGATCACTTTTAACATCTCGGCATTTCCAAACCGAGCCACTAAATGACAAAACGTGTCGTGGTCTTTGGTTTTGAGATCAGGACAAAACCTCATTAACACTTTCAACATTTCAATATCCTGTGACTCCACGGCTATTTCAAGAAGACTCTTGCTGTCTCCTGGAACTATTTCTGCATCGGCACCTTTGTCCAGCAATAGCTCAACACCACGGACATTTCGAGCTCTGAGGGCACTAAACAACGGCGTTTCTTCAGCATGATTCTTCCTGTTCAGGTCTATTATTCCTTCCTCCAGCAGGGCTGACAGCGCTCCGTTGTGGCCTCCGCCAGCAGCAATATGGAGGTAAGTGTTTCCTCGCATAAACAGCTTCTCAGTATTAGCACCAGCTGATATGAGAGCCTTGACAGAAGAAAAATTGTTATCCCTGACAGCTTGCTCTAAGGTAGTTGCAGCAGCACTGGAGTTCAAGCTGTTGCCATCACTAACCTCGCTGGCTACGATATCTCCGGGGCTATCCTGGACGACTGCGGCTTCTAAACTAATTGCTGAATCTCCGTGTCCTCCCTGAAACAGAGAGTACGGTAAAGGTAAAATATAATTATTCCTAAAACAACGTTTTTGCTAAACCATTTTTTTTTTTTTTTCAATTTTAGAGAACAAATAAAAATTGTATCCTTTTCTATGGCGTTTTAAAGTCAAATTCAACCTTTTCTTCACATCCATACTATTTAACCACTAACCTACCAAAGCATATTATATCATGGTGAAATAGTTCTTACATTATATTAAAACATTTTATAAAAAAAAAATAAAATAAATAAACCGACTTTGAAAACTAGTAACCAGTAAAAATAATTACCTTCTGATTTTTATGAATACACAGAAAATTGGAAAATGGTATAAAAAATGGGGAAATGCAATAAAACAAACAATTTTATTTAGATTTGTACAAATACACTTCAATAAATGATAATCTTTTTAGAGGCACACAGTGCTTCGATGAATGGACAAAAATCAAATTTTTTTTTTTCTTGCATTAACATTTTAATGTTGCTAAAGATGTAAATGATCATTAATTATAATATTTATATCTAATTGCTAACTAAATTGCTTTTGAAATTAAGAGATGTTTCGAAAAAAACAGTATTTGTTAACACTTACTTACTCGTATCAGTCGATAAGGGATTTCAGATCGAAGGTCAATACTAGATGTAAACATTGGCTTTGTCGTAATATTCTCATTTAGTCTTCTTTCTGTTGATGAAGATGTATACTGTGAACTTTATTTTAAATGAAAGTCGAAATTACTTAGGAAAATATGGCAGGGGTAATAAATGTTTTTGACTTACTCGATGTTATACTAACTTTAAAGTCAAATATTACAAAATGTCCGCAAAACACCCCTTTCATTTCTTTAATATTTGCGGTCTAACTAATTTGGAATAAAAATCTATAATGATCATCTGCGATAACCCACGACTTTGACAACTTTTTACTTTTACTTACCTATATGGGACATTCTTTTACAAACCGAACAGATTTGGACAAAAATTGACCGACACATTTTAGATTTAACTGAAACTTTTTTTACGGGTTCTATATCGAAAAAAAAGATATACGTGTACGAGGATTTTTTTTAATTTTCGATATTTTGAAAAATAAACAAGATCGAAAATTCGTGAATTTGATGATTTATCGGTAATAACCTATTTTTCAAAAATTCATAACTCCGGTTCTGTTTAAGCTAAAAAATCTATTTTTTTTTTATTTTGAAGGTAAAAAGACAAGCTCTAAGAAAAAAATACGTTTTACTTTCAAAACAAATTGTCGAAAAATTCAAATTGTTATTAACAATTTCAATGTTTAAATCGGTTTTTAACAGTGGCGCCACCCACGAATCAACTTTTTACTATTTTTATCGTATTCTGCGTCAAATTTTCTATCGAAAACGCTTTTAAAAACGATGGAGAAGTTATTTTTACTGTAAGAAAAAAATTAATTGATTTAGCATATGAATACAAATTAGAAGAAAAACAATTGTCCGAACGTTTCCAAAAAGCTTTAACAATAAAAGGAACTTAAATATCATTGTATTAATCCGATTTCTTTACAGCAATTGGAAACAAAACGGTTTTCATCTTGCGAAAAAAAGGATATTGTAAAAACTTTTAAACAGAAAATGTAAACATTGTCTTATTTGTAAATATTGTATTTATTATTATTTTCCAAATATTGTTCCTATTAACTAATGCATTATCGAAATCTTAATAAAAAAAAATCATTTTCAACAATGTTTTTTATTTATTTTTATTTATGTATTCTTTCTATTTCTATTTCTATCTTCTTGACTAATAAAATATGTTATTTAATTAAAAAAATGAAACAATTATTTGTATTTAAGAGATAAACGGTGTAAAACAAGAATATGAGCCGTAAAATGTGACCCACGTGTCGATGTGACGTACCGCGCTAAATTAATTAATTTTTTTCTTACAGTAAAAATAACTTCTCCATCGTTTTTAAAAGTGTTTTCGATAGAAAATTTGACGCAGAATACGATAAAAATAGTAAAAAGTTGATTCGTGGGTGGCGCCACTGTTAAAAACCGATTTAAACATTGAAATTGTTAATAACAATTTGAAATTTTCGACAATTTGTTTTGAAAGTATTTTTTTCTTAGAGCTTGTCTTTTTACCTTCAAAATAAAAAAAAATTAGATTTTTTAGCTTAAATAGAACCGAAGTTATGAATTTTTGAAAAATAGGCTATTAACGATAAATCATCAAATTCACGAATTTTCGATCTTGTTTATTTTTCAAAATATCGAAAATGAAAAAAAATCCTCTTACACGTATCTCTTTTTTTTCGATATAGAACCCGTAAAAAAAGTTTCAGTTAAATCTAAAATATGTCGGTCAGAAAGGTGTTCGGTTTGTAAAAGAACGTGCCATATATGAAATATATAGTAAGGTAAAGTATTGCGATCGTGAAAAATTTCGACTTCCGGATTTCAACGGAAATACACGTTTTGGGGTCCCCTGAGTCTAAATAACCAAGACCCGCGAAATGGTGTGTGTGTGGTGTGTGTGTGTGTGTGTGTGTGTGTGTGTGTGTGTGTGTGTGTGTGTGTGTGTGTGTGTGTGTGTGTGTGTGTGTGTGTGTGAAAAGACTAGCTCAAAAGCTATCAAGTTGGCGAACCTGAAATTGGGTATTTAGTGTATGTATATGGCCCCGATGTGACAGCAAAAATTTCAACAAAATCCGTCAAACGGAGGGGGCACTTCATTTAATAACTTTTTACGTTTTTTTCAATTTTCTCAAAAACGGCTTTAACGATTTTGATAAAACTCAGGATTAGATGTATTAATATGTTCGAGACATGACTGCAAAAATTTCATCAAAATTGATCAACTGGAGGGGGCACTATACTTAATAAATTTTAAATCAATTTCACGTGTTTTTTTTCATTTACTCAAAAACGGCTATAACGATTTTGATAAAACTGGCTATTTGA
Source organism: Aelia acuminata (assembly GCA_911387785.2). Lineage (NCBI taxonomy): Eukaryota > Metazoa > Arthropoda > Insecta > Hemiptera > Pentatomidae > Aelia > Aelia acuminata. The sequence goes on from OU426978.1 coordinate 5,022,937, forward strand.
TGTATGTATATGCCAAAGATGTGACAGCCAAAATTTCATCAAAATTAGTCAAACGGAGGGGCACTTTATTTCATAACTTTTTAAATTTTTTTCGATTATCTCAAAAACGGTTTTAATGATTTTGATCACATCCGTCATGTTTAAATAAAATTAGGTGTTATTTAATATTAGATAAGCTTTGTCAATATTAAAATGTTCTGAGGGGGCTTAAATGTGGGCCTTTCTTGTTTTCCTATAAAGTACCTTGGTTTTTGTTTATACGGAAAAAATTAACTGTCTCTCGCCTAAAAATAAGAAATAGCTAAATATGAAATATGAAAAAATCAAGTAAACATATAGAGGAAAAAAAAAGAAAAATATTCTATCAACTCATAAAAAACGTTGAGCCCACGCAAGCGGAGTACGCCTTTAATGACTGACCATTGTTTTTTATATTTAAAGCTGTTTTTTCTCCTCTACGATTATTCAAAATAATACCACCTTGGCTCTATTTGAGCAACAATCAATATTCCCCAATTTTTACTTGACACCCACTCTCTCCCGCCTCTCAATGTTTTTAAAGTGAATGGGAGGGGGGGGGGGTAACATGTTCTCGAATTTGCGATGTTTGCAATGATTTTTTTTTCGTACCTGAAAAAGTGATAAGATGTTCAAAACTGAAATTAAGTAAGTACCGATATGCCCCTGAAATGATAACTTTTTTTTAAAGTGCTACTTTACAACATTAATTGTTACCATCTTCTCGAATAATAAACTTATGATTAGAGCTCGGATTCCCGTGCAATTGCATCTTTTTTTTGGAAAGTCAGAATAGAGCGAACTCAAGTTACTTATCCGAATCAAGCCTAATGGGATGTTTTAACGAAATTTTATACTGCACGAAATTGCACGTTTTGGGGTTTACTGCACGAAATTGCACGTTTAGGGGTTTACTGCACGAACTTGCACGTTTTGAATTTTTATTGTTCGAAATTGTATCATTTGATATTTTGAAGAAAAAATATATTACAAATTGTAATTCTCTTTAATACACATCAAAATAATAGTGGAAAAATAAATGTAAATATCATAGAAAAAAAATAAGGGGAACTTGGGAGATGTAAACCAACACAAACCTCAGTTTTCCCAGAAAATGAGGGTTCAGTGGTTCCTGGATGTTTACATTTTGTTTCTCAATTCCCATCGTTTTGTCATTATCAATTCTTACTAAAAATGCCTAAAATAGGAGCAAGTGTGTATTCGAAAACTGCGGGATGGATTGAAAAATATCCTGAACTCAATAGGGATAGTTGTGTAGTGTTCTGTAAATCTTATGATAAAAAATTGGATATGAGAGGAAATCACAAATTGATACCCGCTGTAGCACAAGTAAGTATGTACCTCTTTTTTTTAACCCTAGAACGGTAACAGGGGTTTTACGTGTCACCACAGTGATTTAAAATAAGCCTATTGCATCTGGTGATTCCATAATTTGAGTAGTATTTTTCCTTTTTTTAAGATCTTCCTATTTCCCGTGTATGTAATTACTGCTCACATGCGAGTATTTTACTGTGTATTCCACATCTTCCACATTATACTGTTCTCATTTTTTACCGGATTTTTTTTCAAAAATTTTGTAGGGGAGAGCGGCTTTGGTTGGCAACAGTTTTCACTTTTTTGATTTTTGAGTCGTTCCTGTTAATATAATCCCAATAGGGCTGATACCACTGTAAACTCCAAGTATTAGAGTACTTTAAGTATTTTTTCACCACATAAATTTAATACTAAGATTATAGGAAATTGAAGAATTCGTCAATCCAGAGTATGCCAATTAACCCCCAAGGAGGGGCAGGTTGGCCTAGAAGGTGGGGTTGTTTAGCCATCTCATTCAAGTAGTGCCTGACACATATTATTGTTATTAAAAGCTGCACTATAATGGTATAATAATTTTGAACCGGTTTTAACAAGCTTTATGGGGAAAATAGAATGACAATAGATAGAAGTTTAGACTGTCGTTACTTTCTGCATAAGAAAAATTGCTCTCATCCTCCTTCCTGGAACTAAAGACAATTAGTAGTTTCACCGTTGTTTATGTTTATCTTGCTTTTGTGAATTGCTATTGCTCCAACAAAACTCAGTTGAAGAGCGCCAACTAACCCCACAGGAGAGATAATATGAAAGATGGCTGCCAGGACAGGGGAAAACAATCAAACAAGAAACTGGTTAGTTAAAAGTTTAGGTTTTTCAAAGGACTTTGGGGCTATGTAAACAGAATCGGAGTCAAATGTTTTGCCATTCCTTTAAACCAAATTTACTGAAAATATAAAAATTTACTTACATGTTGCAAAATCAATCAATGAAGCTCACTCTCCTCTACACTGTTAGCATCGGATTGAAAACTCAGGACAAGATTCCCGAGGTCAAGCGGTTCACATGGTACAATGGTGGGGCCTTCACAACAGGTGTGATGGAAACTATAAGCCAATGGCCAACCTACCCGCTATGCCAACCAACCCCGCTCTCCCCTATGCTTCCAAAAATATATCAATAGTATTATAAAAAAGATCCAAAATTCAGTGATTATACCAAAACCAATTTTATAAAAATAATTTGTAAAAATAAAAGAGTTTCTATTTCAATTTACTCTCCGCCAATTACTTTTTTCCAAAGTAGCTATTATTTGTTCACAAAAATAATTTAATGCCAGATTTTCAAGCAATACATTTTTATTGCATGTTTTTGCACGTTTTGAAGTTTTTAATGCACGTTTTTGCACGTTTTGAAGTTTTTATTGCACGTTTTCAAATTTTTACTGCACGGAATTCCGAGCTTTACTTATGATTTTTTTCAAATGAAATCAGGCACTCGCGCTTGCTTGAAAACCAATTCGCATCTACAACAATTAGATTAGCCGTTCTATTTAGATACATTTTTACACTTAAATCCATAGAAAATATTAATTTTTCTACAGTAAATTGACCAATATCAATAATTTTAAGCAGTGTCTGAAATTAAGCCCTAATTTTAAAAAATCAATGTAGCTCCTATATTTAATTTGTGTTTGGAAATTGTGTTTACTGCATTACACTATATGGGTCATTTTCCCAAAAAGGGCAAATCGCTGTCCCCGATGGATTCTGAAGCCCCCTCACCATTTTTGTTCATTAAAACAACCTCTAATTAGGATCTGTGACTTGCCCTGCCGACTACGTAGGGTTTTACTCATATAACATTAAAAAATCTGGTGCGTGCGCGCAACACACAACTTTCACTTACCAACTTACTTGGATTAGAAATTGACGTGTTTTGCTTAATATCATTTCCCAAAGTCACACATTTTTCTACATTCATATCTTATTTTTGGTAATCGTTAAAACCGTTTTTGAGTAAATCAAAAAACCCGTGAAAATGATACAAAATTTATTAAGTAAAGTCCCCCCTTCGGTTGATAAATTTTGATGAAATGTTGGCTATCACATATTTGGCATATACATACATCAAATACCCAGTTTGATCAAAATCTTTAAAGCCGTTTTTGAGTAAATATAAAAAACACGTGAAAATGATACAAAATTTATTAAGTAAAGTCCCCCCTCCGGTTGATCAATTTTGATGAAATGTTGGCTATCACATATTTGGCATTTACATACATCAAATACCCAGTTTGATCAAAATCTTTAAAGCCGTTTTTGAGTAAATAAAAAAACCCGTGAAAATGATACAAAATTTATTAAGTAAAGTCCCCCCTCCCGTAGATCAATTTTGATGAATTTTTTACAGTCACATCTCGGGCATATAAATACATCAAATACCAAGTTTGATCAAAATCGTTAAAACCGTTTTTGAGTAAATAAAAAAACACGTGAAAATGATACAAAATTTATTAAGTAAAGTCCCCCCTCCGGTTAATCAATTTTGATGATTTTTTTACAGTCACATCTCGGGCATATAAATACATCAAATACCAAGTTTGATCAAAATCGTTAAAACCGTTTTTGAGTAAATAAAAAAACACGTGAAAATCATACAAAATTTATTAAGTAAAGTCCCCCCTCCGGTTAATCAATTTTGATGAAATTTTTACAGTCATATTTCGGGCATATAAATCGATCAAATACTCAGTTTAATCAAAATCGTTAGAGCCGTTTTTGAGAAAATCGAAAAAAACGTAAAAAGTTATTAAATAAAGTACCCCCTCCCTTTGAGCAATTTTGATGAAATTTTTGCTGTCACATCGCGGGCATATACCTACACTAAATACCCAATTTCAGGTTCACACGGTTTATAGTTTTTGAGCTAGTCTGTTCACATACACACACACACACACACACACAGACACACACACAGACCATTTCGCGGGACTTGGTTATTTTGACTCAGGGGACCCCAAAACGTGTATTTCCGTTGAAAACCGGAAGTCGAAAATTTTCACGATCGCAATACTTCCACTTACTATATATTTCATATATAGGTAAGTGAAAGTAAAATTAAAGGTTGAATTTTGATATGACCAGTGGAAATCTCCTTCCCTCGTCATGTCACAACTCCAGTTTCCAAACTTTACGTTCGTCTACGAATTGACCATTGATGCTTTTTGAATTTTTACTTTCACTTACCTATATATGAAATATATAGTAAGTGGAAGTATTGCGATCGTGAAAATTTTCGACTTCCGGTTTTCAACGGAAATACACATTTTGGGGTCCCCTGAGTCAAAATAACCAAGTCCCGCGAAATGGTCTGTGTGTGTGTGTGTCTGTGTGTGTGTGTGTGTGTGTGTGTGTGTGAACAGACTAGCTCAAAAACTATAAACCGTGCGAACCTGAAATTGGGTATTTAGAGTATGTATAAGCCCGCGATGTGACAGCAAAAATTTCATCAAATTTGCTCAAAGGGAGGGGGTACTTTATTTAATAACTTTTTAAGTTTTTTTCGATTTTCTCAAAAACGGCTCTAACGATTTTGATTAAACTGAGTATTTGATCTATTTATATGCCTGAAATATGACTGTGAAAATTTCATCAAAATTGATCAACCGGAGGGGGGACTTTACTTAATAAATTTTGTATCATTTTCACATGTTTTTTTTTATTTACCCAAAAACGGTTTTAACGATTTTGATCAAACTTGGTATTTGATGTATTTATATGCCAAAGATGTGATAACCAACATTTCATCACAATTGATCAACCGGAGGGGGGACTTTACTTAATCAATTTTGTATCATTTTCACGTGTTTTTTTTATTTACTCAAAAACGGTTTTTACGATTTTGATCAAACTTAGTATTTGATGTATTTATATGCCAAAGATGTGATAACCAACATTTCATCACAATTGATCAACCGGAGGGGGGACTTTACTTAATAAATTTTGTATCATTTTCACGTGTTTTTTTTTATTTACTCAAAAACGGTTTTAACGATTTTGATCAAACTTGGTAGTTAATGTATTTTTATGCCCGAGATACGACTGTAAAAATTTCATCAAAATTGATCTACGGGAGGGGGGACTTTACTTAATAAATTTTGTATCATTTTTACGGGTTTTTTTAATTTACTCAAAAATGGCTTTAACGATTAACAAAAATAAGATATGAATGTAGAAAAATGTGTGACTTTGGGAAATGATATTTTGCAAAACACGTCAATTTCTAATCTAAGTAAGTTGGTAAGTGAAAGTTGTGTGTTGCGCGCACGCACCAGATTTTTTATAACTGTGTTGGTAAAAGACTTGTCCCCGGTGTTTGGGTTTTCCCCCGCTAACGTAGTATTTTCGAGTTTTGTCCGTTTTAACCTTTACAGACGACTTCTGTGGTGTTGTATCTACGCGGCTTCTGGCTAAAAGTAGGATTACATCTCGGGTAACAACTCTTTTTGCCGCCAAATGTTTTTAGTCCCTGTGGAACCGTCAGGATAACAACGTAGGTGCTGCGGCGGGAGCGGCATACAACCCCTGTCATTGTCCCGCCCGTAGCTATTTAGAAGGTAATTGTTTGGAATTTTTTTCATTGCTTTCACCTTTTAGAGCAAGTTGATACGTTTCTTACGGTCTATCGTTGTTTTAAAGAATGGCTGTATTTAAGTATTGAACAGAAAAAAATGGATGGTCATACAATACAATATCGGGTGTTTTGTCCCGCTCGAGTGTACTCGGAGATTAATTGTATCTAAATGTTTTTTTATTGCTTTCTACTTCTAAAGCTCATTGAAACGTTTCGAACGGTCTCTCATTTTGTCAAAAATCTGCTTTATTTAAGTAGTAAACGAGAAAAAACTAGAAAGCCTGTCGAATTCTGATGTCATTAGCCCGCCTCTCCGGAATCGGAAAATAATTGTATCTAAACTTTTTCGCTGCTTATTACTTATAAAACTCATTGAGGCGTTCCCAACGGTCTATCGTTTTGTCGAAAAGCAGCAGTATTTAAGTAGTAAACGAGAAAAAACTGGATGGTCATAAACATCAGCAGTTATTGTCCCGTCTGTCTCTACCCGAAAACTAATTGCATCTATATTTTCTCGTTGCTTTATACATATAGAGGTCGTTGAGACGTTTCCGATGGTCTATAATTTATTTCAAAAGCATCTTTATTTAAGTAGTAAACGAGAAAAAAACTGGATGGTCATAAAAATTTGTTTAACGGCTGATAAATGGCTTAGGATTTTTGTCAGCAAAAAAAAAAAATAATAGAAAAAAATAAAGAAAAAATAAATAAATATTTATTAATCTAATCTAAGTTTTGAATTATTTTTAATAATTTATTTTTTGAAGAGAAAAGATTTGGCTCCGTCGGGAGTCGAACCCGGGTCTCCCGCGTCACATGTCCGTCTGTGGTGCAGTGGTTATCATCCGCGCATGTCAAGCGAGAGACCCGGGTTCGACTCCCGGCGGAGCCAAATCTTTTCTCTTCAAAAGATAAATTATTTAAAAATAAAAAAAAACTCAAGAAAAATTATATTTAAACGAACCCTCAGCACATTTCTTTTCCTGTCTTCCGATTTTTTTTTTTTATTTTTTTTTAATAAATAATAAATGCACCCTGCTCTTGTATAACCTTGTATTGGAGTTCAACCAGTGCTATGTAAGGAGCACCCCTAAATATTTTCCAGACGTTAATTCGACATTTTCAATTTCAAGAATTCCAAGTTCAGATTCGCCCTTTCTGGGAAAATGACCCATATAAGTAATATTTGACTTTTCAATTAACCCTTTCATGGCTCCAGACGAGATATCTCGCGAAACATAGTCGGTCCCCACACGCTAATGACGAGTTATCTCGCAATTGGTTTTTCACTTTTTTCCATTCTCAGCTTTACAAGAGATAAATTGTCGTGACTTAGGCACATGCCAGCGGATCCACGGAGACTTAATAAATAGATTTAGCGGCCGCTGGGCTGCAGTGGTATCTCTATTGCGGAAATATTTGTGTCGGCCCGGTAGTAGCTGCCTGTCGGGGAAGCCCGGCTCACCCCTTTTTACCTGCTAATTTTTTTTTTCTGTCCCTTATCCCTCCCTCCGCTACCGTCAAGGGTCTGAAAGACATATTTTGCCATTATTCATTCCAGTTCTAGACGCTCTGAGCGATAGTTTTCTGTGTTTTTTTGGTGATATTCACTGTTTTATTTCGCTATTATTTATTACTAGCTGTAAGTCCCGGTTTCACCCGGGAAATTCAATTTTTCTAATGAAACGGTCGATTTCGTAAAAAAACCATTGTAAAGCGAGATCATTACGATTTTTATTAGGATAAAGAATATCAGCTGAAGATCGGCTGAAGTTATACAATTTTAATATGGACAGGTGTTCGCACCTGGTATGAAAGAACCACTGAGCGAAATTTGGAGAATTTAGGATAAACGGTATGGATTTCTATAAAGAACAAACAAACAAACAGAAATATTGCCCTGCAGTTTCAGCTTCTCGCAAATCGGCTTGCCTAAGCCTCTGTGGCGCAAGGCGGGCCTCGTATTCCTGGGCAGATTTAGTTTCCCGCGATTCTGCTTGTATAAGCCTCTGTTGTTCAATCCTATTTTGATGTTCGTCAAGAGTTTCAGCTGCTCGTATTTGACGTTGTTTTTTTCGCTTTTGAGCTCACTACTCCTATTGAAGCTCGCTTCTTTGGAGGCATTTATAAAAAATAAATTCACCATACATGTAAATAAACGTATTGTAATGTTTAAAAAAAAAACATATGATTTAAAAATCCCAGAACTCGACGCCTGCCAAGGGACGGTCTTACCGGGCCTTGTTGGCCTCTTCAAAATCTATAAAATGAATTTTAAGGCCGTTTTTTCGAATCAAACGGTCGATTTCGTAAAAAAAAAAAACCATTGTAAAGGGAGATCATGACGAATTTTATAACAATAAAGAATATACCCAGAGATTGGCTGAAGTTATGCAATTTTAATATGGACGGGTGTTCGCACCTGGTATCAAAGAACCACTGAGCGAAATTTGGAGAATTTAGGACAAACGGTATGGATTTCTATAAAGAACAAACAAACAAACAGAATTTCAACTTTATTTATATAGATTTATTAATTACAAAAAATATTACTTATTAAAAATTAATTAAATTAAAAAGTATATAAAGTATTAACATTATTATATTATTATTCATTATTACCTTCTTATATCACGTAATATCTTCTTGCAATCAGTAATCTAGCATTTTAATTTATTGAAATAATGATAAAGGTATTATAGAATCATAAATAAAGTGCTTAGCGGTTGAAGGGTTAAAAACAACTCTCATTTAATCCTGGAACTGAATTTTTATAAAATTGGCCCAATAGTCATAAGTATATTTTTAGGTATTAAAAATCGAGAACTCTTTAAAAAGTGTATTTCTGCGCCTCCCAGCTGTAAAAAAGATGCCGTTTTGTCTCATTGATTAGAAAAAAAATAAGAATTGGAGACTGATATTAAAGATTGTGATATAAAAGATTCACTAAAAGAAATAAATTAGAGAGAAAATCAAAACACGGTTCAGGTTTCAATTGAACAATATTTAATATGTGATCGAACTATCAATAAGCTGACAGAATCAAGTTTAGATTTGTTCACTGATATGAACTTAAAAGATAATCTAAGGAGCAAATATTCAAGTAAATCAGAACAATTCTTTTCGTTATAATATTCATATTAAAATTAAATTAATATTCAATGTAATTTTAATTAATAATAACATAATTCAAAATTAACTAAATTTATATAATGAATTTAACATGGAAATTTTCGCCATTGAAAAAGAAGATTCAACTTTTTATTTTATTTTTTATTTAGATTTCTCTTATGTACATACTTTTAAAAATTATTTTATTATGTAAAATATTATTTTTATAAGTAGATGATGAGAATATCTTTTGTATTTGATATGTTGTGTTTGATTAATTATCTTATTAATGATAAATTTTGATCAACTAACCGATAATGATTCTCTAATTATTTCCGATCCCGCATATGAGGTATATTCGTGATCAGCTCAGCAATTCCTATATTACATGGTCAAAAGATTTTTGTCCAAAACCTTCATATACTCGAACCACTGTGAGGCGGCACAACAGAAAATAGACAGATTTCAAGATTTTCACAATTGTCCGAAAAGATTGTGATGTATTGAACATGGTATTTAATATTTAAATTTAATAATTTTTATTGAGTTAGTGTGTATTCGTACAAATCGAAATAAAACTATTCGTTTTATAGTATTTTTCCGCTTTTTGTACCATATTCAATTTTGCTGTGTATTCATAAAGATCAGAAGAAACCAGTACAAAATGAACTTTAAATCTGTATAAAACAAAACACTTCAAATTATTTTTATTATTTTTTTTAGAAATCAACGCATTGATTGCTATAAATTATATCCCGCCACTAAAAAGTGTGAAATAAAAACATTTTATTAAAAAATTAAACCGACTTCGAAAACTAGGAACCAGTAAAAATAAATACACTGATGTGATATAATTACATCATACTTTTACATCTTAAAGTATGATGTAATTACATCATAGCCATGCTGTCCCTCGGATAAGAAGTAAAATGGAGGTCCCGAGTCTTGACAATGTCAGTTACTCGTTAAAGATCCCTATCCTAATTATACCGGGATAGGCAAAATTTAGGACTCCCACCGTAGCATCGTCCGATAAGCCTTAGTGGCATAAAGTGATGTTAAACAAACAACAACTTCAATATATTTTTACTTTCACTTACCTATATATGAAATATATAGTAAGTGGAAGTATTGCGATCGTGAAAAATTTCGACTTCCGGCTTTCAACGGAAATACACGTTTTGGGGTCCCCTGAGTCCAAATGACCAAGTCCCGCGAAATGGTCTGTGTGTGTGTGTCTGTGGGTGTGTGTGTGTGTGTGTGAACAGACTAGCTCAAAAACTATAAACCGTGCGAACCTGAAATTAGGTATTTAGAGTAAGTATATGCCCGCGATGTGACAGCATAAATTTCATCAAAATTCCTTAAAGGGAGGGGGTACTTTACTTAATAACTTTTTAGGTTTTTTTCGATTTTCTCAAAAACGGCTCTAACAATTTTGATTAAACTGAGTATTTGATGTATTAATATGCCTGAGATATGACTGTAAAAATTTCATCGAAATTGATCAACCGGAGGGGGGACTTTACTTCATAAATTTGCTATAATTTTCACGTGTTTTTTTTTATTTAGTCAAAAACGGCTTTCACGATTTTGATCAAACTGGGTATTTGATGTATATATATGCCTGAGATATGACTGTAAAAATTTCATCAAAATTGATCAACCGGAGGGGGCACTTTATTTCATAACTTGTTTTCCAATTTATACCTTTCTTTCGACTATCTCAAAAACGGCTTTAATGATTTTGATCAAATTCGCCACGTTTAATGAAAATAAAGTGTTCTTAAATATTAGGCAAGTTTTATCGTTATTAAAATGTTCTGAGGGGGCTTAAATGGGGAAGGTGCCTTTTTTGTTTTCCTGTAAAATACACTTGTTTTTGTTTATATGGAAAAATTAACTGCCTCTCATTACGCCTAAAAATAAGAAATGGCTAAATATGAGATATGATAAAAATAAAGAAAACATAAAGAGGAGAAAAAAAGAAAAATATTCAGTCAACTCATAAAAATCGTTGAGCCCATGCATGCGGAGTACGCCTTTAATGACAGGCCATTGTTCATAATTAAAGCCGTTCTGTTCATTTGAGAAGTGGCATTTAACAAAACGCAGTAATTTCGTATCTAAGTAAGTTGGTAAGTGAAAGTTGTGTGTTGCGTGCACGCACCAGATTTTTTTACTTTCATAATGTGCAGAATTTGAGTACTCTATCAGCCTATCCTAAAAATAAAACACAAAAGAAAAATCTACAATCGCAATAAATTATTTTTGGTTATTTTATACATAAAAATTTTAGTGGAAATTCTTGTTTCTAAAAAACAAATAAAACAATCTGGTGCGATGCGCATGGGCAACCCACAACTTTCACTTAGATTCTGTCAATAAAGGCGTACTGCGCATGCGTGGGCTCAACGTGGAAGGAAAATTTTTCTTGCTTTCTCCTGTATATGTTTACTTGACTTTTTCATATTTAGCCATTGCTTATTTTTAGGCGTAACAAGAGAGTTAATTTCTCCACATAGAAAAAAAACTCTTCCCCAATTAAGCCCACTCGGAACATTTTAATAATGACAAAGCTTAAGCACTGTAGATACTAAACCACGAGGGGCCGGGATGGCCGAGTGGACAAAGGCGCTCGCAATAGGAAATCAAAGTACAGTAACGTCGAGCGCGGTTACTACTTGGGGTGACCGCCCGCCGAAGCAATCCACGTAGTCCAAGCCCCCGGGTATGTGAGACCCGTCAGTCTACCAGAGGCGAATCAAACCGACCAGGCCTAGGAATGATTTAGCTTCCCCGTGTGGTTTTCCTAGATGTCAGTAACTGCCCGGAGGTTTGGTTCAAGGACGGAAAGCTCCAGGGGAAGAGATATAGGTCCTCTGGGCCTGCTGACTCTGAGCTGCCATAATCCTTAAACCTACACTAGTTTGTCACTGTCCTTGAACCCGAGAGAACTGAAGCCACCGGTTTACTCAATTTTGACGAAACCTTTGCTGCTATGTCACGAGAATTGATCTACCTCAAATGCCTGATTTCAGGTTCGTACGGTTTATAGTTTTTGAGCTACTCTGTTCACCCACCCACACACATAGACTAGACCACGAGACTTAGCTTTTTGAACCCAGGGGATCCAAAAACATTGTTAAAAAAAAACAGAAGGAATTTTAGCACATCCGTATGTTCTTACCTTTTTTTCACCCACATTCACAGAATACATTTGTGTAAAATTTTAAAAAATAAATTTATAAATCTGCTCTCCGAAGAATCCCATAGGATGTGTGGCGTGTTTTGAATTCGGCCAATTCGTCAAGCTTGCGGGTATTTACGGGCATATTTAATAAAATAATTGGTGAAGTAGAACAATCTTCCAGTACAGGTAGTTTAAAATAAGTTAGTTAAAATAAGTAGTTTTTAATAAGATTACATTAATAATTTGATAAATAAACAAATCGTCTTTTCACCCCATTTATTAAAGATCGGGGTCATTTAATGTACATTTTGTAAAAACTAAAACAAAAAAGAAAAGGCAAAAATACATACAATAAACCATTTAATTAAATTCAGAAAATATTCAAATATAAAACATTCAAAACTTAAAAATAATTATATACATTTGAAACAAACAAAATGTCTTTTATTTTTTAAAACACGTATTTATGAATTGCCTACAAAAGAAGAGGAACTGATTACAATATAAGACAACTACACTGCACGGCCTGATGAAGGCACACCTGGCTGCTGAGGTCACTACACCCCGCCTCTGGACCTCAGGTAGTCTGCTACTGCGCTATAGCGATTGCTACTAGCCCAACTTAAGGCAGTCCATCCATCTTTATTCTTAGCATTGATCTCGGCGCCGCGGCCCACCAGCAGCTGCACTGCCCCCAAGTGGCCATTTTGAGAAGCGAACATTAGCGGTGTACTATTGTAACTAGTCCTAGCTGCCAGGTCTGCCCCGCGGTCCAGCAGTGCTGCCACTACCGCTGTGTGCCCTCCACATGCTGCGCAGTGTAAGGCAGTGTACTGGTACCTATTTCTCGCATTAACTTCAGCCCCGGCATCAACCAGTGCTGCCACTACCGCTGTGTGCCCTCCACATGCTGCGCAGTGTAAGGCAGTGTACTGGTCACTATTTCTCGCGTCAACTTCAGCCCCGGCATCAATCAGTGCTGCCACTACCGCTGTGTGCCCTCCCTGTGCTGCGCAGTGTAAGGCAGTGTACTGGTTACTATTTTTCGCGTCAACTTCAGCCCCGGCATCAATCAGTGCTGCCACTACCGCTGTGTGCCCTCCCTGTGCTGCGCAGTGTAAGGCAGTGTACTGGTTACTATTTCTCGCATTAACTTCAGCCCCCGAATCAATCAGTGCTGCCACGGCCTCAACGTTTCCACTGCGGGCCATGCGGTGCAAGATCCCATCGCCACTGCTGTCTCTCAGAGCCAGGTCGGCCCTGTTCTCCACCAGCAGCCGTATGACATCAGGCTTGTTATTTTGAACTGCGAGGAAGACTGGAGTGTCACCTTTATTGTCGCGCTCGTTCACTCTGGCTCCGGCTTCGAGTAGGATACTCGCTATCCCAAGGCTGCCTCCTTCAGCGGCATAATGGAGTGCGGTCCTACCTAGGTTGTCCTTGATATTTGGATTGGCTCCGTTGTGCAATAGGAATGAAGAAACGTCATATTTATTATTTTTTAAAGCGATCATCAGCGGAGAGGTGCCTGCATTATCTTGACAGCAGCGCCCCCATCGTACAGCGCCCTCACCAGCTCGAGCTCTCCTCTGGCTGATGCGAGGTACAGCGCTGTCTCACCCTTTCCATTTCTAGCGCTTCCATCAGAATTCATTTCATTTGCGGGCTGGCTTAGTTCTTTGATCAGTTTTAACATCTCGGCATTTCCAAACCGAGCCACTAAATGACAAAACGTGTCGCGGTCTTTGGTTTTGAGATCAGGACAAAACCTCATTAACACTTTCAACATTTCAATATCCTGTGACTCCACAGCTATTTCAAGAAGACTCTTGCTGTCTCCTGGAACTATTTCTGCATCGGCACCTTTGTCCAGCAGTAGCTCAACACCACGGACATTTCGAGCTCTGAGGGCAATAAACAACGGCGTTTCTTCAGCATGATTCTTCCTGTTCAGGTCTATTATTCCTTCCTCCAGCAGGGCTGACAGTGCTCCGTTGTGGCCTCCGCCAGCAGCAATATGGAGGTAAGTGTTTCCTCGCATAAACAGCTTCTCAGTATTAGCACCAGCTGATATGAGAGCCTGGACAGAAGAAACATTGTTATCCCTGACAGCTTGCTCTAAGGTAGTTGCAGCAGCACTGGAGTTCAAGCTGTTGCCATCACTAACCTCGCTGGCTATGATATCTCCGGGGCTATCTTGGACGACTGCGGCTTCTAAACTAATTGCTGAATCTCCGTGTCCTCCCTGAAACAGAGAGTACGGTAAAGGTACAATATAATTATTCCTAAAACAACGTTTTTGCTAAACCATTTTTTTTTTTTTTTCAATTTTAGAGAACAAATAAAAATTGTATCCTTTTCTATGGCGTTTTAAAGTCAAATTCAACCTTTTCTTCACATCCATACTATTTAACCACTAACTTACCAAAGCACATTATATAATGGTGAAATAGTTCTTACATTATATTAAAACAACATTTTATAAAAAAAAAATAAAATAAATAAACCGACTTTGAAAACTAGGAACCAGTAAAAATAATTACCTTCTGACTTTTATGAATACACAGAAAATTGGAAAATGGTATAAAAAATGGGGAAATGCAATAAAACAAACAATTTTATTTAGATTTGTACAAATACACTTCAATAAATGATAATCTTTTTAGAGGCACACAGTGCTTCGATGAATGGACAAAAATCAAAATTTTTTTTTTTTCTAGCATTAACATTTTAATGTTGCTAAAGATGTAAATGATCATTAATTATAATATTTATATCTAATTGCTAACTAAATTGCTTTTGAAATTAAGAGATGTTTCGAAAAAAACAGTATTTGTGAACACTTACTTACTCGTATTAGTCGATAAGGGATTTCAGATCGAAGGTAAATACTAGATGTAAACATTGGCTTTGTCGTAATATTCTCATTTAGTCTTCTTTCTGTTGATGAAGATGTATACTGTGAACTTTATTTTAAATGAAAGTCAAAATTACTTAGGAAAATATGGCAAGGGTAATAAATGTTTTTGACTTACTCGATGTTATACTAACTTTAAAGTCAAATATTACAAAATGTCCGCAAAACACCCATTTCATTTCTTTAATATTTGCGGTCTAACTAATTTGGAATAAAAATCTATAATGATCATCTGCGATAACCTGCGACTTTGACAACTTTTTACTTTTACTTACCTATGTATGAAATATATAGTAAGGTAAAATATTGCGATCGTGAAAAATTTCGACTTCCGGATTTCAACGGAAATACACGTTTTGGGGTCCCCTGAGTCTAAGTAACCAAGACCCGCGAAATGGTGTGTGTGTGTGTGTGTGTGTGTGTGTGTGTGTGTGTGTGTGTGTGTGTGTGTGTGTGTGTGTGTGTGTGTGTGTGTGTGCGTGTGTGTGAAAAGATTAGCTCAAAAGCTATCAACTGTGCGAATCTGAAATTGGGTATTTAGTGTATGTATATGGCCCCGATGTGACAGCAAAAATTTCAACAAAATCCGTCAAACGGAGGGGGCACTTCATTTAATAACTTTTTACGTTTTTTTCAATTTTCTCAAAAACGGCTCAAACGATTTTGATAAAACTCAGTATTAGATGTATTAATATCTTCGAGACATGAATGAAAAAATTTCATCAAAATTGATCAACTGGAGGGGGCACTATACTTAATAAATTTCACGTGTTTTTTTCATTTACTCAAAAACGGCTATAACGATTTTGATAAAACTGGCTATTTGATGTATGTATATGCCAAAGATGTGACAGCCAAAATTTCATCAAAATTAGTCAAACGGAGGGGCACTTTATTTCATAACTTTTTACGTTTTTTTCAATTTTCTCAAAAACGGCTCAAACGATTTTGATAAAACTCAGTATTAGATGTATTAATATGTTCGAGACATGATTGCAAAAAATTCATCAAAATTGATCAACTGGAGGGGGCACTATACTTAATAAATTTTAAATCAATTTCACGTGTTTTTTTCATTTACTCAAAAACGGCTATAACGATTTTGATAAAACTGGCTATTTGATGTATGTATATGCCAAAGATGTGACAGCCAAAATTTCATCAAAATTAGTCAAACGGAGGGGCACTTTATTTCATAACTTTTTACCTTTTTTTCGATTATCTCAAAAACGGTTTTAATGATTTTGATCACATCCGTCATGTTTAAATAAAATTAGGTGTTATTTAATATCAGATAAGCTTTGTCATTATTAAAATGTTCTGAGGGGGCTTAAATGTGGGCCTTTTTTGTTTTCCTATAAAGTACCTTTGTTTTAGTTTATACGAAAAAAATTAACTGTCTCTCGCCTAAAAATAAGAAATGGCTAAATATGAAATATGAAAAAATCAAGTAGACATATAGAGGAGAAAAAAAGAAAAATATTCTATCAACTCATAAAAAATGTTGAGCCCACGCAAGCGGAGTACGCCTTTAATGACTGACCATTGTTTTTTATATTTAAAGCTGTTTTTTCTCCTCTACGATTATTCAAAATAATACCACCTTGGCTCTATTTGAGCAACAATCAGTATTTCCCAATTTTTACTGGACACCCTCTCAATGTTTTTAAAGTGAATGGGGGTAACATGTTCTCGAATTTGCGATGTTTTTTTTTTCGTACCTGAAAAAGTGATAAGATGTTCAAAACTGAAATTAAGTAAGTACCGATATGCCACTGAAATGATAACTTTTTTTTAAAGTGCTACTTTACAACATTAATTGTTACCATCTTCTCGAATAATAAACTGATGTTTTTTTTCAAATGAAATCAGGCACTCAGCGCTTGCTTGAAAACCAATTCGCATCTACAACAATTAGATTAGCCGTTCTATTTAGATACATTTTTACACTTAAATCCATAGAAAATATTAATTTTTCTACAGTAAATTGACCAATATCAATAATTTTAAGCAGTGTCTGAGATTAAGCCCTAATTTTAAATGATCAATGTAGCTCCTATTTTTAATAATATATATTTAATTTGTGTTTGGAAATTGTGTTTACTGCATTACACTATATGGGCCATTTTCCCAAAAAGGGCAAATCGCTGTCCCCGATGGATTCTGAAGCCTCCTCACCATTTTTGTTCATTAAAAAACCTCTAATTAGGCTCTGTGACTTGACCTGCCGACTACGTAGGGTTTTACTCATATAACATTAAAAATTAAAGGTTGAATTTTGATATGACCAGTGGAAATCTCCTTCCCTCGTCATGTCACAACTCCAGTTTCCAAACTTTACGTTCGTCTACGAATTGACCATTGATGCTTTTTGAATTTTTTATAACTGTGTTGGTAAAAGACTTGTCCCCGGTGTTTGGGGTTTCCCCCGCTTACGTAGTATTTTCTTGTTTTGTCCGTTTTAACCTTTACAGATGACTGCGGCTTCTGGCTAAAAGTAGGATTACATCTCGGGTAACAACTCTTTTTGCCGCCAAATGTTTTTAGTCCTTGTGGAACTGTCAGGATAACAACGTAGGTTCTGCGGCGGGAGCGGCATACAACCCGTGTCATTGTCCCGCCCGTAGCTATTTAGAAGGTAATTGTTTGGAATTTTCTTCATTGCTTTCACCTTTTAGAGCAAGTTGATACGTTTCTTACGGTCTATTGTTGTTTTAAAAAATGGCTGTATTTAAGTATTGAACAGAAAAAATGGATGGTCATACAATACAATATCGGGTGTTTTTCTCCAGCTCGAGTTTACTCGGAGATTAATTGTATCTAAATGTTTTCGTTGCTTTCTACTTCTTAAAGCTCATTGAAACGTTTCGAACGGTCTATCATTTTGTCAAAAATCTGCTTTATTTAAGTAGTAAACGAGAAAAAAATAGAAAGCCTGTCGAATTCTGATGTCATTAGCCCGCCTCTCCGGAATTGGAAAGCAATTGTATCTAAACTTTTTCGCTGCTTATTACTTATAGAACTCATTGAGGCGTTTCCAACGGTATATCGTTTTGTCGAAAAGCAGCAGTATTTAAGTGGTGAACGAGAAAAAACTGGATGGTCATAAACATCAGCAGTTATTGTCCCGCCTGTCTCTACCCGAAAACTAATTGCATCTATATTTTCTCGTTGCTTTATACATATAGAGGTCGTTGAGACGTTTCCGATGGTCTATAATCTATTTCAAAAGCATCTTTATTTAAGTAGTAAACGAGAAAAAAACTGGATGGTCATAAACATCAGCAGTTATTGTCCCGTCAGTCTCTATCCGAAAACTAATTGCATCTATATTTTCTCGTTGCTTTATACATATAGAGGTCGTTGAGACGTTTCCGATGGTCTATAATTTATTTCAAAAGCATCTTTATTTAAGTAGTAAACGAGAAAAAAACTGGATGGTCATAAAAATTTGTTTAACGGCTGATAGATGGCTTAGGATTTTTGTCAGCAAAAAAAAATAAATAATAGAAAAAAAATAAAGAAAAAATAAAGAAAATAAATAATTTTTTATTAATCTAATCTTAATTTGTGGATGACCACCTGTTTTGAATTATTTTTAAATAATTTATTTTTTGAAGAGAAAAGATTTGGCTCCGCCGGGAGTCGAACCCGGATCTCCCGCGTCACATGTCCGTCTGTGGTGCAGTGGTTATCATCCGCGCATGTCAAGCGAGAGACCCGGGTTCGACTCCCGGCGGAGCCAAATCTTTTCTCTTCAAAAGATAAATTATTTAAAAATAAAAAAAAAACTCAAGAAAAATTATATTTAAACGAACCCTCAGCACATTTCTTTTCCCGTCTTCCGATTTTTTTTTTATTTTTTTTTTTTTTTAATAAATAATAAATGCACCCTGCTCTTGTATAACCTTGCATTGGAGTTCAACCAGTGCTATGTAAGGAGCACCCCTAAATATTTTCCAGACGTTAATTCGACATTTTCAATTTCAAGAATTCCAAGTTCAGATTCGCCCTTTCTGGGAAAATGACCCATATAAGTAATATTTGACTTTTCAATTAACCCTTTCATGGCTCCAGACGAGATATCTCGCGAAACATAGTCGGTCCCCACACGCTAATGACGAGATATCTCGCAATTGGTTTTTCACTTTTTTCCATTCTCAGCTTTACAAGAGATAAATTGTCGTGACTTAGGCACATGCCAGCGGATCCACGGAGACTTAATAAATAGATTTAGCGGCCGCTAGGCTGCAGTAGTATCTCTATTGCGGAAATATTTGTGTCGGCCCGGTAGCTGCCTGTCGGGGAAGCCCGGCTCACCCCTTTTTACCAGCTAATTTTTTTTTCTCTCCCTTATCCCTCCCTCCGCTACCGTCAAGGGTCTGAAAGACATATTTTGCCATTATTCATTCCAGTTCTAGACGCTCTGAGCGATAGTTTTCTGTGTTTTTTTGGTGATATTCACTGTTTTATTTCGCTATTATTTATTACTAGCTGTAAGTCCCGGTTTCTCCCGGGAAATTCAATTTTTCTAATGAAACGGTCGATTTCGTAAAAAAACCATTGTAAAGCGAGATCATTACGATTTTTATTAGGATAAAGAATATCAGCTGAAGATCGGCTGAAGTTATGCAATTTTAATATGGACAGGTGTTCGCACCTGGTATGAAAGAACCACTGAGCGAAATTTGGAGAATTTAGGATAAACGGTATGGATTTCTATAAAGAACAAACAAACAAACAGAAATATTGCCCTGCAGTTTCAGCTTCTCGCAAATCGGCTTGCCTAAGCCTCTGTGGCGCAAGGCGGGCCTCGTATTCCTGGGCAGACTCAGTTTCCCGCGATTCTGCCTGTCTAAGCCTCTGTTGTTCAATCCTATTTTGATGTTCGTCGAGAGTTTCAGCTGCTCGTATTTGAAGTTGTTTTTTTCGCTTTTGAGCTCACTACTCCTATTGAAGCTCGCTTCTTTGGAGGCATTTATAAAAAATAAATTCACCATACATGTAAATAAACGTATTGTAATGTTAAAAAAAAAAACATATGGTTTAAAAATCCCAGAACTCGACGCCTGCCAAGGGACGGTCTTACCGGGCCTTGTTGGCCTCTTCAAAATCTATAAAATGAATTTTAAGGCCGTTTTTTCGACTCAAACGGTCGATTTCGTAAAAAAAAACCATTGTAAAGGGAGATCATGACGAATTTTACAACAATAAAGAATATACCCAGAGATTGGCTGAAGCTATGCAATTTTAAAATGGACGGGTGTTCGCACCTGGTATCAAAGAACCACTGAGCGAAATTTGGAGAATTTAGGACAAACGGTATGGATTTCTATAAAGAACAAACAAACAAACAGAATTTCAACTTTATTTATATAGATTTATTAATTACAAAAAATATTACTTATTAAAAATTAATTAAATAAAAAAGTATATAAAGTATTAACATTATTATATTATTATTCATTATTACCTTCTTATATCATGTAATATCTTATTTCAATCAGTAATCTAGCATTTTAATTTATTGAAATAATTATAAAGGTATCATAGAATCATAAAAAATAAAATAAAACATTAATAAATAGTCGGTGAAGGTTATGAGGAGTTGAAGGAGTTAAAGCAGTCATCGGCGGAGAATGGCCTACAGGCCTTAGCGTGGGGAGTGAAATTCCTGCAGACCCGCTCAACTCTCGTTCCGAGTGCTTAGCAGTTAAAGGGTTAAAAACAACTCTCATTTAATTCTGGAACTGAATTTTTATAAAATTGGCCCAATAGTCATAAGTATATTTTTAGGTATTAAAAATCGAGAACTCTTTAAAAAGTGTATTTCTGCCCCTCCGAGCTGTAAAAAAGATGCCGTTTTGTCTCATTGATTAGAAAAAAAATAAGAATTGGAAACTGATATTAAAGATTGTGATATAAAAGATTCACTAAAAGAAATAAATTAGAGAGAAAATCAAAACACGGTTCAGGTTTCAATTGAACAATATTTAATATGTGATCGAACTATCAATAAGCTGACAGAATCAAGTTTAGATTTGTTCACTGATATGAACTTAAAAGATAATCTAAGGAGCGAATATTCAAGTAAATCAGAACAATTCTTTTGGTTATAATATTCATATTAAAATTAAATTAATGTTCAATGTAATTTTAATTAATAATAACATAGTTCAAAATTAACTAAATTTATATAATGAATTTAACATGGAAATTTTCGCCATTGAAACAGAAGATTCAGCTTTTTATTTTATTTTTTATTTAGATTTCTCTTATGTACATACTTTTAAAAATTATTTTATTATGTAAAATATTATTTTTATAAGTAGATGATGAGAATATCTTTTGTACTTGATATGTTGTGTTTGGTTAATTATCTTATTAAAGATAAATTTTGATCAACTAACCGATAATGATTCTCTAATTATTTCCGATCCCGCATATGAGGTATATTCGTGATCAGCTCAGCAATTCCTATATTACATGGTCAAAAGATTTTTGTCCAAAACCTTCATATACTCGAACCACTGTGAGGCGGCACAACAGAAAATAGACAGATTTCAAGATTTTCACAATTGTCCGAAAAGATTGTGATGTATTGAACATGGTATTTAATATTTAAATTTAATAATTTTTATTGAGTTAGTGTGTATTCGTACAAATCGAAATAAAACTATTCGTTTTATAGTATTTTTCCGCTTTTTGTACCATATTCAATTTTGCTGTGTATTCATAAAAATCAGAAGAAACCAGTACAAAATGAACTTTAAATCTGTATAAAACAAAACACTTCAAATTATTTTTATTATTTTTTTTAGAAATCAACGCATTGATTGCTATAAATTATATCCCGCCACTAAAAAGTGTGAAATAAAAACATTTTATTAAAAAATTAAACCGACTTCGAAAACTAGGAACCAGTAAAAATAAATACACTGATGTGATATAATTACATCATACTTTTACATCTTAAAGTATGATGTAATTACATCATAGCCATGCTGTCCCTCGGATAAGAAGTAAAATGGAGGTCCCCAGCCTTGAAAATGTCAGTTACTCGTTAAAGATCCCTATCCTAATTATACCGGGATAGGCAAAATTTAGGACTCCCACCGTAGCATCGTCCGATAAGCCTTTGTGGCATAAAGTGATGTTAAACAAACAACAACTTCAATATATTTTTACTTTCACTTACCTATATATGAAATATATAGTAAGTGGAAGTATTGCGATCGTGAAAAATTTCGACTTCCGGCTTTCAACGGAAATACACGTTTTGGGGTCCCCTGAGTCCAAATGACCAAGTCCTGCGAAATGGTCTATGTGTGTGTGTCTGTGGGTGTGTGTGTGTGTGTGTGAACAGACTAGCTCAAAAACTATAAACCGTGCAAAACTGAAATTTGGTATTTAGTTTAGGTATATGCCCGCGATTTGACAGCAATAAATTCATCAAAATTGCTCAAAGGGAGGGGGTACTTTATTTTATAACTTTTTACGTTTTTTTTTATTTTCTCAAAAACGGCTCTAACAATTTTGATTAAACTGAGTATTTGATGTATTAATATGCCTGAGATATGACTGTAAAAATTTCATCAAAATTGATCAACCGGAGGGGGGACTTTACTTCATAAATTTGCTATAATTTTCACGTGTTTTTTTTTATTTAGTCAAAAACGGCTTTCACGATTTTTATCAAACTGGGTATTTGATGTATATATATGCCTGAGATATGACTGTAAAAATTTCATCAAAATTGATCAACCGGAGGGGGCAATTTATTTCATAACTTGTTTTCCAATTTATACCTTTCTTTCGACTATCTCAAAAACGGCTTTAATGATTTTGATCAAATTCGCCACGTTTAATGAAAATAAAGTGTTCTTAAATATTAGGCAAGTTTTATCGTTATTAAAATGTTCTGAGGGGGCTTAAATGGGGAAGGCGCCTTTTTTGTTTTCCTGTAAAGTACACTTGTTTTTGTTTACATGGAAAAATTAACTGCCTCTCATTACGCCTAAAAATAAGAAATGGCTAAATATGAGATATGATAAAAATAAAGAAAACATAAAGAGGAGAAAAAAAGAAAAATATTCAGTCAACTCATAAAAATCGTTGAGCCCATGCATGCGGAGTACGCCTTTAATGACAGGCCATTGTTCATAATTAAAGCCGTTCTGTTCATTTGAGAAGTGGCATTTAACAAAACGCAGTAATTTCGTATCTAAGTAAGTTGGTAAGTGAAAGTTGTGTGTTGCGTGCACGCACCAGATTTTTTTACTTTCATAATGTGCAGAATTTGAGTACTCTATCAGCCTATCCTAAAAATAAAACACAAAAGATAAATCTACAATCGCAATAAATTATTTTTGGTTATTTTATACATAAAAATTTTAGTGGAAATTCTTGTTTCTAAAAAACAAATAAAACAATCTGGTGCGATGCGCATGGGCAACCCACAACTTTCACTTAGATTCTGTCAATAAAGGCGTACTGCGCATGCGTGGGCTCAACGTGGACGGAAAATTTTTCTTGCTTTCTCCTGTATATTTACTTTTTCATATTTAGCCATTTCTTATTTTTAGGCGTAACAAGAGAGTTAATTTCTCCACATAGAAAAAAAACTCTTCCCCAATTAAGCCCACTCGCAACATTTTAATAATGACAAAGCTTAAGCACTGTAGATACTAAACCACGAGGGGCCGGGATGGCCGAGTGGACAAAGACGCTCGCAATAGGAAATCAAAGTACAGTAACGTCGAGCGCGGTTACTACTTAAGTTACTACTTAAGCCCCCGGGTATGTGAGACCCGTCAGTCTACCAGAGGCGAATCAAACCAACCAGGCGTAGGAATGATTTAGCTTCCCCGTGTGGTTTTCCTAGATGTCAGTAACTGCCCGGAGGTTTGGTTCAAGGATGGAAAGCTCCAGGGGAAGAAATATAGGTCCTCTGGGCCTGCTGACTCTGAGCTGCCATAATCCTTAAACCTACACTAGTTTGTCACTGTCCTTGAACCCGAGAGAACTGAAGCCACCGGTTTACTCAATTTTGACGAAACCTTTGCTGCTATGTCACGAGAATTGATCTACCTCAAATGCCTGATTTCAGGTTCGTACGGTTTATAGTTTTTGAGCTACTCTGTTCACCCACCCACACACATAGACTAGACCACGAGACTTAGCTTTTTGAACCCAGGGGATCCAAAAACATTGTTAAAAAAAAACAGAAGGAATTTTAGCACATCCGTATATTCTTACCTTTTTTTCACCCACATTCACAGAATACATTTGTGTAAAATTTTAAAAAATAAATTTATAAATCTGCTCTCCGAAGAATCCCATAGGATGTGTGGCGTGTTTTGAATTCGGCCAATTCGTCAAGCGTGCGGGTATTTACGGGCATATTTAATAAAATAATTGGTGAAGTAGAACAATCTTCCAGTACAGGTAGTTTATTAAATAGTCACATTTATTAAAATACCTATTCCCTATGTTCCGGACCTTTCGTCCATCTTCAGGACATTTTACTTTAAATTAAGAATTATATTTTCTTTTCCTAAATAAAATGTATACATAAGTCTCAACATATACAAGCATTAATAATAAATTACAAAAATAATTATTATTCATACATTTTTTGTTGTATTTGTTTATCTGTTGTTTCTTTTCCCAACATAAAACAGATTTCCATTATATATACAATAGATCATTGGTTTTTTCTCTTATTTTGCACTTTTTTTTTTTTTTATATAATTCACACATATAGAAGGGCATATTTAATTTCTAACGGAAGATGTGGGAATTTTATTCAACCATGTTCTTAACACCATTTCAAAATAAATTAATAAAAATTATTGTGAATGGTTTATCCGTTTTGTAATATCTTTTAAGGAACGGAATATGAAGTGGTGCATACTGTTGTGGCTAGATATACAAGCTAGACTAGGCATTCTTCGGTCAAGAAGGGATGGATTTCATAAATATCACTGTTTGATACTGATGATTGTGTGGTCAGTAAAGATTATACATTGATATACATACAAAGAAGAAAAATCGATGTTTTGAAACATTTTAACACAATAAAGCTAAGTTTTATTAATAATTAAAAATTATTTTTATCGTTTTTTTCTGTGGCGTGTTTTGAATTCGTGTTTTGAACTACTGATTTGAACTACCTGATCAATGAAATGTTCTGATGGGGCTTAAATAGTAAAGGAAATTTTTTTGTTAAGTACATTTGATATTGTTCAATTATATAAATATTAACTGTGCTATTATAAATTAGGATTTTTAGGGTCCCATAATATAACTTATACTTAATACACGCATGCAGAGTACGCCTTTAATGACAGACCATTGTTCATAATTAAAGCCGTTCTGTTCATTTAATGGAAATTATTTGTTTCATGGTAACTAAATGAAGTTTACAACTACATAGAGAATTATTAAATCAGACGACTTGGAGTATTATGCCTGCATTGCCGAATTATCACAAGTAAAAACTTTTATTTAATAATAAAAAAAAAAAAAAATTAGTTTACTTTAGAGAGCAAATAAAAACAAACATAAGAAATGAATGTCGAAAAATGTGTGACTTTGAGAAGTGGATATTAACGAAACACGTCAATTTCTAATCTATGTAAGTTGGTAAGTGAAAGTTGTGTGTTCTGCGCATCGCACCAGATTTTTTTTTACTTAGTTTTCTTCAGCTCTGCTCGCTGTAATATTAATTTTTGGTTTCAAAGCGCGAGCTAGAGCTTTACTAGTTCCACTGTTTTTTTTTTTTTTTTAAGTTAAACCACTTTTTTTTTTTGTAGCTCAGAAAATAAATTTTCCCAGTAAACCTTACTATTTTAAAACAAGACACACAAAAGTTCACAAACGCACACAATATATCTTGCTGTAATTTCGAATGTTAACATAACAAAAATTGCTTCAACAAAAACTGGAGGGGGATAGAAAAAAATTCTTTTAAACATTAATGTTTTGTTTACGATAAATAAACACTTGGCCTTTCTTTTAAATAAGATTCTAAGAGATTACATTTAACAGGCTATCTCTACTCTATGCCTCAGCCATTCTAAGAAATTATAATCTTTACTGCCGACTGTCTCCTTAAGAGAGATTTTTTTACAAGAATATAACTTGCTAACTTTATTGTGGCCTTAGTCTCAACTTAGCAATGCAGATCATAATTTTTTACACGATTGCATATTTTGATCACCTAGTCCTCAGAGAGACCTACCTTAATAGATATAACCATTAGCTACCATTACTTATTTAAAGATATTTTTAACATTAACCTTTTAATATTCATCCTGTATCATCATATTAATTAAAATCGCAATATAATTAAACATACAGGTGTACTTGTCTTACCGTGGATGGTGATCTTGGCTGGATCCTGTATTTAGTCGCCAGATACGACATTATCCTCGTCACGTGGTCAGGCAGCTTCAAGGTACCTGCCTCTAGGAGCTGCGATAGGAAGGTCATTGCCTTCTCAATGTCTTGAGAAGGAAACACAAAGTCAGTAGCCAGCCACACCCCAAGATAATCTGACCGCAGCTGCTGCAAATTACGACAGACATCAGCCAGCAGGCAGCAAGACATGATGTCTTCCATGACCAAAGAGTGTAGCAGCGCGAGGAGGAGACATTGCGGGCTGTTCAGCTCCATATCAGCGACGCTGGATCCCTGGTAGATGTAATCTCTTGCACCATATCCGGCACTAGCAATAATCTTGCAGAGAACGGTTTCACGCAACAAAGTGGTAACTCGATTTAAAGTCAGCTGTTGGATGGACATAGTTGTAGTATCTGGAACAAGAGAAAAAAAAGGTTAATAAATAATGCACAATATGATCAATTAGTAAGGGTAAATTGCTGAACTCAACTTTAATATAAAAAAATAGCTACATTACAATTTTCTCCCTATTCCATTTCCAAGTAATAAGAAAGATGGACTACAAATCCTAGGTAACTTTTAAATATCAGATCAACTTAATTGTGTCTATCAAAGTCTGAAAATTGATCAAAACATTCAATGCCGGCTCCATATTCTCTAGGTGAACCGATTCGATTAACCCCTTCGTTTCTTGCGAGTTGTAAGCGAAAAACTGCAATTCTCTGAGGACTTTTTCGAAGGTGTCATTTTTTTCAGTCTGTCGAGATGAACATCTTTGGTTACATACACTTGTTTGACTGTCACTGTTGTTTGCGAGTTACAAGCAAAAACATGTGATTTCAGTCAATAGAATCACCACTGGCTTTCCGCGAAATCGATAGGTGTATTTAAATATTCCGTCTTCTAATCTCACCTCTTCTCCATATTACAGGTTACTCGTGGCTCCTCCTTGTGTGGGTAAAAATTTACAATTTTAACACATCTATTCTTTACTCCACCCTGACCTATGTCCACGACGCAGTAAATATGCACTATATGCACTACACGATACTAAATGTACGGTGTTTACTTTATTTAAGTGAGATTGAAGTAGGTCAGAGTGCGAATGCTTCACATGGGTCAGCTAGTCGATAAATATACTAAACATGCATTTTGTAAAAGTTCATCTTTTAGAATAAATAGTTTGCTAATTTCTTATTCAGATAACAATAATAAATAATAAAATGCTAAGATCCAATTTTTTTAACTTTTGTGTACCAAAACACACAATACCGACAGAAACATTCTATGATATGTTTCTAAAAAAGGTGAGGATGAGATTGAAAGTGGTAGAGAAAAGCCATTACGAGAATCTGAGAATAGAACATTTGGTTGTACATACTTCAGAGTATAATAATAATAATTTTTTTCTACAAAACCTAAAAAAAAAATATGTGAAGATATACTCTTATAAGAAAAGGATGTGAATGGGAATAGAAAATTCTGAGAGTAGATTATTAGACAGTATCAGACCACAGCTTTGTGTACATAATACTATCGGGGTAAAATTAAATTACACTAAAACAACTAATTACCTTTTCACTTTAATGAAATAAATAGTTTCTTAAAACAAAGTATATAGGCTTATATAAACAAAAATCATCTTTGTCATAACTTTCTTTTTTAGCGAACATTAATTGGAAAATTCCTTGACTTCATTACACTCCCTGAATTTCCACTGTTAACAGTAGCACGTGACATCATTTCAAATTGCTCTGACAAAAGACTGACATGAAAACAAAAATGTTCCTCGATGCCCTATTGTATAGTGTAAGCTGGATTAACTGGATAGAGCTGACACACACGAACAAAAATAAGGTTGTGGAGCCTTTTTTGTCATGTTAAAGAAATATTTTGATATAAAATTTATATTTTTAGAACAAACTTTAAGAAGAATAATGATATTCCTTCCCCTATTAATAGAGCTGCAGACCTTTCCAAAAAGCCTCCATTGTGTTATGCAAATGGAACTAGTTCCAATAGTTCTAGCCGCAGCCAATAACATGCGGTTTAAGTGTGGCCTTAATCTCAATTGGAAAGCACCCATTGGATGTTTTTGTTATTACCTGAAGAGTGTCACTTAGCCAGTGGGAATCGAAAGCTGATGGCAGTTCACTTATATTACAAGTTCACTTATATTACAAACACATAACCTCTTGAAATAAGCCACGCCCAGAAGTAACATAAGGGAAGCTTTACTACAGGAAATGGTTAGTTGAACAGGCAAAAATAAGAATATATGAATATTACATGTTATAATATTGGTATCCAACGTTTTAATCTGATTTCCAGGTCTTTATCAAGACTAATTGTAGCTATCAAGACCTTCTAAACTTAAATCTCCCAACTAGCCGTGATGAAGACAACAAAATTTGGTCAAAACAATTTAAATATATTGTATTAAAATATTAGGGTTTATTCTTTCTGACCACGCTCCAAATACTTTCCAATACATTAATACCTATGGTCAACTAATATTAATATCTATGGGTCTTCCACCATTTTCAGCATAAATAAATTAACACAAAATTAAAGAAATCTAATTAATATGTCAAAAAGTACAACTACTACTGACAGATAATATAAGATTTATTCCAACAAGCAGTTGTTGGAATTCGAGACTTTTTTTAGTCCTCCCATTCCTCGCCTTTTAGGTTATACGGGGTTTTCCAGGGCCAGGGGAGGTAGTGGGGGAATAATGCCGAGTATTATTAAAATGTCCCCTGGATCCAGGTTTTGAAATGGCATTGCGGGGTTATCAATCCTATGTCGTCAGGGGCTATGTGTTTGTTCACTCGGCCATCTAGCCCCTTTCCCCGTTAATAACTGTTTCGTATATGCCAACACAGACCAACAGTATAGTTTACCAACAAGTGCAAACCCACTTTTCAAAAAGGAAAACCAATTCCCTCATCAAAAGCGCTTTATACAAATTTCATCAAGTAGGCAGTATCCCAACACTAGTTATGTCAAAACGATATACTGATAAGAGTTAACCATTGAAACCGCACATCCTCAGTAGTTGAACCATTAGGAAAGAGCAGCCTACTTGTTGGAACAAACCAATAAATTATTTATCTCAAATAAACTGATTTATTATCATTTTTCAGAATATGAATATCTAAACCTTTTATTAAAAATCATTAGGGGAGAGCGGGGTTGGTTGGCAACAGTTTTCACTTTTTTGATTGTTGAGTCGTTGCTGTTAATATAATCCCAATGGGGCTTATACCACTGTCAACTGGGGTCACCTGTGGTGTTGTAGTTAGCATGGCAACCTACAATACTAAAGATCGCGGGTTCAATTCCAGCAGTGGCCCTAGGATTTTTTAATGGGAGTAAAAAATCCTTAGCTATGCCGTCCCTCGGATAGGACGTAAAATGGAGGTCCCGAGCCTGTATGATGTCAGGTACTCGTTAAAGATCCATATCCTAATTATACCTGGATAGGCAAAATTTAGGACTCCCACTGTAGCATCGTCCGATTAGCCTAAGCAGCATAAAAAAGGACGTTAAACAAACAAACTAACAAACAAACCACTGTCAACTCCAAGTATTATAGTACTTCAAGTATTTTTTTCACAGCATAATATTTAATACTAAGATCATAGAAACTTGAAGAATTCGTCAATCCAGAGTATGCCAATTAACCCTCTGTGTGGGGCAGGTTGGCCGAGAAGTTGGGGTTGTTTAGCCATCTCATTCAAGTACTTCCTGACACATATTATTGTTATTAAAAGCTGCAGTATAATGGTATAATAATTTTGAATAGGTTTTTAACAGCTTTTAAGGGAAAATAGAATGACAATAGAAAAAGTTTAGACTGTTGTCACTTTTTGCATAAGAAAAATTGCTCTCATCTTCCTCGCTGTAACTAAAGACAATTGGTAGTTTCTTTGATTATGTTGTAAGTTGTATTTTCTTTGATTGGTACCTTTGATTATGTTTACCTTGCTTTTGTGAATCGCTACTGTGCCAAAAAAAAGTTAAAGAGAGCCTAACCCCACAGGAGAGATCATATGAAAGATGACTGCCAGGACAGGGGAGAACAATCAAACAAGAAACTGGTTAGTCGAAAGGATAGGGTTTTCAAAGGAGTTTGAGGCTACGTGCCTCGCGCGGGTCTCATTACCGCGTATGGGGAGCGTCCCACGGGTGGCGGATGTGGGGATGGTCGGTGGAAATTCCTAGGAAGTTCCTCCCGGCTAAGTCCGTAGGACTCGCTGACCAACAATGAGAGCGGCCCCCCAGGCTTGCCTGAGGGTGTGACGTAGGTTTGAACGCCCTACTCACATTTTATTAGTTCACCCAAACACCACAAAAAAGTCATGGATCTCCCTAAAGTAAAACGCTCATTATCCGGAGGTAAACTAGTCCCCCGTTCGGGTCTCTGGGTGGGGACTGCTTTAGGGGATTCATGCCGCAAGTTGAAAAATATAGATCTAAGCATAGGGACGTGGAACGTAAGAAGTTTAAATACAGCGGGTGGGTTAAAATCGGTCGCGAACGAGGTAATAGGGTATAGATTAGATATAGTGGCGCTGCAAGAGGTCCGCTGGCCAGGGGAGGGCTCGTTAAGGGAAGGGAAGTACACTTTGTGGTACGGTGGGAGCGGAAACTATTGTTTAGGCACCGGATTTCTGATTAGAAATAGGTTACTTTCCGCGTTGAAGGACATTCGATTTTACGGAGATAGGTTATCGGTAGCTATATTTCAGGGTCGGTGGTTTAAAATCGCGTTGATCAATATACACGCACCTACTGAAGATAGTGACGATGAAGTTAAATGTGAATTTTATGAAAAACTTGAATCGATTTATGACAAACTACCGCGAGGCTACATAAAAATTATTCTGGGAGACGCAAATGCAAAGGTAGGGAGGGAACAAGTATATTATCCTACGATCGGTAGAGAAAGTTTACATGAATATAGTAATGATAACGGAATACGACTAATAAATTTTGCCACCTCGAAAAACCTAATAATCAAAAGTACTACGTTTAAACATAAAGATATACATAAATATACTTGGACGTCTCCGGATTCGCAAACCCGTAATCAAATTGATCACGTCTTGGTTCAACGTAGGTGGCAAAATAGCGTAATTAATATTCGATCATATCGTGGGGCCGAATGCGGGTCGGATCATGAACTAGTAATCGCGAAAATTCGCCAGAGACTTGTAATACATAGGAAAAATGAGGCTGGTTTTAATTATGATAATTATAATTTGGAGAAGTTAAAAATTCCAACGGTTAGAAAACAATTCGAACTGGAAGTCAAAAATAGGTTTGAGGCGTTGGAATCGTCTGACGAGGATATCGAAGACATTGATAAGTTGTGGGAAGGTATCAGGGATAGTATTAAAGAGGTCGGTAACTCGTGTCTTAAAAAAAAGGAAAATAAAAATAAACCTTGGTTCGATGATGAATGTATTAACATGTGCGACAAAAGAAAAGCTGCTAAATTGGAAGCGTTAAATATTCCTAACGAAATCAATCTTGCTAACTTTCGAGCATCAAGAAAAGAAACAACTAAACTGCTAAAATTCAAAAAGCGAGAATATCTCAAAAATAAAATAATAGCGATCGAAAGTAACAAAATCAAGAATAACGTTAAAGCCATGTACGAAGGCATAAACAGAATTCGTAAACGGTCGGGCCCGGTTACAACTGGAATTAGGGATGAAAATAACAATATCTTGGCCGATCCGGTAGACATCTTAAGACGGTTCAAGGATTATTTCGATAGTATTTTAAATACGGAAAATAATAATCCATCTTCCTCTTCGGAATACCAGAGTGCTGAACCGTTAGTAGTAGAACCGAGTAAAGAGGAGGTTGAAATAGCCATTGGAAAATTAAAATCTCATAAAGCAGCGGGAACAGATAATGTCCCTAGCGAACTAATCAAGGCATGCGGGGAAGCTGGGATATCAAAAATATTTCTTTTGGTTAAGAAGATCTGGGAACAAGAAAAGATACCCGAAGAGTGGAAAGAGTCTATTCTCATTCCGATTCACAAAAAGGGATCAAAAACGGATTGCAATAACTATCGCGGAATCTCACTCCTTCCGGTTTGCTATAAAATATTTACGTTAATCCTAACTAGTCGAATCACTGAATACGCCGAGGAAATTATCGGAGAATATCAATGTGGTTTCAGGCAAAACCGATCAACCGTAGACCAAATATTCTCTCTTCGCCAAATATTAGAGAAAAAATTAGAATATAACGGAATCGTACATCAGCTTTTTATCGATTTCAAAAAGGCATATGACTCTTAACCGCCAAAAGTTGTATAACATTCTGGTCGAGCAGGGAATACCAAAAAAATTAGTAAACTTAGTAAAAATGTGTATGACCGAAACGTTCAATAAAGTTAGAATCGGTAATTATTTTTCTGAGAAGTTCGAGGTCCGCTCTGGTTTGAAACAAGGAGATTCTCTCTCACCTGTTTTATTTAATTTAGCGCTGGAATATGCCATTAGGGAGGTGACACGTACCGGAAAGGGTTTGAATTTGGGAGGGAATATACCCGTGCTCGGATATGCCGATGACTTGGTATTGCTTGGGGAGGACGTGGAAACCATAGAAATGAACACAAAAACGTTGATGAAAGCCGGACAAGAACTTGGGCTAGAAATGAATACGGATAAGACAAAATATATGGTTAGTCGTAGAAGTGGTGAGGATTTCGCGGATATCAATGTA
Source organism: Aelia acuminata (assembly GCA_911387785.2). NCBI lineage: Eukaryota > Metazoa > Arthropoda > Insecta > Hemiptera > Pentatomidae > Aelia > Aelia acuminata. The sequence continues at coordinate 5,056,299 of OU426978.1, forward strand.
GGGGGGAATACGTTTGAACAGGTAGAGAAATTTAGATATTTAGGGGCGATGGTAACTAGAAAAAACGAAATCGATGAGGAAATTAAGGCTAGAGTAAAAGCCGGTAATGCTTGCTACTTTTCAGTCGCGAAATTGCTTAGCTCCCGCCTTTTGTCCCAAAAATTAAAAATTAGGATTTACAAAACTATTATTCTTCCAACGGTCGTTTACGGATGCGAAACTTGGTCGCTGACATTGAGGGATGAGCAACGGCTTAGAGTTTTTGAAAATAAAGTACTGCGTAGAATATTTGGACCGAAGAGGGATGAAATAACCGGAGAATTTAGATGCTTACACAACGCCGAACTGAGTGAACTTTACCCAGTAAATATAATTGACGTGATTGCAGCAAGACGAATAAAATGGGCGTGTAAAATTGCAAAACTTGGCTGTGAACGTATTCCGAAAAGATTAATAAGCGCGGTGCCGGATGGGAAACGTCCGAGGGGCAGGCCGAGACGGAGGTGGGAGGATTGCGTTCGGGCGGATCTATCGAAGTTAGGTCTGGAAGACGGTCGATGGATGGAGGTGTGCAGGGAGCGAGTGGTGGTGTCGGCATCGAACCTTCGGGTTCGTTAAGCCTTTATTATTTATTTATTTATTTATTTGAGGCTACGTGAACAGAATCGGAGTCAAATGTTTTTCCATGCCTTTAAAACAACTTTACTGAAAATATAAAAATTTACTTACATGTAGTAAAATCAATCAATGAAGCATACTCTTATCTACACTGTCAGCATCGGATTGAAAACTCAGGACAAGACTCCCGAGGTTGAGCGGGTCACATGGTACAATGGTGGGGCCTTCACAACAGGTGTGACGGAAACTATAAGCCAATGGCCAACCTACCCCATATGCCAACCAACCCCGCTCTCCCCCTACTATTTCAGCTAGATCAATTCTGGATATGGCTGATATCCGAGCAATTTAAGGTAGCCCCGATCTCAACTAAAAAGTTCAGCACTTTATTTAACACTTTAAAGCAAAAATGTATGCCAGATTGGAAAGCTGGGATCAGATTAAGCTAGCCAAGGTACTTTTTAACTGAAAAGGACATTGTAGGTATTTTTTTATGATTATCATTTAACCTGCCATGCCCAGAAGTAGCATACCAGAAGGGTGCCCAAATATGAGCTACAGACTTAAAAGTGAATAAAAACAATGCGCTTTCTTAATATAAATAAAGAAAGACCGACAGTTAATTGATGATTTCAAGTTAACAAGTACTTGACATTTTATAAACTGTACACAATGTGTAAACAAATGTATAATAAAAATATTTAATCCACAGACTCATATCACGGGAACAGAATTTCATTCTAAAGACCTTGTGTTGTTATCAGTCAGGGTATGAAGATAATAGCTGATTGATTTATCTATGGCTCAATTACTACTGGTACATTACTTCAACCAGTCTATAATTACTATGGAATACAGAAAAAAGTAAATATCTATGGCCCAGAAAGTTATGTAACATTAACAAAAAACAGGTGGCACTAAGATGGGAGGAAACTTTGAATACGCTAATTTCACCAATTCCCTTAAACTACATTTCGATCAGGATACAATTTTTGATATCAAATAAAAAATCATTAACAAGGGAAACTTCAACTAAGGACAGAGACTAGCGGCACTTACCTCCCGAGTCCTGTGCTGAAAAATGTTGAAAGAAAATATATGTTTAGCTGCAAAACTCAACTAGGGAAGGGGAGTGACTAGCGTACCAGAGACTTTGTCATTGTGACTTACTGGTCACCATTTGTTACTGTTACTTTTAAGGAGCAGTAACTGGTCACTGCAGTGACAGAAAATATCTGTCACACCACACCACTAGTAGTAGTAACGAATAAGGGTCTGGCCACACATGTCCGCACCGGATCCGCACCATAGCAATAATACAGGTTATGTTCAGAATATTTTTAATTTAACTTACATATTACCTTTAGTTATGCCTAAAGTGGCCTGTGTCTGACATGTGTGGCTTGAACTTTAGGCATAACTAAAGGTAATATGTAAGTTAAATTAAAAATATTCTGAACATAACCTGTATTATTGCTACGGTGCGGATCCGCACCGCAGCATTAATGTAGGTTATGTTCAGAATATTTTTAATTTAACTTAGATATTACCTTTAGTTATGCCTAAAGGTCAGGCCACACATGTCAGACACATGCCACTTTAGGCACAACTAAAGGTAATATGTAAGTTAACTTAAAAATATTCTGAACATAACCTATATTATTGCTACGGTGCGGGTCCGGTGCGGACATGTGTGGCCTGACCTTTATTTGTCAGTGTTTGGTACAGTGATTTGTAGCTGTAACAGATCAGTAGCCAGTTACTTCTTGTATCTGATCCACTCCTTGTTTAGTTATACCTAGGGATGTTACGGAACGTTTAAATGACGTATTAGCTCCAACCGTTCCAGTTCCGACTGCGTATTAGGTTCCCTTAACCGTTCCAGTTCCACCTATCGGTTCCGAGAGTAAATTCCACCAGTGTAGGTAGACCTCTATCTCCACCTTTTCAAAAGTTAAACTACTCTCCAAGGAAGATAAATAGGAAAGGAATCCAGGGGATAATTTAATATTATAATAATATAATATATTGTCATATAATATAATATTATTTAAATAATAATGATATTTAAAAAATAAGAATGTAAAGAATAACAAGTTATCAAGTAAACATTTTTATTATTTCTAATTTTTAAAAATAAAAATTAAATCGTTATTTATAATCTTTAATTATATAATTTATAATTAGATTTTTCAATTTATAATTTAAATAACTAATTGTATGCCAATAAACATAATTTATAATTAGATTTTTCAATTTATAATTTAAATAAATAATTGTATGCCAATAAACATAATAAGCAGATAACAAAATAAAGTAGATATAAACATGTACATTTATTTTATACATTGTATCTCTCTCACTGTATATTATATGTATGGATGTGAATAAAATTTATTTAAACAAAAAAATTACGATTTTTTGTTAGCATATACTATTAAAAATTAAAAAAAATTCCAAGTAAGCCAGTTTAAAAAAATGAAAATGATGACATCTTAAAATGAAATGAAAACCCGTTTGCTAGTAAAAATAAAAAAGTATATTGTACATAAAACTTATTGTTCTTCAAGTCATAACTCCATGTTAGCATTTAAAAATAAAAGCATTTTTATTTTTACAGTTAAGAAAAAAAAAAACATTTTATTTTTAATTTGACTAAATATTTTTACAGCTTAATTAATTAGAATGAAATTGCTACAATGCTAATGTTAAGAAGAATTTAGGATTTTAATAAATAATGCCTTTATCTAGTTATAACTTCCCTATCCATTTAATGGTTTATCTAAAAAAATGTTAACATATTAATTTTTTTAAAGATCATATATTAGAAAAAATTGAAATTGTGTTTTATTTTATTTTAAATAAATAAAGAAATGAAAGACGGTGATGTTACAAAAACAAAGATAAATAGAAATTGCTTCTTAGATAACCATAATATGCTGGCTTAAAAATTAGTTGAAATGTCAAATCAAGAATTCCAAACTAATTTTATGAACATTTGCACTGAGGCTCCATTCCGAAGAGAGCCTCGGAACTAATAAGCTAACAGCTCCGTTAGAATCAATGGGCGAGGAAAGGTTAAACAGCTCCGACCAGCCTCGGAACTAATAAGCTAACAGCTCCGAGTCGGAGCTAGTCTCGGAACTAATAAGCTAACAGCTCCGAGTCGGAGCTAGTCTCGGAACTAATAAGCTAACAGCTCCGAGTCGGAGCTAGTCTCGGAACTGATATGCTAACAGCTCCGAGTCGGAGCTAGTCTCGGAACTAATATGCTAACAGCTCCGTTAGAATCAATGGGCGAGGAAAGGTTAAACAGCTCCGACCAGCCTCGGAACTAATAAGCTAACAGCTCCGAGTCGGAGCTAGTCTCGGAACTAATAAGCTAACAGCTCCGAGTCGGAGCTAGTCTCGGAACTGATATGCTAACAGCTCCGAGTCGGAGCTAGTCTCGGAACTAATATGCTAACAGCTCCGTTAGAATCAATGGGCGAGGAAAGGTTAAACAGCTCCGACCAGCCTCGGAACTAATAAGCTAACAGCTCCGAGTCGGAGCTAGTCTCGGAACTAATAAGCTAACAGCTCCGAGTCGGAGCTAGTCTCGGAACTGATATGCTAACAGCTCCGAGTCGGAGCTAGTCTCGGAACTAATATGCTAACAGCTCCGTTAGAATCAATGGGCGAGGAAAGGTTAAACAGCTCCGACCAGCCTCGGAACTAATAAGCTAACAGCTCCGAGTCGGAGCTAGTCTCGGAACTAATAAGCTAACAGCTCCGAGTCGGAGCTAGTCTCGGAACTGATATGCTAACAGCTCCGAGTCGGAGCTAGTCTCGGAACTAATATGCTAACAGCTCCGTTAGAATCAATGGGCGAGGAAAGGTTAAACAGCTCCGACCAGCCTCGGAACTAATAAGCTAACAGCTCCGAGTCGGAGCTAGTCTCGGAACTAATAAGCTAACAGCTCCGAGTCGGAGCTAGTCTCGGAACTAATAAGCTAACAGCTCCGAGTCGGAGCTAGTCTCGGAACTGATATGCTAACAGCTCCGAGTCGGAGCTAGTCTCGGAACTAATATGCTAACAGCTCCGACTCCAGCTCCGTTAGAACCAATGGGTGGGGAGAGGTTAAACAGCTCCGACGAGCCTCGGAACTAATATGCTAACAGCTCCGAGTCGGAGCTAGTCTAGTACACTAACAGCTCCGGTTCCAGCTCCCAAGAGTCTAGTGAAGGACGGAGAAAGCAGGCAGCTCCGACCGGAGCCGTTAACGCATCCATGTTGGAACTGTTCCTAACAGCTCCGGGCACGTATTAGGCTCCGTGGAGCCGTTCCGGCAATTTCGCACCATCCCTAGTTATACCATGATTTCATTCAAAACTCGCCTACACCGAATGATGTGAATTTTGTCATGTTTAGGTCAAGAATTGTGATATCACCTCATTTTAAAATTTATTTTTGTTAATAAATCCAATTTGTGCCACTTTCCAGTTTAGATAAAATAATCTACTCTGTAAAATATCAATAGAAACCTTACCAGGTAGATATTTAATTCCTTCTTGTGTAAGATGTTTAGTTATAATGTTATCTTAATTTACATTAGATTAGTTTTATGGCTCTTTCTATCTTTTCTTGTGTTTAAAAAAAAAAGAAAATGAGTACTTCATCGGGCTTAAAGAAATAACATAAGAGAAATGAATCTAGGTATGTACTTATAGCTTATAAAATATTTTGACAGCTTGCTCTCTTGTGACTTCAGCTCAAGTTTTGTTATATAGTTTTAAAACTCAGCTCAAGTTTATAACTCGATACATTTGCATTGTATTGCTCGATCGATACATTGCATTGCAGTACATACATTAAATTTGACAATCTTTGATATTATGATTTCAGTAAAAATTTGCTTATACAGACATTTCGAGATATTTAAAATGAATATTAACTGTTTTACCTTAGAAATAATAAAATGTGTTTATTGGGTAATTTATTCACATAAATCATTAATTCTTGCTTTTAGACTCTGTGTTTCTGTGGATCGGTTCTTATTCTAGTAACCTTTTAGTTTAAAGAAAAAAACATTTATTAGGCACACATCTATAGTTTCATTAGTGTATTGAAACAGTTTATACCAAATGATAGGGTGACGAAGGGTAAAATTTTATTTAGAAAAAAAAAATCAATATTTATTTTCCGCACCGACAATACCTACAAAATATTCATTTTCATTGCATTCAGAAAATAAAATACTAGCGTCACTATGCTTCTTCTAGATGTGGCCAATATGACACCGTTTAGTAAAGGCCCATATCTCTATTGAAAAGGACCCTTTTGGGGATAATCTATCTCTGAAGAGCAAGCTTTGAGATCGAGAATCGAAAGCTGGGATCTAATAAAACTAGTCACATAATCTCCCGAAATAGGCCATACTGATACGTTGCCTAGCGATAGCTCTACCAAAAATGAAAATTGCTTGCTAAAATTCATAACTGCCCTGAGTCATAAATTTTTCCGAAATTACAAAAATTGTAAACTTAAGAACTCTGAAACGACATGAAATTACAAAAAAATGATCCCTAAAAACAAACTGGAACACAAGTCAGAGAAAAACTAATGTCATTTTCACAATAAGCTATGGAAAAGATTCCTTCATTAAAATAAAACCCCAAAATGATTTGTGTTTTCCTTAAAAAATTATTTTGTGAACTTGACTTGATGCGTCTTTTGACTTCTCCATTTGAATCACTTTAATATAATTGGTAATATTAATTACCCTTTTTACAGAAGATAACAAATTGATTGATGTATCATTACAGAGACATCCATTCAGAGCAAAGAAAGAAAGAAAAAAATGATTTATAAAAATAATTATGAATTGTAAAAACAAAAGCAATGAGATGAAAATTTTTATCAAAAATAACATTCCACAATAGCTACAAACCAAATCCCCTGCCCTCACTGATGATTTAGTTTACAACGCAATATTATATACAGCTTTTTAGCTAATAAAGCAGAGACCATGATTCCACACATAAATGAGCCGTTTATTTTGAAAGTGGCCTAAGTCCATTTATCTTCAAATCGAGATATTTCAGGGTTCGCATTTCAGTGAATTTAAAAATATACCTATAGAATACTAATGAGCCATACTGCTCAAGTGTATCTAAGGGTGTTAAATGTATAGTTCCTATTAAATAGTGGTAATTATTAAGTGAATAATATGCATTTACTTATTAAAAATGGAGTTAGGCCACTTTCAAAATCAACTACCAGATTTATTATAAAATTTGAAGGTGCCCAAGTCCATTCAACGTAATTTAAAATGGTTTAAATTGAAAAAAAAAAAAACAAAAAAAAACAGTACTTTATTTTACATATCTTTAAAACGGTTATGAACGTGCTATTTCCCTTCCTCAGATAATTTTCTTGATGATCCAACCATCATCCCAGGTAAATCGTTGCCAACATTACATTTCAGAGTTAATTACTTGCTTTAAGCGTCCTTCACTTATTTTACTGTATCCAAAAAGAAGTTTTTACAGATGGGAACTTTTCCTTTTTAGAATTTAATAAATACCTATATCTCCTAATTTCTTGGCGAACCTTTTCCGTTTGTTGGACATCTTCCTTTCACAATTTTTTGCTCGACAGCTTCGTAAAGTGATACATTTTGTTCGCTAAAATCTCCTAAACCCTAAAACTTCTCAAAAATATTCTTTCTTTGATTATTTATTCTTATCTGAGCTAAATAGTCTTTATGCTCTAAATGAACTAAATAGTGTTATGTTCTTAGAAATAATTTCTAAAATTTAATATTAAATTTTATGTTTTATATTAATTGAGCACTGGTTATTCAACTAACACAATTTTCCAAAAACTTAGGTTAACTTGTTATTACTAATTAATTAAATTTACCTTCATCATTACTTTCCGACATTATCAGTAGTAAATATCTTGATTTAAGTATTAATGGAGTTAGGCCACTTTCAAACTACACAGTTTGATTATTGAACTAGCTTTGAAAACTTATGTGCTAAGAATTACCATATTTGCTCGGATTATAAGAAACTTGAAATTTTTTACTGATAATTAACATAAAGTTGTGCATGTGATCATGATATACGGAAAATATTGAAAAATGGAGCTAGGCCACTTTCAAAATAAACAGCTCAAATGCAAAGAAACAATGCCTAAATGTGCCTAATCACTGGGCTTCTGTACCAGTATGGTATTTCATGCCATTAATTGGATATATTTGTGGGAAAATCATGTTGATGGGTGCATTTAGGCATATGTATTTTCTTTAATGGGGTCAAAATAATACCATTCTTTTAACTGCTAAAATGTTTGATCATCAACTAGGTGTGTTAATATGAGGCGTTTGGTTTCAAAACCGGCTACATCCATTTTCAACAATTTTTCAGGACTGATCAAAAAAAGATCAATTGGAACCGCTTTTGATAAGAAGTGGAATCTTTTAGTATTGATTTTCGAAGGATCTAGACGTTTATGAAACAAACGCATTTTTTATTTAACAATAAAAACTTGAAATAAATGAGAAAAAAAATTGTTTTGAAAAAATGGATGTAACCGGTTTTGAAACCAAACGCCTCATATGAGAAAATATATGAAATGGACAAATGTACAAAATGACAAAAATTTAAATAACTTTCTATGTATAACATAAATTATACTTGTAGAGATGAGAGATGGTCAACTGTTCTTCAATTACGATAGGTTAAATAATGGTCAGGATTTTCAGTTACAATGATATTTATTATGGTAAGCCAACGTTTCGATCCAACTTGTGGATCTTCATCAGGGCTACTCAAGCCCTCATCAGTAGCCCTGATGAAGATCCACAAGTTGGATCGAAACGTTGGCTTACCATAATAAATATCATTGTAACTGAAAATTATTAGCAGGGTCCGGACTTTTATGCAATTGCATATTTTGTTTGCGTGCCTCTTTAAAATAGCAGACCAGATATGATTATGATTTAGAGTACGCAGATCTAATTGGTCAAGTTTTATTTTGCATATTTGATGATAACTGAATATATATATATATATATATATATATATATATATATATATACACATGCATATTTTGATGATCTAATAAAATATTAATTTATTTATGTAAAATTTTCTGACTTTTCGACCACCTATGTATATAGATGAAGATGAAATTCTGTTTGTTTGTTTGTTCTTTATAGAAATCAATACTGTTTGTCCTAAATTCTCCAAATTTTGCTCAGTGATTCTTCGATACCTGGTGCGAACACCTGTCCATATTAAAATTGCATAACTTTAGCCAATCTCTGGGTATATTCTTTATTGTTATAAAAATTGTTTTGATCTCGCTTTACAATGGTTTCTAGGAAATCGACCGTTTGAGTTGATAAAAGTCTCACTTTATAGATTTAAAAAATAAAATTCTCCAGGTGAAACCTGTGTATACAGCTAGTATCTAATAAAGTAAAAAATACATTAAGAAATATAAAAGTAATATCCAACGTGGGAGCTAAGATTCCCAATTTCGATTGGGGTTATTGGCCGTAAATAAGTCTTCGAATTAATGATTACTGGGATTCCCCAACTTCCGCCTCTGTTTTTAGTAAATAACCAAATATCGCAATCCCTGGCCATGTTGGAGAAGCATTGAACAAAAAAAAAAAGAAGATGTTTATGAAAAATTCAGGGCTTAAAATCCTGGAAAATATAAATAAAATTTTAGATGGGGATAATTCAATTGTTTTCAGCGACTTGGACAACGACCCAATAATTTAAGGTGCTTATATATTTGCTAAAATCACATCAGTTCATGTCAAAAGATAATTTTCGAATTATAAAAATATTTCAAACGATATAAGTTTAGGATCGACAGAAATAAATTTAGAAATATAAAAAAAAAAACCTATGAAGGGTCTTGGGTGCAGTAATGTTTAAGGAAGTGCTATATCTTGGTCAGTGGTCGTGCAAGGAGTTGATGTGACTGTGATCACACTCAACCGTCTGCTTTTTTCTTTATCATTTTTCAATTAAGAGTACATTTAAAAATTCAGAGTAGAATGCCTAAATTTGGAAATGCATTTGATTTTTACATTTTAGTTTTAAATGTGCTTAATTTTATTATCAGAAATACTTATGTTTGATTAAGATTTAAAAAAATATAAAATCATTTTGGTGTCATTTCTCAATAGTCTCCTCCACTCACTCCCTTTCCTATGAAATATTTTATACATATTAGTATCTTTGAATATTACAGTTGTTTAACAGCATATTTTTAGTTTTTATGCTGCATATTTTATAGTTTTTTATGGCATATTTTCAAGCTTTTCATTGCATAAAAATTCGGGCTCTGATTATTAATCATTGTTTCCCTAAATATAGTACAGTTGACAGTTTAATAGGATCAACGGATGATTGGGACTACTAATTGATTGAGCAATTTTTAATAAAACGGAATCGAACATAGGTAAAATATCACCGTTTTATTGGGAAAAAACTTTCTGGAACTTAATGTAAAAATCTGGTGCATGCGCGCAACACACAACTTTCACTTACCAACATAGATTAGAAATTAATGCGTTGTGTTAATGCCACTTCTCACTCAGTTACACATTTTTCCACATTCATTTCTTATTTTTGTTTTCATTTGCTCTATAACAAACACTAATTTCTTTTATTATTAAATAAAAGTTTTTACTTGAGATAATTCGGCAATGCAAGCATAATACTCCAGGTTGACTGATTTTATAATTCTCTATGTTCTTGTTGAAAATTCCAGTTAGTTACCATGAAACTAATAATTTCCATTAAATGAACAGAACGGCTTTAATTAGGAACAATGATCTGTCATTAAAGCGTACTACGCATGCGTTGGCTCAACGTGTTTTATGAGTTGACTGAATATTTTTCTTTTTTTCTCCTCTATATGTTTACTTGGTTTTTATCATATATCATATTTAGCCATTTCTTATTTTTAGGCGTAATGAGAGAGAGAGTTAATTTCTCCATATAAACAAAAACAAAGATACTTCATAGGAAACAAAAACAAACAAACGAAAAAGGCCCCTACCCCATTTAAGCCCCCCCAGAACATTTTAATAATGATAAAGCTCACCTGATATTAAAGAACACCTAATTTTTATTAAACATGACAAATTTAATGAAAATCGTTAAAGCCGTTTTTGAGAAAATCGAAAAAAAGGTAAAAATTGCAAAAAAAGTTAAAAAATAAAGTGCCCCCTCCGTTTGACCAATGTTGATAAAATGCGGGCTATCTTATCTTTGGCATATACATACGTCAAATACCCAGTTTGATCAAAATCGTTAAAGCCGTTTTTGAGTAAATAAAAAAAAAACATATGAAAATGATACGAAATTTATTAAGTAAAGTCCCCCCCTCCGGTTAATCAATTTTGATGAAATTTTTACAGTAATATCTCAGGCATATTAATACATCAAATACTCAGTTTAATCAAAATCGTTAGAGCCGTTTTTGAGAAAATTGAAAGAAACGTAAAAAGTTATTAAATAAAGTACCTCCTCCCTTTGAGCAATTTTGATGAAATTTTTGCTGTCACATCGCGGGCCTATATCTACACTAAATACCCAATTTCAGGTTCGCACGGTTTATAGTTTTTGAGCTAGTCTGTTCACACACACACACACACACACACACACACACACACACACACACACAGACCATTTCGCGGGACTTGGTTATTTGGACTCAGGGGACCCTAAAACGTGTATTCCCGTTGAAAACCGGAAGTCGAAATTTTTCACGATCGCAATACTTCCACTTACTATAAATTTCATATATAGGTAAGTGAAAGTAAAAAACTAAGAGCCCCAATGCCAATCGAGTAATCTTAGTATCTGAGGCAATGCCTGTTTCTCTACCAGAAGCAAGAAATTGTAACGAAAAGTTATCACTTTTTTTACAAAAAGGAAATGAGGAAAGTCCTTTAAGCGCCTGAAAAAAGAGCACTAATTTGTGGCTCTTAAGTCTAGGAATAAAGTGTGACAATGCAAATTTCATTCTTTCCTACTAACAAAATTGATATAATAACATTTTCTGATTCATTTCTTATTCCAAAATTTTGTATTAATAAGTATAATTTATGATAGGTTAAATAATGGTCAGGATTTTCAGTTACAATGATATTTATTATGGTAAGCCAACGTTTCGATCCAACTTGTGGATCTTCATCAGGGCTACTCAAGCCCTCATCAGTAGCCCTGATGAAGATCCACAAGTTGGATCGAAACGTTGGCTTACCATAATAAATATCATTGTAACTGAAAATCCTGACCATTATTTAACCTATCATAAATTATACTTATTAATACAAAATTTTGGAATAAGAAATGAATCAGAAAATGTTATTATATCAATTTTGTTAATAGGAAAGAATGAAATTTGCATTGTCACACTTTATTCCTAGACTTAAGAGCCACAAAATTAGTGCTCTTTTTTCAGGCGCTTAAAGGACTTTCCTCATTTCCTTTTTGTAAAAAAAGTGATAACTTTTCGTTACAATTTCTTGCTTCTGGTAGAGAAACAGGCATTGCCTCAGATACTAAGATTACTCGATTGGCATTGGGGCTCTTAGTTTTTTACTTTCACTTACCTATATATGAAATTTATAGTAAGTGGAAGTATTGCGATCGTGAAAAATTTCGATTTCCGGTTTTCAACGGGAATACACGTTTTAGGGTCCCCTGAGTCCAAATAACCAAGTCCCGCGAAATGGTCTGTGTGTGTGTGTGTGTGTGTGTGTGTGTGGGTGTGTGTGTGTGAACAGACTAGCTCAAAAACTATAAACCGTGCGAACCTGAAATTGGGTATTTAGTGTAGATATAGGCCCGCGATGTGACAGCAAAAATTTCATCAAAATTGCTCAAAGGGAGGAGGTACTTTATTTAATAACTTTTTACGTTTCTTTCAATTTTCTCAAAAACGGCTCTAACGATTTTGATTAAACTGAGTATTTGATGTATTAATATGCCTGAGATATTACTGTAAAAATTTCATCAAAATTGATTAACCGGAGGGGGGACTTTATTTATATGGTCGAAAAGTCAGAAAATTTTACATAAATAAATTAATATTTTATTAGATCATCAAAATATGCATGTGTATATATATATATATATATATATATATATATATATATATATATATATATATATTCAGTTATCATCAAATATGCAAAATAAAACTTGACCAATTAGATCTGCGTACTCTAAATCATAATCATATCTGGTCTGCTATTTTAAAGAGGCACGCAAACAAAATATGCAATTGCATAAAAGTCCGGACCCTGCTAATAATATAAAGATTTATAAAATTTAAAAGAAAAAAAAAAAAATTATCTCCTCCTATGGCAAATTGACAAGAAAACCATGACATAGGTCTAATATTTTTCGACCTCAGTCAGTTAATTTTTACCTTTTTTTATTTAATATCACTTTATGCTATGCTAATGGCTAATTGGGTGATGCTACAGTGGGAGTCATTAATTTTTCCTATCGAGGTATAATTATGATAGATATCTTAAACAAGTACCCAACATCGCACAGGCTCGCGACCCCCATTATGTCACATCCTAAGGACAGGATGTGATGAAAGGATGCTTTCCCAGAAATTATTATACTTCCTTGCCTAATGCTCTTTTTTAAGACGCTGATTAGTGTTGCTTCTCTCCTATCTGGAATAGCATGAAGAAAGCACGCTTTAGTTTCCTGATTGATTCCAACAAAATTTAATAAATCATAAATAGTCATATGTCAATTTGATTTTTTCATGGTTATTTCAAAAATACAACCTTGAATTCTAAAAACCTGCACCTCAACCCTTTAAAATATATAAGCCAGCCTATACATATATAACATATATAAGCTTATAAGTCCATATATATAAGTCCATCAACTTTTTTGTCAGCCTATACTTATATAACATATATAAGCTTTAATATATGAGCCAGCCGCACAATGGTCCCTGTGTGCTGTTGGCTAATATATTAGCCGGCACGGTGCTGGTCCCCGGGGGCTGATGGCTTATATATTTGTCAACCTTTTTCTGCTGGATAACTAGCACTTCCTTTTGATGTTTTTTGGAATCTATAAGGTTTAACCGTACCGCTAGAGGGCATTTGGGGACCACCTCTCTTAGCTGATGGTCAAGAGGCGTTCCCCCTGAAAGAATCTACACTGCCTTCGTGTGACATTGTCCTGTATACCTGGTTACTCTTATGTCAGCCGCAGGCTCATCAATCAAGCACTTCAGGACTTTACTTATCACAGGAAGGAGGCAGAATGGCTTTTAAGAGCTTGGTAACTCTTTAATTTCCCCCCTCCCTTGTAGATTATTGGCGATCTTCCATCGCGATTTCCATCATTTATTATTCTGGAATAAATAAATACTATCAGAAAGAATTTATAATAATTTTCAATAGCTTGGAAAATCGTTGTTTAAGCTTCATATTCGATGACTTAACCCCTTTTGACCAAACACCAGTGATATGATAGAAGATGAATGTGTACATGATCATGTTTGTGTAAAAATGTTTCTATATTTTTTAATCAACTCATGATTAGAATATAATTATAGGATGATTTTTTTTTCAGAAGAATGCAGCTGGAGATGGACGATATCAAATCCGATTTGAAAGCTGCACTGACGGCGTTGAAAAATAAAGATTTTAGGAGGTTCCAAGAAGCCATAGAAAAAATTGATGTTAAAGATATTAATTATTATTTCGGAGATCCTGAGCATTGCACCTTGCTCGATATTGGTTGCAGAACCCTTGGTTCCCACAACTTCGTCAGAACTCTCCTAAGCTGCGGTGCTGACCCTAACATAGTTAATCCCCTTAGGAATAGTGCTCCACTCCACTTTGCTGTCGCCATAAACGATTTTCAATCCGTGCAAGCTCTCCTCGATTTCCCCAACACTGATGTCAACATTCCGGATTCCAGAGGTGATACACCACTGCACCTGTCCTTAAAGTTACCAGACATTCAAATTTTCGATTCGATCTTAAAAGATAAAAGGGTAAATATAAATGCCTTGAACAGAAAAGGAAAGAGTGTTTTATTGATAGCGTTACAAGAGGGTAATAAAGAGGCCGTCAAATCAATTTTGCAATCGGATAATTTTGATTTGAACGCTGATCCTAATTTTTCAAAAGTCGTAGAGCTTTTAAATGACATCTGTCCCGAATGGAACACTTTATACAAATTTAAAAATAATTATACCTCAGATTCTTCTAGTTTTAGCAGTATTTTCTATTTATTGCATGCTGGTAAGTATGATGACTTTATTTACCACATCAGGCAGAAAAAGGATGATAAAGCATTTTTAGATTGTAACGATGGGTCGCATACATTTTTACAATATAGTTGTGAATTTGGTCTAGTTGATGTTGTGGAGGAGCTGCTAGCCCTAGGCATCGATGTAAACACAACTCCAACGACTGACAAGAGAACACCGCTCATGATAGCGGCATATAAAGGTTATGCTGATATCGTTAAGAAGCTTCTCGATACTAACGAGTGTACCTTTGAGCCCGTTGATCAGGAAACTGTCCTTCATTACGTCGTTAAAGGATGCTCCGAGTCCCCTACATTAGCGGATAATATTAAGACAACCAAAGATCATACTTTGTGCCTGTCATATCTTCTCCAAATAGAGAGCTGTAGGGATTACATTAATTTTGGAGACGTTAAAGGAAATACTCCATTACACTCGGCTGCCAAGCAGGGCGACAGTGAAATTATTTTAATGCTTCTTAAAGCAGGAGCTTCTATCAACTGTTTCAACATGTTAGACGAACCATCTTTCGTGGACATCAGTTACAGAACGCTGAAAGATTATTTAGACAGTTGTGTTTACACAAATAACAAGCCACCACAGGAAGAAACTTATGAAATAATCTTAAACTACACGGGCTTGAAACCTGTATGTTATCATAATTTAAGCATTGACAATGGATCTGAAAACCAGTCATCTAAAATACTCAATAGTTGTGAAACTTGTAATAATTTTGAAACCAAATCATTACTGTATTTATCTAAAAACAATGAATTAAGAAATTTGCTTAAACATCCAGTTTTCACAAGTTTTTTGTATTTAAAGTGGAATAGAGTCCACAAATGGTTTTGTATCAACTCGCTATTTTATATAATTTTTTGGCTAACACTGACATGTTACATTTTGAATTTCTACCCTGACTTTGAAAGATCTGGCCCGAAATCGAGCAGTTCTATTTCGATCAACACCGCTTGGTCTATACTCGCCTTCATGGTCTTCCTCTTGATGCTTCGGGAGCTGGCTCAGTTATGTATAGCTCCACTGAAATATTTGACAAGTGCGGAGAACTGGTTAGAAGTAGCTTTGATATGTACTACTTTGGCATTACTATCTGTGGGAAGTGATTCGTCACTTCAATATAAGGTCAGTTTGTCGGCGATTGGAATAATGTTGTCCTGGTTCGAATTTGTTCTGTTAATAGGACGCTACCCAGCGTTGTCGACTAAATTAGAAATGCTCATTACTGTTTCTTGGAACTTTTTAGCATTTTTAGCTTGGTATTCTTTTCTTATTGCTGCATTCGCTATTAGCTTTTACTTATTATTCGGAATACATGATTGTTCAGGCAGTGGAAAGGATACTTGCATGAACAAAACAAATGAAAATGATGAAGACTTTTTCAGAAATCCGGGTATATCGTTTTTTAAAACAGTTATCATGCTTACTGGAGAATTTGATGCTTCGTCGATTCCATTCGATGAAAGACCAGGAATCAGCCATGTTTTGTTTGTTGCTTTTGTTTTTTTGATTGCTATTGTCCTGTTCAATTTACTGAACGGTTTGGCCGTTAGTGATATTAAGGAAATTCAGTCGGATGCTGAATTGGTTAGTTACATTTCCAGGGTGAAGCTGATTAGTTATATCGAAACATTGGTCCTTGATCCTTTACCATTTAAGAATAAAATCTTCGATTGGAGTGAAATACTTTGTCGAAAATCTAATTTCATCTCATATTTAAAAAGTAAATTGTTCTCAAGGTATGTAAACATCTTTCAATACGATAGTTTGAATGATACATTTGAAATAAGAATATTACCTAACTTGGGAAACCATGTTGAAATTAATCAGTTGAAATTTTCAAAAAACAGAAAGGAATCTTGTTCTAGTTGTTACAAAGGATGTAATTTCATGGAGATGGATTCGAGTATTGTCAAATGTATGAAGAATATTCTTACGGAAAGAGTCGTCGTCGA
The DNA here is from genome assembly GCA_911387785.2 of Aelia acuminata. Classification (NCBI taxonomy): domain Eukaryota; kingdom Metazoa; phylum Arthropoda; class Insecta; order Hemiptera; family Pentatomidae; genus Aelia; species Aelia acuminata. The sequence goes on from OU426978.1 coordinate 5,073,207, forward strand.
CGAGTCGAGTATAATCGATAAGAAGAAACGTGAGAATGAAGAGTTGCTGATGAAGATGATCCAAGAATGTCAAGATAACTTACGATATCTCGTGGAATCAATTAAGGAATGCAAAGAGGACATTAATAAAATAAAGAGAACAATCTGAGAACCGCAATGATTTTTAGCAAAATCAAATTTGTTACTGATATTGAGAGCTTTAAATCCTTACTTGCTTATATGTGTAACTATTGCTTATTTAAATCATTTTTATATTTATTTTAAATCTTATTCCTTAATGAAATCAGTTATTTTTTTTATATAGTTAATTTATTTAAATTTATCGTGTTTGAGATGATTTTAACTATTTTTTCAAAGATAGTTCTTTCTGAGAATCGCAATAATTTTCAACAAAATCAAATTTGTTTCTGATATTGAGAGCTTTGAATCCTTACTTGCTTAAATGTATAATTATTGCTTATTTAACCCTAGAATGGCCTAGGTTTTTCGCCATCTTAATTTGGCCAAGGGGGAGAGCCCGCACATTTTTATGTCCTATTGATGGCCAGGTCCTTACAAAATGTTATCGTTTGTTTGAGGGATGCTTTTATTTTCTTTACATTTTTAAAATTGTTTATAATATGATTATCTTTTCTTTTAAGTTCAAAAATAAAAAAAGAATGTATCTATTTGCTTATCTTTAAAATTTTTTTAATAACGGATGATAAGAGGTTATAACCTATGATAACCCCTTGGCCATCCTAGGGTTAAATCATGTTTATATTTATTTTAAATCTTATCCCAAAATGAAATCAGTTGTATTTTTTTTATATTTTATTTATTTAAATGTTTGAGATGATTTTAACTATTTTTTTAAAGATAATTTTTTGGTAATCATTTGTTATACACCTTACTGAAATTTATTCTATTTTACTGACAAATAATGCAGAATTCTTATAATAACATTTTTATACCCTCTAATTTATTACAAGAAGGGATTTTGGGAAACAATTTTATTTTTATTAATGATGCCTATCCAAAAAAACATTTTTTTGATTTGAAACCATCTTCTTGCACGTGCATTATTATGTATTTAACAAAGTAATATTTTAATTTTTGATTGAAGTCTTAAGGGGAAAGGCTGTTACATGAATAGACAGAAAAAAAATAAAGGGAATGTGCATTTTTGAAAATAACTTTTTAAAACTTATCTGCTATTTTAAATTGTAAACTTTAAAACCAATTTTGATATCACTTGCTATTCCAAGTGTAACTTAATATGAATGTTTTTGATTTATTATAGTTGAAAAATTTTATTAATTTTTTTTTATAGAGGTGTTTAACATACAAGTACAAACTATTATACCTGTTACTTTTTGTTTAAGTATCCGATGAGGCGGATTCAGTCATTATTGAAAAATTTTATAACTTTCCGTCTCATTGACTCATTCCAATTGATTCATAATTTTAACAAATTCACAAAATAAATCTATAACATGATTTGATTCCTACATACATGAAATGTTTGTAGTTGTGACTTTACAGCACAAGTTGACGCTTTGAAGTATTGTTATCTAGTCGATTTATTTACTAATAAACTCGTTATATTTTTCATTCCATTTATTAAACATATTTAAAAAAAAGAATTTTTTAGCAATTGTAAAAATGAATCTTATTTGTGCTTTATTTTAAATTGTTAAAGAGTTGTATCTTACTTATTATTGTTGATAGTTTTATTATAGTTTAAATTAATGTTTAAATTTTTATATTTTATAAAATATCTGTAGTTATTTATATATGATATGATTATAACAATGTTATAATTCTCTTTTAATAATTAATCAAAATGAACTTATATTAGTATAAGAATAAATTATTTTTTAAACGAAATGATGGTATTTTTTCTTTCATTCATCCAGTTACAACTATTTTTTTTCCTAGTTGAATTTAAAGGTCTTTTGTCGTATTGGTACTTCAGGAACTTTTTAGTAACTACAGAAAATCCTTACCAGTTACTTTATGAAAAATAAAAATGAAATAAAAAGTTTCATCAATAAATACCTGATGTGACTGATTAGAATCTCAAATTATTTACCTTTAACACTAAAACTACCATAAGCGGTCAAATGACAGATTATGAACATATGTATAAAAAAAGCGCATAAAATCTTATCGTTTCTGCACATTTGACTTCATGACTTTTTTTATTAATTATATACAATTAATATCCTATTATTTTTTTTATTTTTTGAGTTATACTTGTCGTATACTGTTATCTACCGCAACCGGTCATTTGACAGGCAGAACAATTTATTGTTTTATAAGGTTACCAGATCAGAAATTTTGATATACATGCGCATTCAAGCTATTGTATTCAGTTCGTTGCACATTTCTGGAAAGAATGTTGCATAGTTAGTTCAATCAAAATAACTGTGAATTAAAAATTTCGAGAAAGTAGAACTTGTCGCCGATTTTCGAGCAACCCGTCAACAACCAAAAGAAAGTACAAATACGAAAGGAACATTGCTGAAATCTACTACACATTCTTATCAACGTTCACTTTTGTTTAATTATAATAAAGTTACTTTGTTAATTTTCTTTCTTCTTAACGTCCATATTTCATACATTCAATCAGGAAACATAAACACCGGTCATTTGACCTGCTATGGTAGAAATAGGAATATATATTAAGTGTTGGTATGTTTAGTGTTAAATGAATTCATAATTTCTGAAATATTTTATCACTCATCCAATGTTCGACAGGTCTAATTCAAAATATTTGATTTTTCAGAAGATCCATTTAACATTTATTCTTCTTTCCTTTTATGTCTGTCTCCTGCTTTATTCCGATTGCAAAAATGTGTCAGGAATCATTAATATAACGACCTTTAAGCGGTGTAAGGCGATATTAGAGGAAAATTGGAAGATAATTTGTAAAAATAATAAATAAACTACATTTGTAATTTACTACATAGACTACTTTTAGTTTGTATTTGCCAGCGCGCAACTACTATTTTTCAACTAATCGCCAAGTAGTTGTAGTTCCACACTACATCTGCAGTAGTTGTGAATGACAAATAGCAAATGTAATTTTAAATGTAATTACAGAGCGGCAACTACAGTTACTCAGCAAGGTCTATTCGATCACATGTATTTGAGAACTTTTATTTCTTGTTTGGGATTAATTCGATAATATCAATGAAATAATTATTTTTAAATATTTTAATTTTATTACACTTGTTCTTATGGCAAATAGATTAGATAAATTGATATTTTCTTGGTGTAGACACCTATTTTTCTACTACGTTGGAAGCCTTCCTAAGATATCACCCTTGAGCAAATAAGGTCCATGCACATAAGGTCCCTCTGAATTAACCTTATCACCAATACTCTGGATAAGGCAGTGTAGCTCTTGCGAGATATTTATTCATAGCACTCCTTAGATAGAGTATAGTCTGAGAAGTATATAGCACTCATTAGAGTATAGAGTAGTTACACTCGATTAGATCGTACACTTGAGCAATTAAGGTCCATGCATAGCCATAAACTAATCGCCGATCCTCTGGATAAGGCAACACAGCTCTGGTGAGATATTCCAGTAAGAATAGTTCAGAGTAGATACCTAGCTTAAATTGCACCCTTACCTTATGAAGGTATTTTTGAAAGAGAGGTAGACTTACAGTACCAGTCCAAAGTTTAGACTGTATTTAATACACAATCTTCAAGTTTAAAAAAATAATTGTAACTCAAGAGATAGCATTTCAAAATTTATGATTATTTCGAATACAATCTTATAAATAAAGATGAAATTCTGTTTTTTTCTTTGTTCTGTATAGAAATCTATACCGTTTGTCCTTAATTTTCCAAATTTCAATTAGTGGTTCTTTCATACCAAGTGCGAACACCTGTCCATATTAAAATTACATAACTTCAGCCAATCTCTGGGTATATTCTTCATTGTTATATAAATCGTTATGATCTGGCATTACGAGTACATTAGATTTTTACAAAATCAACCGTTGGAGTCGAAAAAAACTCATTTCTGTCCTAACGAACTTCTCTTACCCACGGCTTTTCTCATTGTTTTCCAAATACCCTGGGTGAAACCGGGATATACGACTAGTTATAAATAAATTAAAAATAAAATTATAGTTGTTATGTTGTTCAATAAGTAAAAAGTTGTTATTTATTTATTTTACAAAATCTAAGGGTGAGTCTAAACTTTTGACTGATACTGTATCTAGCTACCAAAGTATAATAACCATCATCTCCATCTCATTGAAGAAAAGTTGATAAATATTATAATAAATATATATATACATAGGTAGGATCTAGAAGGCTGTACAGTGTTTTAGAATGCTGCAGTTGTTTCCTGCTGATAACTTCTTAAAGATTTAAAACAAAAAGATACAGAAATTTATATTTTTTGCTATTCAAAAATGCACTATATTCTTTTTTTATTGCGATTTTGAGTCAGTCCAGTCTTGTATCGGACAAGCAATATATAAAATCTTTATGGCTATGTCGACACAACATTCCTCACCATTTACCTATGAAAAAATTGGCCTTGTTTAAAATCCTAATTGATATACTTATCTGTCCATATTGCAAATTTAAAAAAAAATGAAAATAATAATAATATCACAACAAATATAATTTATAGTATTGACCAATTAAAAAAAATGGCTGAATCGTGTAGAAAAACAGACCCATGTTAAAAATGCTATATCTTTGTAATAAAACATCTCATTTTTATTTTGTTTTTTTTATTCTTTTAAAAAACAAAACACTTAAACTAGAACAACAAGACTTTAATTTGCTTTTCAAATAAAATTTAAACAATTTATATATGTTATTTGGAAGGTTATTATTACATGTCTACTGAAAAGATGATTTAAAAAAATGGGACATTAATCAACTACTAAGTTAACTTATAGTAACAATAATAGGAAAATAGTAAATACTGCTCAAGTATGTGGTGATTGTTATAGGAATAAAGTTAAATGTACATTTTTCCGCTTTTAGTTTATTTATTTTTTATAATCTAATTTTCTTTGACATAATTTTTAAACTTTAACTGCTTCCTAACCCATTTTTTCTTTTAATGAGTATATAACTCGCTAAAGAAAAAAATAATATATAAAAGATGAGCGACAAGAATCCAGTGAACACAACAGGATGCGACAGAGTCCAAGCCCTAGTAGTAATCGACCTGAAAGCTTCGGTGGCCCTGGTCAGTGGGAGAAGGTAGCTTACGGAGCGAAGCATGTAGTGCATTCCCTCGGTTGGCCAGAACATACCTGTTGGCATTATCAAGGATATATTATATGGGTTTGTTTATATTTATATGTGTATATATATATATATATATATATATATATATATATATATATATATATATATATATATATATATAGAGAGAGAGAGAGAGAGAGAGAGAGAGAGAGAGAGAGACAGACAGACGGTGTTTAACCATGCCAATGCAGGCTTATATTTTTCTTTATAATATTGTAAATGTATATTAATTGAAAATAAAGCTGTTTATCTATCTATCTATCTATCTATCTATAGAAGCTGTTAAATACAGACAAATTATAATTAAGGAATTTAATACACAATAAAAAATGTAAAACAAAATAGATTATTTATATTAATTAGCTTTATACCTCAAAGGATAAATTATCATTTATTTAATATTTAATGTTTGATTAATATGTACAATTGTGTATTTCGTTTAAATGCGGTTTTAAGAGCAATAAGAATATATATATATATATATATATATATATATATATATATATATATATATATATATATATATATACAGTAGAACCTCCATTATCCGGGGTAATGATGGGTATGGGGATCCAAGGATAATCGAATTAAAACATTTTATTGACTTAATGTGATAGAAAAGAAGTTTTAAAAATCACTTGTAAGGTATAATCACTTTTATTAACAAACGAACGTTTTATATACGTTAAATTATAATATACAAAAATAACAAAAAAAGTAAATGTATGTTTTTATATATTATGGGCCGACGACGATACGAAGTCGAAAATGTCTTTTTTGTTCTTCAAAATATCCCGTACAGTTTGTTCGCCGATTCCTAGTTCAGCGGACGATTTTTTAACACTTTCACCTTTTTCTAACCTGTTTATAATAGTTAATTTCTCTTCAAGTGTTAAAACGATACGTTTTCTTTTTTCCGACATTTTGCTACTTCGTATGTACGAGGGGTAATCAAAAAGTAATAATAATAAAGAGGGGTAATCAAAACCAGGACTGATTTTTTATTAATTTATTTAAAAAATCTACAGGCTATTGGACGTCGTCCCCTTCAAAGTACTCTCCTTGGGAAGCTATACATTTTTCCCAACGATGTCTCCACTGTGTGAAGGACTTTGAGAAATCATCTTGTGAAATGGTGTGTAGCTGCTCCAGCGATTTTTTTTTAATGTCATCTACGGACTCAAATCTCTTTCCCTTCATGGGTCTCTTAAGTTTTGGAAACAAGAAAAAGTCTGCAGGGGCAAGGTCAGGTGAATATGGAGGCTGGGGAATGACCATCATTCCATTTTTGGTGCAGTAGTCGCGAATGAGCAGTGCGGAATGAACAGGCGCATTGTCATGATGCAGCACCCACTCACCGCTCCGCCACAACTCTGGTCTCTTCCTCCTTATTGCCTCGCGCAAATTTCTCAGGGTTTGAAGATAAAGAAAGCGGTTAATGGTCTCACCTCGTGGAAGAAATTCATGGTAAACAACACATGATCGTCGTCAGTCGCAGTTGATGGGCGCCCTGAACGAGAATCATCTTCACACGATGTCCGGCCTTCCTTGAACCTTTTGTACCACTCATGACACCTTGACCGACTCAGACATTCATCACCGAAAGCCACTTGCAACATTTGAAAAGTTTCAGTAAACATTTTACCCAACTTCACACAAAACTTTACGCAAACGCGTTGCTCTTCCTTTACATTCATTTCACAAAATCGCCGAACACAAAAAACTTTTTATTACGAAAACAGCAGTAACTTTGCAATGAAGAAGGTTATCAACAAACTGAATAAACAGCTGAGCTCAGGAAGAGTCACGCTAAACAATGCTGCCAACCGCACTGCTCTATGACACTCCATTGCCGCGCAATCTCAACAGTCCTGGAACTTTTTGATCACCCCTCGTATTTAAATCGAGACTAAATCACAACTGACAATATTTTGTTTTGTAGCCAAACAGGCCAGATTAGGAGTTTCCTGGAAAGACTTGAAAACAATACCGTTCCTAGATTATGAATTGGAGTATTAGATACCTGAAACATCTCAATACAATACTCGCTTTCTGTGTATTTATTGTTTTATTTCATAATAGATAGTTAACCATTGTGTAATGTTTAAATATTTACGTATACATTTTTTTAAAATATTATACATACAAAATAAATGGCATACAAATTAAAAAAAGCCTATCAAGAAAAATCTGGTGTGTGCGCGCAACACACAACTTTCACTTACCAACTTACTTAGATTAGAAATTAATGCGTTTTGTTAATTGCCACTTCTCAAATGAACAGAACGGCTTTAATTAATAACAATGGCCTGTCATTAAATGCGTACTCCGCATGCGTGAGCTCAACGAGTTTTATGAGTTGACTGAATATTTTTATTTTTTTCTCCTCTTTAAGTTTTCTTTATTTTTATCATATCTCATATTTAGCCATTTCTTATTTTGAGGCGTAACAAGAGACAGTTAATTTCTCCATATAAACAAAAACAAAGGTACTTTGTAGGAAACGAAAAAACAAACAAACAAAAAAGGCCCCTACCCCATATAAGCCCCCTCAGAACATTTTAATAATGCTAAAGCTTACCTAATATCAAAGAACACCTAATTTTCATTAAACATGACGAATTTTATAAAAATCTTTAAAGCCCTTTTTGAGATCATCGAATAAAAGGTAAAAATTGGAAAAAAATTATGAAATAAAGTGCCCCCTCCGTATGACCAATTTTGATGAAATGTTGGCTATCACATCTTTGGCATATACATACATCAAATACCCAGTTTGATCAAAATCGTTAAAGCCTTTTTTGAGTAAATAAAAAAAAACTCGTGAAAATGATACAAAATTTATTAAGTAAAGTCCCCCCTCCGGTTAATCAATTTTGATGAAATTTTCACAGTCATATCATGGGCATATAAATAGAGCAAATACTCAGTTTAATCAAAATCGTTAGAGCCGTTTTTGAGAAAATCGAAAAAAACTTAAAACGTTATTAAATAAAGTACCCCCTCCCTTTGAGCACTTTTGATGAAATTTTTGCTGTCACATCGCGGGCATATACATACACTAAATACCTAATTTCAGCTTCGTACGGCTTATAGTTTTCGAGTTAGTCTGTTCACACACACACACACACACACACACACACACACACACACACACACACACACACACACACACACACAGACCATTTCGCGGGACTTGGTTATTTCGACTCAGGGGGTCCCAAAACGTGTATTTCCGTTGAAAACCGGAAGTCGAAATTTTTCACGATCGCAATACTTCCACTTACTATACAGGGTGTTTCGGAATTGCACGGCACTATTTTAGGTACGTGTTCTCTAACACAAAATAAACAAAAAAGTTCATATTAACATATATCTCAAACTCATTTATTAAACAGATATCAAAGGTTAAAGATTTATTATTTGTTTACTGCATTAAGACTGACTATACAACGTTTAACGTGTTTAATACTAAATAAAAGGTTTTAATCACCTGATAAACAAATGAACGATAAGCAATGACAGTAGTTGCTCATCTGTTTGTCTAGTTCTGTGTGTTTTAGTGTGAGTGAATCTTGTGACACAGTTCAATTTATGATTATCATGGGAGATACCACAAATTTATTCACTTTTGATGAACAAACAGACATGCTTTTAACTTATGGCGAGGTACATACAAACGGTGCTGCTGCTGTTCGAAGATATCGTGAAAAATTTCCTAACCGAAGAATACCAAATCGTAAAACGTTTGAGGCCATTGAAAGACGTCTTAGGGATAATGGTACGCTAAAACCTATACGAGTGAACGCCGGTCGACAACGTTTTCGACGAACTGCAAACGTAGAAGAAGAAATACTCGATGCTGTTCAGTTATCTCCTACTACTAGTACCAGAAGATTGTCACGTCGTTTCGATGTTTCCTCTACCAGCGTATGGCGAACTTTACGCGAACAACAATTATATCCATTTCACGTATCAAGTAGGCAAGATTTGTTACCACAAGATTATAACAAGCGCAGAAATTTCTCCCAGTGGTTAATTCGACAATGCACACGAGATCCTAACTTCCTGAACTGCATTTTGATTACTGATGAATCTTGCTTTACAAGAAACGGGATTCTTAATTTTCGAAATACCCATACTTGGGCCGAAGAAAACCCTCATACGACTGCTGTTGGACATTACCAACATACATTCTCTTTAAATGTCTGGTGTGGTCTTCTAAGCGACAAAATCATCGGCCCCTTCTTTTTGCCACCTAGGCTGTCAGGTATATCTTACTTGCATTTTTTGCAAAATAATCTGCATAAAAAATATTCTAGAAGATATTCCGCTAGGCATTAGGCAAAGGCTGTGGTTTATGCATGACGGTGCTCCAGCTCACTTTTATCATAGTGTCATTTCTCATAGTCTCATAGTGATTATTTAAATGCAACTTATGGAGACCGATGGGTTGGTCGAAACGGACCTGTTAAATGGCCACCACGATCTCCGGATTTAACGCCATTAGATTATTTTGTGTGGGGCTGAATGAAGTCTATGGTTTATTCTGCGGCAGTTGACACGCAAGAAGAGCTAAGAAATCGGATCGTGGAAGCCGCAGTAACTATCAACCACTATCCTGATGCTATACGATGAGCCAGAGAAGCATGGATTCGTCGTGCTGAATGTTGCATTCAACAAAACGGAGGCGCCTTTGAACATTTACTCTAAATGTTGTAATAATTTATTTTTTATTTATTTATTTATTTATGTTTCCCTTGTTGATTTGCACCTGCGCTGTGGCGCATCGAGCAAATTTGGTCACTGCTGCTTTTGACTCTGACTTTCTTGAGACTTCTTGCATTATAATTTACTAAAGTAAGAGGTCTCTTGGCCACCTTCGTTTCAGTCGACGTCGAGGCTGACCAGGTAACAGGGAGGAGGATGAGTGGGTTAGGGTGATGTAGTGTTGAAGAGTGGAATGTTTGATATTTGTCGTGTATGAAAGATTTTACTGTCGGTATGTTCATGTCATTGTGCAGTGTGTTATTCGAAATAAACCAAGGTGCATTTGTGATGCACCTGAGAATTTTGGATTGTGATGTTTGTATTTTGTTGATGTGGATGTCTTTCGCGGAACCCCAAAGTTCTGCTCCGTATGTCCAAATAGATCTTAAAATAGTCGTGTAAATTATTCGCTTGTTTCTTAAGGTGAGTGTTGATCTGTAGTCCAGGAGATGTGAAAGCTGCTTGTACCGTCTGTTGAGTTCCAGTTTTTTAATTTTGGTATGTATGTTCCACGTGAGTCGTTTGTCTAAGTACAGTTCAAGGTATCGTACGAAATTCTTTGAAGGAACTGGGTCATTGTTAATTGTCACAGGTGGGCAAGTCGATTTTCGTAGAGAAAAACTTACGTGACTTGACTTGGAGGAGTTAATTTTTATTTTCCATTTTTTGAACCATTTTTCTATTTCAAATAGATGACTTTGAAGGGCGAAGGATGCGATAGTAGGATTTTGGTGTGTTGAAACGATAGCTGTGTCATCAGCGAAACTAAAGATAGTGGTGTGAGGGTGCTCAGGGATATCTGATGTGTAGACGGAATAGAGTAAAGGACTTAAAACACTACCTTGTGGTACACCCGCAAGTTGAGGAAAGAAGGGAGAAAGAGAAGAGTCAACTGAAACACAGAAATACCGGTTAAGAAAGAAAGATTGAAGAATCAGGAAGTAAGTAGAAGGAATGTGCGGTTTGATTTTCCAAAGCAAGCCCTTGTGCCATACACTGTCAAAAGCTTTCTCAATGTCGAGGAAAACAGCAGAGCAGTATTCTTTTTTCTCGAAAGCGACAGAGATTGCATCTACTATTCTGTGACACTGTTGAATAGTTGAGTGATAAGACCGAAAGCCAAATTGATGGTTCGGAATCACTTCACAACTTTCCAGGATTGGCTTTAATCTATTCAGAAAAAGTTTTTCAAATATTTTCCCCATGATTGGAAGAAGTGCAATAGGACGATAGGATGAAGGATTAGTGGTGGGTTTGGAAGGTTTAGGAATCATTTTGATAGTGGAATGTTGTAATAATAATAAATAAATAGTAATAATAAATCTTTAACCTTTGATATCTGTTTAATAAATGAGTTTGAGATACATGTTAATATGAACTTTTTTGTTTATTTTGTGTTAGAGAACACGTACCTAAAATAGTGCCGTGCAATTCCGAAACACCCTGTATATTTCATATATAGGTAAGTGAAAGTAAAAAGCCTATTAAGAAAAAAAAATTGACTCCTCGGCACCCCGGTAAATTGGATCCCCGGTTAATTGAGGTCCGGATAATGGAGGTCCTACTGTATATATATATATACTTGTGGAATTTTCTAAAAATATTTTTAAATTATTTTCAATTAATTGCCGTTAAACAGTTAGATCGGTAAAATCTCAGGTTGAAATTTTCCAACATTTCAATGCATCGAAGGCCCCCTACCTGCACATAACACATAAAGGAAGCTGTTAATGTACTTGTATTCAATTGTTTGATTCCAACCCATGATATCATTTTACCTTTATTACATGTACCTACTTATAACTGCTCCCGTAGCAGAGTTTCCCATTTCTACTGCTCTTTCGCTGCTTGAAGAAAGAGTCCTTTCCTTGAAAAATCAACTCCGAGATAATTGATAGTTTATACAAGTTCAATTTCTATTTTGTTATTGTATATTTTCTTTTCTTGTTTTCCCCTAGTAAAACTTCAATTTCAACTTTCGTTTTATTTCTGTTTATTGTCAAGCAGTTGTCTCTACAATATTCAGCCAAAATATTTATTTTTTGTTGATATCAGTATATGAGGGGGCCGGGATGGCTAAGTGGACAAAGTTAAGCAACCGAGCGTGGTTAGTACTTGGATGGGTGACCGCTCGATCTCGACATTCCACTTAACGTTTCTCCTTGAAGGACCCCCTCCTTTTGATAGTTGTACAAGAATGTTAACTTACATGCGTGTTATTATAGATCGATTTTTTATTTGTTATTTTATTTTAGCCAACGATTAGGTATGGCTGATTGTGTCGAAGTCCCTATTATATTTTTTATTCCTGTTCTGATAGGGACAAATTATAACTACCCTTTACAAATGATCCCTGGGTCCGTTAAATAAGAAGAAGAGTATTCTGTTGGACAAAATAACACTTTATTTTATAAAAGTAAAATACGAAATTGGGCTCCTTCAAACCACACCTGGGCAAAAAGTATTTTAATTTTTATTTTAAAATACTTTATTTTAAATAGCAAGTATTTAAAATAAATTTGAATAAAATGCATTTTAACATCAAATCATTTAAAATACTTTTCGATAAAATTATTTTAAATGCAAAATAAAAAAAGTATTTTGTATTTTAAATAAAAAAAATTAAAATGAAAATACAAAATACTTTTAAAACATGCTAGCTACTGCATTGCAATTGATTAATAAATAAATATTTTTTTAAATATTGCAATTGATTGATAAACCGACAGTTTTTATTTAAATGTTTTTCGGTTGTCTTTGCTTGGTGTAATGTATCTGGTACTCAGATCATCTTCGCTTTCGTTTTGTCGAAATTATTAAATTAAATTTCTTTTTCTACAGATCCAATCTGATTTGGAACCTATTTAAAATAATTGGGCTAACCATTAGACTATTCGCTACCCCTACACCATCCAAAGACCTCCGTCCTATAGGAATTTCAGCAAATCAGCCCTAACGCAATGACCGATTTTAACTTTATTGAATGTATCAGTCATACACAGTTCTACTAAGTTTACTAACTCTTTTGGTGTTGTCTCCAGATTGGGATCCTGTTTATGCCTTCGTGTATGGCTCTAACATAGTTTTTGATTTTTTATTATCGAATATGCCGGTAAAAAGTGTATAATTAGGCTCCCCATAAAAAACCTATTTATTGTAAAAATCATGAGACATTGGCCTTGTTATTTGACTTATGACCAATCATTGTTTCATATTTCGTGACAATTAAATTTCAAATAAATTAAATTTAAAATTAAAGACTACACTATACTATTACGAACATTGTTTAACTTCAAACAACCTACTTAAGATTTATTTTATTTTATTATTTAAAATACAAATGAAAATACTTTTTTTTTATTTTAGCATTTTAGAATTAAAATGAAAATACTTTTTTTATTTGAGTATTTTAGAATTAAAATGAAAATAAACATGTGATTTATTTTATTTTAATTCTAAAATACTAAAATAAAAAAATCTGGTGCGTGCGCGCAACACACAACTTTCACTTACCAACTTACTTAGATAAGAAATTAATGCGTTTTGTTAATGCCACTTCTCAAAGTTACACATTTTCCACATTCATTTCTTATTTTTGTTTTCATTTGCTCTATAAACCCTTCAGAACATTTTAATAAACGCTTACCTGATATTAAATAACACTCAATTTTCATTAAACATGACGAATATGAAGAAAGTCGTTAAAGCCGTTTTTGAGATAATCTAAAAATTAGAAAAAAAGTTATGAAATAAAGTGTCCGCTTCGGTTGATCTATCTTGATGAAATGTTGGCTATCACATCTTTGGCATATACATACATAAATACCCAGTTTGATCAAATTCGTGAAAACTGTTTTTGAGTAAATAAAAAAAACACGTGAAAATGATACAAAATTTATTAAGTAAAGTCCCCCCTCCGGTTGATCAATTTTGATGAAATGTTGGCTATCACATCTTTGGCATATACATACATCAAATATCCAGTTTGATCAAAATCGTGAAAGCCGTTTTTGAGTAAATAAAAAAAACACGTGAAATTGATACAAAATTTATTAAGTAAAGTCCCCCCTCCGGTTGATCAATTTTGATGAAATGTTGGCTATCACATCTTTGGCATATACATACATCAAATATCCAGTTTGATCAAAATCGTGAAAGCCGTTTTTGAGTAAATAAAAAAAAACACGTGAAAATGATACAAAATTTATTAAGTAAAGTCCCCCCTCCGGTTGATCAATTTTGATGAAATGTTGGCTATCACATCTTTGGCATATACATACATCAAATATCCAGTTTGATCAAAATCGTGAAAGCCGTTTTTGAGTAAATAAAAAAAACACGTGAAATTGATACAAAATTTATTAAGTAAAGTCCCCCCCTCCGGTTGATCAATTTTGATGAAATGTTGGCTATCACATCTTTGGCATATACATACATCAAATATCCAGTTTGATCAAAATCGTGAAAGCCGTTTTTGAGTAAATAAAAAAAAACACGTGAAAATGATACAAAATTTATTAAGTAAAGTCCCCCCTCCGGTTGATCAATTTTGATGAAATTTTTACAGTCATATCTCCGGCATATAAATAGATCAAATACTCAGTTTAATCAAAATCGTTAGAGCCGTTTTTGAGAAAATCGAAAAAAATGTAAAAAGTTATTAAATAAAGTACCCCCTCCCTTTGAGCAATTTTGATGAAATTTTTGCTGTCACATCGCGGGCATATACATACACTAAATTTCCAATCTCAGGTTCGCACGGTTTATAGTTTTTGAGCTAGTCTGTTCACACACACACACACACACACACACAGACACACACACACACACACACAGACACACACACACACACACAGACCATTTCGCGGGACTTGGTTAATTGGACTCAGGGGACCCCAAAACGTGTATTTCCGTTGAAAACCGGAAGTCGAAATTTTTCACGATCGCAATACTTCCACTTACTATATATTTCATATATAGGTAAGTGAAAGTAAAAAAGTATTATTTTCATTTGTATTTAAAATACTTTTATTTAAAATAATGCCCAGGTCTGCTTCAAACAATAGCCATACCACAAGCACTATCAAAGCCAACTAACTACTAGGGATGGTGCGAAATTGCTGGAACGGCTCCACGGAACCTAATACGTGCCCGGAGCTGTTAGGAACAGTTCCAACATGGATGCGTTAACGGCTCCGGTCGGAGCTGCCTGCTTTCTCCGTCCTTCACTAGACTCTTGGGAGCTGGAACCGGAGCTGTTAGTGTACTAGACTAGCTCCGACTCGGAGCTGTTAGCATATTAGTTCCGAGGCTCGTCGGAGCTGTTTAATCTCTCCCCACTCATTGCTTCTAACGGAGCTGAAGTCGGAGCTGTTAGTGTACTATACTAGCTCCGACTCGGAGCTGTTAGCATATTAGTTCCGAGGCTCGTCGGAGCTGTTTAATCTCTCCCCACCCATTGCTTCTAACGGAGCTGAAGTCGGAGCTGTTAGTGTACTATACTAGCTCCGACTCGGAGCTGTTAGCATATTAGTTCCGAGGCTCGTCGGAGCTGTTTAACCTCTCCCCACCCATTGGTTCTAACGGAGCTGGAGTCGGAGCTGTTAGCATATCAGTTCCGAGACTAGCTCTGACTCGGAGCTGTTAGCTTATTAGTTCCGAGGCTCTCTTTGGAATGGAGCCTCAGTGCAAATGTTCATGAAATTAGTTTGAAATTCTTGATTTGACATTTCAACTAATTTTTAAGCCAGCATATTAAGGTTATCTAAGAAGCAATTTCTATTCATCTTTGTTTTTGTAACATCACTGTCTTTTATTTCTTTATTTATTTAAAATAAAATAAAACACAATTTCGATTTTTTCTAATATATGATCTTTTAAAAAATTAATATGTTAACATTTTTTTAGATAAACCATTAAATGGATAGGGAAGTTATAACTCGATAAAGGCATTATTTATTAAAATCCTAAATTCTTCTTAACATTAGCATTGTAGCAATTTCATTCTAATTAATTAAGCTGTAAAAATATTTAGTCAAATTAAAAGTAAAATGTTTTCTTTTTTCTTAACTGTAAAAATAAAAATGCTTTTATTTTTAAATGCCAACATGGAGTCATGACTTGAAGAACAATAAGTTTTATGTACAATATACTTTTTTATTTTTACTAGCAAACGGGTTTTCATTTCATTTTATGATGTCATCATTTTCATTTTTTTAACCTGGCTTACTTGGAATTTTTTTTTAATTTTTTTTTAATTTTTAATAGTAAAAGCTAACAAAAAATCATAATTTTTTTGTTTAAATAAATTTTATTCACATCTATACATATAATATTCAGTGAGAGAGATACAATGTATAAAATAAATATACATGTTTATATCTACTTTATTTTGTTATCTGCTTATTTGTTTATTGGCATACAATTATTTATTTAAATTATAAATTGAAAAATCTAATTATAAATTATATAATTAAAGATTGTAAATAACGATTTAATTTTTATTTGTAAAAATTAGAAATAATAAAAATGTTTACTTGATAACTTGTTATTCTTTACATTATTATTTTTTAAATATCATTATTATTTAAATAATATTATATTATATGACAATATATTATATTATTATAATATTAAATTATCCCCTGGATCCCCCTTCATTATTATAATGAAGCTAATACGTCATTTAAACGTTCCGTAACATCCCTACTAACTACTCACAGCCTCATCTACCCAAGCCCAAGCTAACAAGTCCCCAGGGGACGCTATGTCAGTGTAGCCAACATTATTTTCTTTTGATCAATGTTGTCTTACAATTTCGACAGTAACCAAACACAAAATAGTAACATTCCTTATTACAGTTTTTATTGTGCTGCCGAATGAATATACTAAACTTGAGTAATTACAGAATTATTTAAAATATGTATGAGTTATGCATTTACAGAATTTTTAATTAGATCCTTACCACTTATAAAAATATGTATAAAATAAATATACATGTTTATATCTACTTTATTTTGTTATCTGCTTATTTGTTTATTGGCATACAATTATTTATTTAAATTATAAATTGAAAAATCTAATTATAAATTATATAATTAAAGATTGTAAATAACGATTTAATTTTTATTTGTAAAAATTAGAAATAATAAAAATGTTTACTTGATAACTTGTTATTCTTTACATTATTATTTTTTAAATATCATTATTATTTAAATAATATTATATTATATGACAATATATTATATTATTATAATATTAAATTATCCCCTGGATTCCTTTCCTATTTATGTTCCTTGGAGAGTAGTTTAACTTTTAAAAAGGTGGAGATAGAGGTCTACCTACACTGATGGAATTTACTCTCGGAACAGATAGGTGGAACTGGAACGGTTAAGGGAACCTAATACGCAGTCGGAACTGGAACGGTTGGAGCTAATACGTCATTTAAACGTTCCGTAACATCCCTACTAACTACTCACAGCCTCATCTACCCAAGCCCAAGCTAACAAGTCCCCAGGGGACGCTATGTCAGTGTAGCCAACATTATTTTCTTTTGATCAATGTTGTCTTACAATTTCGACAGTAACCAAACACAAAATAGTAACATTCCTTATTACAGTTTTTATTGTGCTGCCGAATGAATATACTAAACTTGAGTAATTACAGAATTATTTAAAATATGTATGAGTTATGCATTTACAGAATTTTTAATTAGATCCTTACCACTTAGGATGGATGTAGGGACGAAACTTCCCAGGATAAAGAATGAAGCTGCAGTTTCACTATCGAACAATAATGCCACTGTCAGGCCTAAGGTAAAAAAATAATAAGATTATAATATAAAGAATGATATTAAATTTACTAAAATACATAGGATGTTTCGGAATTGCAAGGAAAAATATAAGTGCGTTAGTATTTATAAAACAAATAAAGGTTATTTATAAAAGAATTATTGAACCCGAAGGTTCCAGATTCGCTGTCTACACAACTCCGTCGAAACAGAACGCAATCCTCCCAACTCTTTCACGGCCTAACCCTCGGACGTTTGCCATTGGGAACCTCGCTTATTAATCTTTTAGGAATTCTTTTATGACTGAGTTTGGAAATTTTATTCATCGCGCTTCTATGAGGTCAATTATATTCATCTTTAGTAAGTACTGTTAATTCCGTTCGGCGTTGTGAAAAAACTACTAAATTCTCCGGTTGATCCGGTCGTCTCTCTTCGGTCCAAATATTCTACGCAGTATCTTATTTTCAAAAACACTTAATCGTTTCTCATTCCTCTGTTTGGTCAATTTTGAAAAACTTTTTGCTGTCCTATCAAGAGGTAAGAAGGGCCAATATTAATCTTGTGAAGAACAAGAGGAAGGCCCAAAAAGACATGGGAAAACGCGTTCAAAGAGCCTTAGAAGACTTGGTTCAGAACAGACATACCTGGATTGGGGTCTATAACAAGGGCCCTCTACCCTGACAAACGGAAGAAGAGAAATCGATCATAAAGAAGAAGAAAATATTACATTTATTTTTATTATGTACCTTATATATAATACATTTTTAAAGAAGATAACACCGTTGGGGGTGGGGGTAAGTAAATATGAGAATCTTACAAAAATTCTTACAATTTACAAACTTATCTTTATTTACTCTGCTTAATAGCTTCTATTCCATTCGTAAGATTACCTTCTTATATTCCTGATCGAAATCATATCGTTTAGTTGACGATGTTATTTTTTAATTGCAACTGTACATTAAAATACATCCAGTAAATGTGTTGCCTACGAACGGTACCTAGAAACGGTAAAGGTACTGAAGAGCGGCTGATGGGCATGGCCTGTTTGGAGAGGATATGTGTCCGTGATGTTATCGAACTCCCATCGCCATTTTTCAGTTAAAAAGTACCTTGATGGGCTTCAATAGATTCTAGCTTTCGAATCCCGCTCGCTGCGCTCGCTCTTCAGAGATAAATAAACCCCCAAAAGGATCCTTTTCAGTGGAGATCGGGCCTTACTTTGAAGGGCACCTTAGTGAACGGCGCCGCACTATATAAGCCGCACTTCACTACTAGTACCGGAGAAACTATATACTAGAAGCAACATTGGAAACAATTGGGTTAGGGAGCTTATTATGAATGGTCTGGTACCTGGATCGGTCCAAATCGGAGATAAATGGGACATTAAGGTCATTGTGGATGATTTGATTGGATAAAAAATAAGGAGCATTTAAGGAGGATGTTGCGAAGAATTTTGGATTATCAGGACTGGATTCGAGAGGAATTTAATGGTTTGGTGGAGCCCCAGAGCTCGATCCCCTAAGTCGTAATCGGCCTTAATAGTTATTCTTCATTATATTCATGGATGAGATACTAAAAATCTGCAAACGAAGAACAGCAAGAGCAATTATAGGGGAATGGAATTTAAGAACAATACTCCCCCAAGCTCTTGTATATGCGGATGATATTGTCCTTATAGCAGACTCTACAGAATCACTACAGCAAACCATCATAGAATGGGATGCAAAACTAGGAAGGAAAGGGATGCAAGCAAAGTTATGCAAAGGACGAGCTACTGAAGACATACAGATAAACTGTAGTGGTAAGACCCTGGAGGTGGTTGACGAATATATGTACTTGGGAACAGTTGTTGAAAGGAACGGGAAAATAGACCAAGAACTATCTAATAGAATTCAAAAAGCTAATGGCGTCTATTATCAAATATGCAACACTGTCATAGGGAAACGAGAGGTCGAAAACAAGACAAAAATGATTATATACAACACGCTTTACCTCCCAACCCTGCTGTACGGATGTGAAAGCTGGGTCCTTCTAGATAATCATAAAAGCAGACTGACAGCATCCGAAACGAAATACCTAAGGAGAGTTGCTGGCCGAACCAGGAGAGGCCATATCCGTAATGAAAGGATTAGAGAAGAACTAAGGGCGACACCAATAATAGAAACGTTACAAAGGAAATCGCTCAAATGGTTTGGGCATGTGGTGTGGATGGACGAGGAAAGGGAGCCCCGGATGTTTTTTGAGGCAAGACCGGCGAATAAAAGGCGACCTAAGTCGACCTCGGAAAACATAGTCGGACGTGATCACCAAGCTGGAAGAAAAGAAAGGCAAGCAGCTGGGTGCTATAAGGACGCTGGCGAAGGACCGAGATGACTGGCGAAGATGGATTGACGGTGTCTCTCCACGCTGAAAGGCACCAAGGAGGAGGAAGAAGAAGTGCGTTTGTCAAATAAGTGCTGAAGTAGTCGGTAGCGTCGGGGAGTTTCTTGTCGTTTCAGTTTTTTGTCACGATTCCAGGAGACGTTTGTCAAGGTGGAGTCCTAAGGATCGGTCTATTCGACAGGGACAAGTGGCGTATCGCTACTGTAGGAATTCATAGGTTTACGACGAAGATTAAACGTAGTTTGATGGAATTTGCTGGGATTAATCTTAATTCTTCAGTTTTGACACCATTCTACGAGGATTGTGAGGTGAGATTGGAGAGTTTGGGATGCATTGGTTGGGTCATGATTTACAGATATAACACATGTGTCATCGGCGTACGTGGTGATAATATTATTGGAGTGGGTAGGGATAATTTATAAAGCTCTATAACCTGTGTAGGGGATGGGACCGAGGATGCTACCTTGATGAACACCTGATGTACAGATGTAACAGAGATTAATAGGCATTATTATGATTTACTTTGATTAATCTGCCTGAGAGGTAGGAGTGGATAATAAGAAAGTATGTTGGAGGTTGGATTTTACGGAGTTGGTACAGCAATCCTGGGTTCGAAACTCGATCAAATGCCTGTTATACATCCAGAAGGACCCCACTACATTGCCCGCTCCAAAGTAAACGAGACAACTTCCACCACAAGATGGCGTTGCTGAATAGTAGAGCGGGAAGTACGGAATCCAAACTGAGGTCTGAAGTTATGTGATGAGAATCTAAGATGTTGTACAGATGTTTTGAAATGAGTTTTTCCAGGATGTTGATCATGAAGCGTAAAGGAGAAATAGGACGATAAGAGGATGGGCATTCTGATGGCTTTTTGGGTTTAGGATTCGTTTTAATGACAGATAGTTTCCATAGATAAAGGAAATTTGTGAAGATGTTTAATTAAATAAATAAAAACAATAAATGAATAAAATGAAGTAATTCAGTCATATACCAAAAGATAGGCCTCCAATTCCGACCAAGAATATGAGCGCTAACGCTAGCCCAAGACTTCCCACGAAGACGTGGCCAAACATGGAGTAGAGGATAATCATGGCGCAGAGGGTCTGGAGGGCGAACATCGCCATCGTCACGATGGAGTGGCCTGCCAGGAGTTCCGAGATGGTCATTCCTAATTCAGAGGAACGCAGGAAATAATTATTTGAGTGATCTTTCTGGTCAATCCATTTCAAAACATTTTTATTTTGTTTATCCACTACAAGTCTTTGGGGAGCTTTGGGTTCAGGCTGGAATTAAAAAAAAAATTAGAGCAACCCCTTTTATCATACGACGCACAGTGGTCCCAATTCACGCATTATGGTGCAAAAAATCCCAAAAATCAACTTTTTTTTTCTGGATCTAATAATTTTGCTTGATTTTCATATGAATACTGGACCTTGAAAACTTAGTTGAAACAAAAATAGAATAAACTTTGTGGAATATACAACATTTCAAAGTTGTATGTTTCTGGCCTCTACATCCGCGCCCTTTTTGCAAGCCGTTAACCAATGTTTGTATCATTCGTTAGTTAATTTCTATCAATTTTTACTTATGTCACCTCGAATATGCATTCCATATACAATATACAGCCATCCAATGATTTCTGTATCCAGTGATTTAAGTGAATGAATTATTTTTTAAAGTAAACAATTTTGGTCACCTATTGTTCATATTAGGGAATGTCTGAAAAATTTTGTCTACGTGTCTGCGATGGTTATGGCACTACACGTTACAGAAAATATCTGAGTTTCAATTGGTATAAGTTTCACGTCCATCACGATCCATCAACATTAGTAAATGGGGAATTTTTAGAGATAAAGCATGAGTCACGGCCGGCCGGCTCGAAGGGTGCGCTACCTTAATTTGATATTTGTAGTCCTAATTTCTGTTGAGTTAGTTAATAAATTACTAATTGCAGGGAAAAGAAATGTTCTGGGTTTAATTTATATTTATAATATTAAAATTCTAAACTTATATAATTGAAATTTAATATGTGCATTTTAAAAGGTGTTCTTTTTATTCCGCTGTTGTATACACTTCAAATTATTCCCAGTGAACATTCTTATTATATTCTTATGTAAATGTGCCCATATGTTTTTTTTTTTTATGCACACATATGTTATAAAAAAATAGTGTACTTAATACAAATGCTCTAATGTACCTAATACTAATGCTCTGGACTTGGTGACTTGAAATGGATTGACGTTTCATTAGAATATTTTATAAAATTTTAAATAATTACAGGTTAACAATAAAATTAAAATAAATAAACTTCACGTGCAATGGAAAAAAAAAAAGGATATAACAACATTGAAAAACAAATACCAAGCTCACTAGACAATGGCGGTCCCCATTTCGTGGGGGTTATTTGGACTCGGGACCCTAAACTTCCTGTGAAAACCGGAAGTCGAAATTTTTCACGACCGTAATACTTTCTCTTGCTATATTGTGTATATATATATATATATATATATATATATATATATAAATAATGTTATACATATATTATATTTCATATATAGGTAAGTGAAAGTAATACTGTCCCATTCTATAGTAAAGGATAGGATAGGGGTTTTAGGGCGACAAATATCTCGATTATTATGTTACTAACCTAAGATAATAGATATAATATAATTGTAATAGATTAAAGGTAATAACAAGTTTATAAAACACAAAAGGGCCTATATAAACCTATAATAATTACATATATTTAATCGATACATGGCAAAGTTATGTGATTCAAAAACTATCTTCAAACTATCAGGTCAATAATACCAATGACCGAAATTAATAAGATCTTATGCGTCTACCTGTTCATGAACCGACCTGGAAAATACTTAATTTGTTATAAAAACACAAAATGAATCATGTTTTACATATCCATCAATAATGAAGAATTGAAGCGGAAAACTTTTTTTCTAATTTTACAGGAGAACTTTATTTAAAAAAAAAGTCACAAAAACCTGCAAAATTTGGTAATAAATATTCCATTTTATAATAGGATAAAACAAACTCCAAACTGCCTTAGGCCCAATTGTTCCAGTTTCAACTTCCCGGATATACGTAGTTTTCACACCAGCAAGAGCATAGGCTTATAAAACATTTGCTCTTTGGGTGGCGGGATGGCCTAGTGGGGTAATTATAGGGACATATATATATATATATAGTATATAATTAAGGATTAATTTATAATAGTAATTAGGGTAAGCCCCTAAGGAGGGGGTCGGAAAAAACCCTCCCCCCCCCAGTCTATAGTCTTACCTAATAAAGATTTTTGGACTAATTACCTATGAGAGTGGTAACTAGTCACAAAAAAAACCGTATTAATTACGGTTTGAAAATCTAAGTTTGATCTTCCATAGACAAAGTTGGTCGTGTTAGTCAAGGGAGGGGGGGGGGGCGAAAGCCCCCCCCCCCCACCACTACACGAAATAATAAAGACTTTTTGAATATTTACCTTTGCGAGAGGTTATTAGCTAGGATATTTCATATAAAGGTAAGTGTAAGTAATACTTTACCTTACAATATATTTCATATGGAGGTAAGTGAAGTAAAAATATGTTATTCAAAGATATTGAAGAAAAATGGACAATACTTCGATGCCTATCATATTTAAAATTTATCTGATATTGATGGTCCTTAATTCTATTTGGTAATTGTTAATTACAATAAGGACTCAAGTAATAATAATTTATATGATTTTTTTTCCTAATATTTTTCGCTTGGAATCTGGTTCTTTTGCTCCGAAAATTTCAATGCAATCTCCTCCTCACGAATTTCTCTGAATATATTTTTCCATTTGTAAATTTTCAAACCTTAAGAGAACAAGCTAAAATGTGATAACAAAATCACATGTCCTATTTAAAGTAGTTATGTAACATATAATATAACTAGAAAATGAAAGTGGAGTCCCTATAATAAACAAGTACCGTGATTTCGATCATTTCACACAGAGAGGTCATTATGATCTTAAGGAATATATGTGCTCCTTCCCACCGACATAAGAACAGGTTGTTTTGGGGTAAAAAATCGAGTTTCTTCATATTCAAGAGTCTTATCGGTTATTCAATGATGTTTGGAAGGTTTTAAAATGTCATAAAGCATTTTCTTATGCGCATTTTTAAGAAAACAAAGTTAGCTTTCTTGCAAAAGTTTATTCGTTCAAACTGGATTTCAGCTCTGATTATCTCGCATTCAATGCATTTTACAAATAATAACTTGCCTGATATTAAACTTCGTTCGAGGATTCCCTCCCTCTTCTCGTGGACGAAAGCCAAAATATACGTCACTGGTAAGAAGTACTCCAACCTGTTGGCAAATATTTGAACCATATTTTATATATATATATATATATATATATATACAGTTTTGCTTATTCTTATGCTTATTCTGACTTTGCTTACTATCTCAACATTAAAGAGATTTTGAATCATTTTTATTTTAAAGAATTCAATGCACATCAATTGAACGAATATACAGTTAGTAAAAAAAGTCTGTGTAAAACACATTACAATTTTTCCAGGACATCAAAGAAAATGAAGAAAACATTTTTTATATTATTTTCTTTTAAACTGTAACTTTGAAAGAATTAAAATTCACTACCAAAAGAAAAATAAATATAAGATTAAAGATAAGGTAAAGATAATTGCTGATAGAACTCCTGAACCATTGCAAAATAAGTCTGTGTACATTTATTATTTACTCCTTCAAAAATTGTATAATAATAAACAAACGTTTTCAATATAAAAAAAAGCTGTATTTTAGTCAGTTAAGTCTTTATAGTGGCCGCAATTTGCGAGTTTTTCTGTTACTTTGCTAAAAATGGAAATTTGTGTAGAAATTAGACAATTGATTTTTAATTTAAGAAATGAGGGAAAATCTTTGAGAGAAATGGCAGAAATAATTAAGAAACGTCAATCTATAGTTAAAAGAATAATTAAGCATTACCAATAAACCAGTTTTCTTCAAAGTAAACCTAGATCTGGGAGGCCCAAATAAATTTTGAGAAATCACAGGCCTGAAATTTTGCGATCTGTGAATGATAATCCTACAATGAGTGCACCACTGCGCTGCAACAAGATCACCAGCTAATAGTAACACCACAATAACAATGTGTTTACCAAAAAATAAATAATATTATTTTTTGAAATAATTGGTGTACACAAACTTTTTTTATTTTGTATAAATAATTTTTATAAATGTCTTAAAGCGTTGTTTATGAAATTGAAAATGATCAAGTATTATGTGTTAATTTATAAAGAAAAAATCTGGTGCGTGCGCGCAACACACAACCTTCACTTACCAACTTATTTAGATTAGAAATTGACGTGTTTTGTTAATTGCCACTTCACAAAGTCACAAATCTTTCCACATTCATTTCTTATTTTTTCCTTTTATGAGTAATTAAACACACGTGAAAATGATACAAAATTTATTAAGTAAAGTACCCCCTCCATTTGATCAATGTTGATGAAATTTTTACAGTCATATCTCGGGCATATTAAATACTCAGTTTGATCAAAATCGTGAAAACCGTTTTTGAGTAAATAAAAAAAACACGTGAAAATGAGACAACATTTATTCAGTAAAGTGCCCCCTCCAATTGATCAATTTTGCTGAAATTTTTACTGTCACATCGCGGGCACATACATATACTAAATACCAAGTTTGATCGAAATCATTAAAGCCGTTTTTGGGTAAATGAAAAAAAACACATAAAAGTGGGACACAATTTATTAAGTAAAGTACCCCCTCCGGTTGATAAATTTTGATGAAATTTTTACAGTCGTATCTCGGGCATATAAATAGATCAAATACTCAGTTTAATCAAAATCGTTAGAGCCGTTTTTGAGAAAATCGAAAAATACTTAAAAAGTTATTAAATAAAGTACCCCCTCCCTTTGAGCAATTTTGATGAAATTTTTGCTGTCACATCGCGGGCATATACATACACTAAATACCCAATTTCAGGTTCGCACGGTTTATAGTTTTTGAGCTATTCTGTTCACACACACACACACACACACAGACACACACACACACACACACAGACCATTTCGCGGGACTTGGTTAATTGGACTCAGGGGACCCCAAAACGTGTATTTCCGTTGAAAACCGGAAGTCGAAATTTTTCACGATCGCAATACTTCCACTTACTATATATTTCATATATAGGTAAGTGAAAGTAAAAATTAAAAGAATAGTCTGTTATTTTTCCTTTCATTCCTTGGCTAAAATTTGATTTTTGGCATGGTGTACATAGACTTTGTTTGCTAACTGTATATACGCATATTTTATTTATATAGCGGAAATACATACAGTAAAAGCAACCCGGTCACTGTGAACTCCCCTAAATTAATATTAATCGTTCCATATATGGTTCCTTTGATCTAAAAATTCAAAATATGTTTAAATAGAAATATAATTATTAATAGTAAACCAATTATTCATAATAACATAGAGAATTTTTTTATATGATCTAGTGTTTACTTGAAGTGGTATCTTGGCATATTTCACTGGCCATTTGCATTCGTCGTATAACTTGTCCAAATATTCGAAATAAGAGAAAATGACATCTCTTCTAATCAAGTTACCAATCAGCTGATCTGCAGAAAAAAAAAAAAAGCTCGATTAGTTAATACTGCGCATCCAGATAAATGGTACTGTACTCATTAGCATTTTTTCGGGCCGGGATAGCCGAGTGGACAAGGGCGCTTGCAATAGATAATCAAAGTTAAGCAACGTCCATCGCGGTTAGTACTTGGATGGGTGACCGCTCCATTCGGGTGACCGCCCACCAATGAACGCCACGCAGTCCACGCCTACCCCCACCCCCGGGTATGTGAGGCCCGTCAGCCTACTGGAGGCGACTCACACCGACCGGGCGTAGGAGTGATGAACCTTCCCCGTGTATCTCATCGAGAATCGTGGCGTGGTTTTCCAGGATGTCAGTAACTGCCCGGAGGTTTGGTTCAGGGACGGTATGCTTCAGGGAAAGAAATATAGGTCCTCGGGGCCTGCTGACTCTGAGCTACCATAATCCTTGGACCTAGACCAGTTTGTCACTGTCCTTGAACCCGAGAGAGCTGACGCCATCGGTGCGAAGGACACTTCCAAATTGGCCCCAATGGGATTGGTTATGGAGCTATGGGCCGTCTGCCGCTGTACCATGGTGACCATGGCTTGCAGCAACGTGAGGTTTGGGCTACCCCCTCCAGGCTGTCTGTTCTCCCGCAAGCAAAACAAATGTCTGTAAGAAGACCACACTGCGCGGCCAAAGGTCTCATTAGGCATAATGCGCCAAAAAAAAAAAAAAAAAAAAAAAAAAAAAAAAAAAAAAAAAAAAAAAAAAAAAAAAAAAAAAAAAAAAAAACTTATTAGGCATCGGATTTTCACGAAGGTAGGTATTTATGTAGTTTTTTTTTTAATCTTTCTAATGGTGTATTTTATGAGTATTTTGTGTTTTCCAATGGGTGTATTTTTTATGTTTTATGTGCGAGGATATGCATTAAGGCTGAACTACCGAAGTTAGGTTTGGGCGGGGAGTGAGTGGCTGTGTCTCCGTGGTGGTCCGTTTTGTCTCGTTGTCATTAATTGGAATTCTCACCGTTTGCTTGACATTTTAATATTGTAATTTATGTAAATAAAATTATTTAAACCCTTCTCAGTGTTACAATACATTAGAGTAGAATATAATAAAAGCTTAACCGACTTACTTAACTTAACTTTACCACCGCCCCCCCCCCTTCAAATACCAACACCGCAAAATCAGCCCTCACCGAATCTTCTCACTTTCGCCTAGGCCTACCCCTCGGACGCTTTCCAGTCGGTAAAGCGTTAATCAATCTTAATTCCTTCTCTACTAAGTTTCGAAATTTTCCAAGCCCCCTTTAACCTACGCTATAACTTTGATTACGTTTTGTATAGCCGTCTAAATTCTCTTGATGAATCATCGTTCTTTGGCCCAAATATTCTAAGCAGTACTTTATTTTCAAATACCTTAAGGAGTTGCTCATCCCCTACTGTAAGCGGCCATTTTTCACATCCGTATAAAACCGTCAGAAGAATTGGCGGGCGCAATCGACGGTGCTGCTTCTTGACTGGAACTAGAGAAACGGGGATAGAAGCCGGGCCACGGCATCCAGTACCTGGGATTCATAGGGTTTTTAATTTATTTTTCCATAATTAAAACCTGATTGATCAAAATATTATTTGAAAAATGTCTAATAGGTATTGCTCGGTCCCTCAGTGTCCAATTAAACAATCAAAAGAGGTGTTATTTCATTTGTTTCCAAAAAATAAAAAGCTTCCTAAAGAGTGGATTGTAAAATTAAGAATACATAAGCCTGTTTCGAAACATATGACGATATGTAGTCTTCATTTTAAAGAAAGTGATTATATGTATCCATGTAAATATTAGTGTTTGACATTTTATTATTCCAAAATGATAGTGTTATGCAAATAACATTGGGACCATAATGTCATAGATTTGTTTTTCTTTTTCAATTTTCCCCATTTTTGTATTACATCCGTTGTGCTTAATTGTTCCAAGTTTTTAATGCGATGCCTGAAAGTTTTGAAAAATAAATAAATAATATGACAATCAAACTAAGCTGACATGAAAATGACAGCTGCCATAACAATGATTGTATGAATAGGTAATTAATATTATTACTAACCGAAAAACGGTGTGTAAAGTTACCTTGATGTGTTTGCATTTACCAGAACTACCAGCTTTACACGTACAATTACAAGAAAATTGTTTATTATTATTAATAAATTTGATTTCCACTTTTATTTAATGTGGGAATCCTTTAAGATCGCTTGTTTGAAGGCACAAGGCTTGTAAAATAACTGTTTTTTTACTTCTAGATATTATTCCACGTGTAATTATGTGGTTTGCATCAAGAATAGCCTGCCCTTCGATTAATGGTCTTTTAAAATTACCAATTACCTCTATCAAATCAACTATGTCTATCACCGTTCTTTCCGACATTTTGCAAAACGACTAGCGCACCCTATAGCCGATTACGCCCGCGAATTACAGCTTTTTAAATTCTAATTTTTAAAATTCGGGAGAGAACTCACGCCTCCCTACCCGAAATTTAAAAATTATTCCCGAAATTCTTATTTATTAATTTATTAAACTAAGCAATTTTTTTGTTCCTAAAAAACAGGAGTCTTGATGTTCAAGTCCAAGATAAGCATTCCCGAACTGTACCACTCACCTGCGGGGTGCCACAGGGGGCTGTCCTATCCCCTCTTCTGTTCTCTATCTACACAGGTGACATTATTGGACACAACTACAAAGGGGCTACTGTCGCAGCTTTCGCGGATGACATAGCTATTTTTAGCTCAAGCTTGAATCCAACACGCGCATTAAAACATGCTGAATTGGTTAGCCAAACAGTCATAGAGAAATTAGCGCTGCTGAACATAAAAGTAAATGCATCAAAAACAGACTGTGTGGTGTTCGCACTCCAGAAAGGGAAGAAAGCACGCCTACCCAAAATGTTCCGAGTTGCACAAAAATCCCAGCCAGTATCCCACTTTATCGTCTATCTCGGTATAAAGATGGATGGACACATGAAACTGTCGGCCCATATTTATAATAAAGTTCGGTCAGTCAGAACTAAATCATACCGACTTCAGCACCTCCTAACATCCCCGACTCTGTCGCTCAGACTGAAGCTGATGGTATATAAAAGCATCCTACGCCCTTCCCTAATGTATGGAGCTCCTCTCTTCACGCATCTCTCCGAGGGCACACTGAAACACATACAGCGATTCCAGGATAGCATGTTGAAGAAAATCACGAGATCGACTTCAATGAAGAAAATCAAAGCTGAACAGTTGCATGATATCTTTCAGCTAGAAAAGACTGCTGATTTTATAAAGAAAAGACAAATCAAATTTCTGGACTCTTTGCATGCTATTTCAAACCCTCTCTTCAATACACTGACTCCGGCACCGGCTCCAGTTCGCTGGCAAAGTAGCTTTGTTGAACATTAGGTCATAAGTTAGTTAGTAAGAAATTAGATTAAGTATTATATAAGTTATTCAGCACAAAAAATGGGTGAGCCCCATCACTCCAAAGTAATCAACATTACAATAAACAAGTAACAACGTAACATTATAACAACCACAACACAGCCTTAAAATGTAACATTGTTACAGTAAAAGGTAGTAAGAAACATTTAATGTATTGGTACTACACAATAAATGTATAAAAGGGGATATGAAAAAGAAAAAAAAAAAAAAAAAAAAAAAAACTAAGCAATTTGGCAACCGAAAAATAACAACAATTTCCCGCCTTTAGCCTAGACTTAATTTCCTTTTCAATTTCGTTTTTTCTAGTTACTGCTTTAGGGGAATCATGGCGCGAGTTGGAAATAAGAGATTTAGTTACAATCATTACGATGTTTTTATTAAAACAAATATTGATATGAAGTACAAGTACAAGGAAATAATCATTCGATAGATACAATTAATTTGTATCTAGACGTGAAGTTCTTTCAAAATTATCAAAACGATCACCTACCCGACATTTTTTTGTTTTCTATGTGATAAAAATATTATTTTCGTGAACAAACATCGGGTTTTATGGTGGAAAGACCATGAATGTAATAAAATAACAAATAATTAAAAATATTAATCATTCACACCTTAATTGGCAAGGCTAGAATTGTGATATTTTTCCTTTAGCATTATTTTTTTGTGCGTCCAATGACGTAGGCGGTAGGTGATCGTGCGGGTTTGCCTACCAAAGTTAGTGTGGACCTCGTCTTAGTTGCTGCCGAAAATTATGAAGGGGCTTAATATTGGAAAGTTAAATTTTTTTTTTTTCAAATGAAAAGATTTTTGCGCACATAAAGTTAAATTTATTTTTATAGTTTGCTTAGCGAAGTCTGTAATTATTTTCCGTTACGTCAATTATTGGAAATTTTGTTTAATTTAATTTTTATAATTAATAAAATGATAACGCGATATAAATGATATTAGGGTCGGCTATTGGGTTATTGAAGGTGCTGATTTGGTAACTAATATCTACTTCAACACTAGATATTACGTGTGAAATAAAATTAAAGTATACCATTTTTCGGAGCTTATTAATTTTATTTAATTTAAATAATATCATCTGTACACATGTATATCTGTACCTCAGAGGTAAACTGTCGTAACTGACATTATTAAATTTTAAAAGGAGAGCACTTTGAATTTAAATTGTTCATATTTCTTGTCGTAAAAAAAAAAGTAATACTAATAATAGGTTATATAAAACACCATTCATCAGGAATATAAATACGAATACCTTTCGCTAGAAATAGAATAATAGAAATAATTCAGTTTCATCAATAATTGGAAACTCGAGAATTTTGTAGTTACAACAGTTTACCTCTCAGGTACCGATATATTTTAAATATAAAGCTACAATAACAAGACAATATAATTATCATGTTACATTTACTATTAAAAATGACTAATATTATGAAAATATTCAAAGTGTATGCAACTTATGACCACAATATCGTTTTAATCGTGTAAGTTTTAATATATCGATAAATGAGCCCCTAATCATAAAAACTATATCATTTCTAAATTCAGCACCTTCTATAACCCAATGCCGACTTTGTTATCGTTTACATCACTTAAGTAGTATTAAATTGATACCTGAGTGCGTTCTACGAAAATCGACATTATTTCCAAATTCACTACCTTACTTAACCTATATGCCGACCACAATATCGTTTCTATCGCGTAAGTTGTAATAAATCGATACCTGACTACGTAATCGAAAAATCGATATCATTTTCAAATTCAGCACCTTAAATAACCTATAAGCGGACCGTTTATATCGCGTAAGTTAAAATAAATCGATACCTGAGCGCGTAATCGAAAAATAGATAGATATCATAATCATAGTCAGCACCCCAATTAACCTAGAAATTGACCCCAATATTGTAAATAACGGATAAGGTGTAATCGATACCTGAGCGAGTCTGAGATTTAGCTCTATGGAGCAGGATATGGAAGATCACTATTTGGCAGAGAGTGAAGGAAAAAGCTTATGGATCAATTTCATCTTTCTTTATATACCCTTTTATATTAAAATACTCCATAAGGCAATTCGGAATATTAATGCAATATGTGTGACTATTTCTTAGTAGTACAGTGAGCGTATAAAAAAAAAAATTAAAAAAAGAGATAATGAATATAAATCGAAAATAAAAAGTTTGAACTGTTCTTATTGTAGTTATGGAAAAGAAGTTGGTTTGATTAATATGTATGTTGAGCCTTCCAGTTGACAAAATGACTAACTCCAATTTCAGCATTTATTTAATTTTATCATCCCTTAGAGTTCAGGATAAAAAGAAATATGGTAAAAAAATTGTGCCTTCATCATATTTTTATTTTGACTTTGTAATAGTAATAAGAATCGAGATCTGCAAAATTAAGGGGATATTTTAAGGGAGGTTGAAATGGAAGAAAGGTCTTTGAAAAAAGTTGCTTTGAATGTTCGGCAGTTTTTATACCTCTGGATCCAATAGGACTATAATCTAATAACTTATTATCTGTTGGCTGCATGGAATGGGCTTATAGGATTCAGAATCACGGAAACCATCAAAAACGATGCATAACTCGACTAAGTTGCAACCAAATTAATTTTTCATTTACCATTTTCAGCCCCCATAAAGTATAGGGGAGAACGGGGTTGGTTGGCAACAGTTCTCACTTTTTTTATTGTTGAGTCGTTCCTGTTAATATAATCCCAATAGGGCTGATGCCACTGTAAACTCCAAGTATTAGAGTACTTCAAGTATTTTTTTCATCAAATAATATTTAATACTAAGATTATAGAAAATTGAAGAATTCGTCAATCCAGAGTATGCCAATTAACCCCCTATGTGGGGCAGGTTGGCCTAGAGGGTAGGATTGTTTAGTCATCTCATTCAAGTACTGCCTGACACATTTTATTGTTATTAAAAGCTGCACAATAATGGTATAATAATTTTGAACCGGTTTTAACCAACTTTTAAGGAAAAATAGAATGACAATAGAAGAAGATAGAAGTTTAGACTGTCTTCACTTTCTGCATAAGAAAAATTGCTCTCATCCTTCTTGCTGGAAATAAAGAAAATTGACAGTTTCACATTTGTTTATGTTTACCTTGCTTTTGTGAATTGCTACTGCTCCAACAAACCGCAGTTGAAGAGAGCCAACTAACCCCACAGGAGAGATGATATGAAAGATGGCTGCCAGGACAGGGGGATCAATCAAACAAGAAACTGGTTAGTCGAAAGGTTAGGTTTTTCAAAGCAGTTTGGGGCTATGTGAATAGAATCGGAGTCAAGTGTTTTGCCATCCTTTAAATATAGAAATTGACTTACATGTTGTAAAATCAATCAATGAAGCACACTATTATCTACACTGTTAGCATTGGATTGAAAACTCAGGACAAGACTCCCGAGGTCGAGCCGGTCACATGGTGTAATGGTGGGACCTTCACAACATGTGTGACGGAAACTTTAAGCCAATGGCCAACCTGCCCCCTATGCCAACCAACCCCGCTCTCCCCTATAGGGTTCCTTATTTGGGCGGATTCTGCAGATCTAGAATCTTAATATTAATACCAAGTTAAAACCGAAGTTTCAAGAAGATGCTAATTTTGTTCTATATTTCCTTTAATTTTAAAGTTTTTCTATTATTAAAATTACCATAAAACTACCGAGCGAAATCGGGCACCCTAGCTAGTAGTACTATGAATATTAATGTTAATATTAAACTTCCACTTTAATTTCTGACTATATTATTTCTGTAAGTTATTAATGAATGTAAAAAACTCAAGTATGAGCAGTATGATGAATAGTATTGTTCATAACACGTACCAAAAGTGTGTTTGAGGTGCTTGGTCTAATTTCCGCGCTCGGCTAAACCTCGTGCGTAAAACTCGACCGCGCACCGAAAACAACCACTTTTTGTACTATTGATGAAAATAACTATGAATAGTAGCAATTAACTTAGGTGCAACCGAAGTGTAGATGTTTATATACATAACTTACAATCTGTATTTATTATTTATTGTACATTAATTATATAAGCAATATACAAATATTGGTTTATTTGTATACTGTTTAATGGTTTTGCCAATCTATTTGTATCCCTAACTCTTTAAAGAGAAACAAAATTTCTATTCTATTCTATTCTTGACATATTTACTTGACATATCCATT
This sequence comes from Aelia acuminata, assembly GCA_911387785.2. NCBI lineage: Eukaryota > Metazoa > Arthropoda > Insecta > Hemiptera > Pentatomidae > Aelia > Aelia acuminata. The sequence goes on from OU426978.1 coordinate 5,107,692, forward strand.
TTGACAGATATTTCACTTTCTTCTAGAATATCTTCCCCGGCTCTTCGGTTTTGCATTAGCCTTTGGAAAAATGATTCCGTATAATTTTGATTGATGTGCACGAAACCCCAAATATAGTTTTTTGAAGCATCTCTCAAAGCATCGTTGACATTCGAATAAGGGATCTGAAATGTTCACAATTCAATATTAAGTTTAATATAGCTGAGCAAGCAAGGAAGGCTTGGTTCTTGATAATTATAATATTGCCACTTGTTATAAATTAAATTATTTAAAAAAATATAATCTCATTTAAACAAAAATAATGTTTATTTTTACTAAACAAAAATCTTTTGTAAGTATTTTCATCTTGATTGGAAGATTTTTAGTTAATAATGTTCCTATTTTGGAATTTAGTGAAAAATTTCATTTATTATTGTCTAAAATTTTTTCGATGGAGGAAGCCAAATGATGTAACAGTGAGGTAGCAAATGTTAACGTATTGCAATATGTAATGATTGTTTAACTTTAGATAAAAAAACATGAAGATATTTATAAACTGCTTACCTAATTAACCTTATACCTGCTTAGCTTACCTAATCTGAAACAGACCCAAAATATTTTACAGAGTTACTAAGATATAGGCATTATCGGTTTTTACCGTTCGAAAGAACAATAATTTTTTATCGAAACTGGGTATGTAGTTTGTATATAAAAGACGTAATATTTAGTGGCTAATAATATTTTTCTTTAAGCGCTTTTTTGTGGGAAAAAAAAATCTAGGAAAATTGTCTTGGAATTATAAGTAAAATGTTAATTCCTTGTTTTAACATATCGCACGTCGGCAAAAAGATGGTTAGAACTCAAAATATATATAAATCAATTTTGAGTTATGACTACAGTTAGAATCAGAATTACAAAATCTACAATGCTAGAATATCCTCACAATAGTGTTAATAGTATATATATATATATATATATATATATATATATATATATATAGGTGCAATATAGGGAATGATAGTGTTGACGCATGGTTTTTATCTTATAACCCACTTAGCAATAAAATTTTGGAATAAAAAGTAAACAAAAAACACTTGCTATTTCTAAAATGCAATGAAATGTTAAAAAAATTAAAGTCAATGAATCCATTGTTTTTGTTAGGGTCTGGCCACACATGTCCGCACCGGATCAGCACCGTAGCAATAATACAGGTTATGTTCAGAATATTTTTAATTTAACTTACATATTACCTTTAGTTATGCCTAAAGTGGCCTGTGTCTGACATGTGTGGCATGAACTTTAGGCATAACTAAAGGTAATATGTAAGTTAAATTAAAAATTTTCTGAACATAACCTGTATTATTGCTACGGTGCGGATCCGGTGCGGACATGTGTGGCCAGACCTTTAGGCGTTTTGCGGACACAAACATAAAGAACGATTGACTGTGTGTTGCGGGTACTGTAGCCTCCCAGCGCCGCACAGTGGTGCAAAGGGGCGAGAAATGGGAAAAAACCTCATCTCAAACGAACCATTTGGGTTACAGGCATCAAAGTTACAATTTTTATGTTTTTTTACCTGCTGAATCGAATGAAGCCATAGCCAACTCAATCACATTATTGGAAAGGGTCAAAATTTAAGGTCAAAAATAAAAAATAAATCTAGTTTGGTAGCTATATATATATGTTTTTAAGGTGCTAAATCAAATGAAATGGTAGCCAACTTAATCAGATTATTAGAAAGGTCAACATGTGAGGTCGAAAAGGCAAAATTAAAAAAAAAAAAATCAAGTTTGGTATCGATATATGCATATGTTTTAAGGGATATCCAACAACTTTCTATAACTTGGTAATTTATAAAATCCCAAGTCTTTGATAGTTTTCTTTATAATGTCATTTTGGTATTTTGATAGCTGAGCTTGAATCATCAAAGCTAAAGCTCTATCATTATCCAACATCGCATGTTTTTTTACTTTTTTTGTGTCGTCGAAGCAGCCGCGTTTATTAAATCTCGGTCGTAATTTGCCTGTAATTCTCGAATTTTGTACAATTTTGCCTTTCTTCCACATTCAGAGAAGTCTTTTGTAGGTCTACCACCTTGATTTTTATCAGTAGGAACACTTTGCACTTCCTCAAATCTGATGTCCAAACGATTCTCTAACCAATCCGCATATCTTCTGACAAAATTTTGAGAATTATGATTTACCTCTCTTAGCCTTTTGAGAAAATGAGGCTGAAATCTTCTTTTCACTTGCTGGATAACCTGTGATGATTGTTCTTCATTTAGATAAGCAAACCGTTCCTGTAAACAAACTTCCCAAGAACGATCCTTGGTAAACAGAATCTCGCACAACACTTTATGTGTAATAGAAAAATTCTCCATTTTTTTTTTTTTTTTGTTCATATAAGCCGTCACTAGATCGATTTATTGTTAACAAGACGAAATTCAATGGAGAACTGAGGTAATGACTGATACAAATAATTCCAAGAGATTAAAATAATCCTTTGAAGAAAACATGTGGTGTTTACTTGAAGAGCATAATATTTACCTGTGAACACATACGGCCGAGTACGGGAATGAAACTAATACCAATTTTTCTTCAAGAGTATTACTTTTATTTAAAATATGTCACTGAACCTAGTTCGACGGAGCTTTTTTTAACAGTACAAATGAAAACACGATAAGTTAGATCTTTCAGGCAGCAAATGTAAAAATCCTTCGCTGTCACTGTTATGCTAAATTTATCAAAATAAAACCCCTAATGGAACCAGTATATATATATATAATGATGTTCAAGAGGTTTTGCGAGTAATCGGATAAAAAGTTAGTTTAAAAAAAAATCATCTCTGCAGAACAATAAAACCGTGATTTTCACAGCATATAAGAAAAGTACTACTTCAATGACGTATATACGTCTGGGCTTTGAGATATTAGGAAAATTCGTTTCACAAAACTGTACTACAGGTAGTAAGGTATTGAAAAATTATTAAAATATTACTCCAGAAATATGTTCATTTTTAGGGTTTTTTCCCCTAATGCACCACTGTGCGCCGTTGTGTCACAGCAATATCAGCTATAATCGTTTACTTTTTTTTTTGTTTTGTTTTTTTTCCCGCAATTCTACATCAATTTTCCTACAAAGGCATGGTCTGTTTTCCACTCCATACGCGGTTCTGGCGATTTTTCAACTATCAGCTTCTTTCTTGTAGAGTTGCAAAGAGAGAGACATTGTTGGTTTTTACAGTTTAAAAGAGCAATAACTTTTTATAAATGTAACTGATCACTTTTATGGGTCATTCTCACCAAGGTGGGCACTTTTTACGGCGTTTTTATTTTAAATTCCTATGGTTACAAATAAATTTTTTTTTCGGTGTAATACTATTCCTTTGCCTATAAGAAGCAAGGAGTCGACATGGGAGAACACCAATTCACGTTAAACGTGATGTAGAGATGACTAAAAAAAAATATGGAATGAATAACCAGACCTTTGGGATTAAAAGGATCGCAACAGTGTTTGCAAGATAGCATTGATATCCTCTTTGAATACATTTCGTACAAATAATGCCTCTACAACAATAGACAGACATATGTGCATACTTTTTACATGGTAAATCGGTTTTATCGTTCAAGCGTTATGTTTTCTTCGCGCAACACAGCATTATCTTTGTACACTTTCGCTTTGTTTTTATTTACTAGTTTCCTTCCACGTATTCATTGAGGAGTGGGTGGGTCTATATTCTCACCAGCGGTTGAACGAGGAGATTTTATATCATCAACTCAACTCCCTTTCAAATTTTTTTTTTTTTAACAAATATACATTAGAATTCGTTCTCAATCGAAATTTACGGGGAGTCATTTCATAAACCAATTTTACTTTCTTTTTTTGTCGCTTCATTTTATATTTTTCATTATCTATCTCAGAAAAATTGGATCATTTTCCTGTTTTGATATCGAAATCTTTCAAACACCTCCTCTCGTGACTTGTATTTTATTGGTGGCATTTTTTTTAACTATCTGAAAGTGATAAATTTATTGGATAAATTAGTTCCAAAAGTTTTTTTTTTTTCTTTTTTTTCTTTTAATTTTTAATTACTAAGGACTGATGATGCTTTAAAAAAGTTGAGCAACAAAAGAAAGCTTCAATCCACGTCGCTATCCTTATTTCCCTGCAGTATTTTATTTAGAGTAAGACAGGGGAATGAACGTAAGGGGAATGAATTGTTAAGGTTTATTTGATAACCGCTGAAATAGAAAAAAAGATATGATAATGTTATATGACAAAACGAAATCTGTGCTGCAAAATCATTTATCTTTGAAAAATTAGAAAAGAAAAAACTTACCTGACCAAAACTATAGAGGGCAGGGGAATAAAAACTATTATACGTAACCTCTCAAGTTTGAGAACTTATTTGCTTCTGGAAAGCTTGGATTTGTACTGAGGTTAGGTTAACAGTTGGGGTTATTAGAGGAGAGACACAGCACTGCTGACTATAAGGTTTTCACTAATTTCCGGCCAAAAAAGAATGGCAAGAATCTTATTTTACAAATTGACAGGGAATGAAAGAAAACCTGTGGGACTTCATAAAAAGTAGTTATTTTCAATTCTAATCCTTTATCATCAAGGATTCGACTGCTTTTATGAAATTTTAATGTATTTCGAACAAATTGAACTGAAAAAAAAGTAAAAATTGACCTTGTATACGGATACAGAACTCTTACTTTGAGTAGAATCAGACCTCGGGACATGACAGGGGAATGAATTTCGACCCTTTTCTGGTGTTTTTAAGGTACGTGTGCTATGTAATTAAAATAAAGTCGTATGTGGTCTACCTTTACAACTCGCCTGGATTTAGAAAATAGATGTCTCAGAGTCCTAAACTTTTCTAAATCGCTATAAACGGTCTGGGACACAAAAGTGCCCTCTTACGTGAGAATGACCCTTTTATGTATTGCTAATTAATCAAATTTTTAGTTATCGGTTTTTCCCCTGATACTCTTTACATGATCATTTTGAATGCTATTTAAAATCGCTAAAAATCACAGAGACTGCTAAAAAAAAACAACCAGTGTACAATGAAAACACACTTGGCTAACCTATGCGTGCTTTACAATCATACAGTTCAAACTCACCATAGCCAACTTCTTTTCCAAAAGTGAGACGTAGACGCAAGATGCCGGGAAGCATGTGACGTTTGAAAATTTACTACAATCCGTCTTCCATAAATGGAGCTCATCGTTGACAATTCCTAACTTTAGACCTTTCGGTTCGCGTCCCATCGAATATTCGAAGGCGATGCAAACCGAGATGGGTAAAAAAAGTAGCAAGAACCATCCACTGGAAAATAAGTAAAGCGTATACAGTTAGTAAAAAAAGTCTGTGTACACCAAATTAAAATTTTCTAAGTTTGCCCAGGACATCAAAGGAAATGAAGAAAACATTTTTTATATTATTTTCTTTTAAACTGTAACTTTGAAAGAATTAAAATTCACTACCAAAAGAAAAATAAATATAACATTAAAGATAAGGTAAAGATAATTGCTAATAGAACTCCTGAACCATTGCAAAATAAATCTGTGTACATTTGTTATAAAATCCTCCAAATACTGTACAATAATAAACAAATTTTTCAATATAAACAAAAAGCTTTCTTTTAGTCAGTCAAGTCTACACGGCCACTATATATTTGCGAGTTTTTCTGAGCTTTGCTAAAAATGGAAATTTGTGTAGAAATTAGACAATTGATTATTAATTTAAGAAATGAGGGAGATTTTTTGAGAGAAATCGCAGAAATAATTAAGAAACGTCACTCTACAGTTAAAAGAATAATTAAGCATTACCAAGAAACCAGTTATCTTCAAAGTAAACCTAGATCTGGGAGGCCCAAATGAATTTTGAGAAATCACAGGCAAGCAATTTTGCGATCTGTGAATGATAATCCTACAATGAGTGCACCACTGCGCTGCAACAAGATTACCAGCTAATAGTAGCACCACAATAACAATGTGTTTACCAAAAAAAAAAATAGTATTCATTTTTGAAATAATTAGTGTACACAGAATTTTTTTTATTTTGTATAAATAATTTTTATAAATGTCTTGAAACGTTGTTTCTGAAATTGAGAATGTTTAAAAATGATCAAGTATTAAGGGTTAATTTATAAAGAAAAAATTAAAAGAATAGTCTATTATTTTTCCTTTTTTTCCTTGGCTAAAATTTGATTTTAATCCTTGGCATGTGTACATAGACTTCTTTTGCTAACTGTATATTGCAAATTGTAGGAAGAACCATATTCCTGGATAATATTTGGAGCAAATGAAGCAAAAATAGTGCAAAAGATAGCAATAACCATCCAGTTGGATATATGTAAAGCGAATCAAACAAAACTAAATAAGCATAGCGATCATCAAAACTGTAGAAAACAAATGGCAGGAAACTTCCTATGTAAGATATGTAAGCAAATCAAGCTTTAATACTTAAGCAACTCAAATAAAATAAAACAAAAAGTAGATGCATGCTTGTTATATAAAAAAGAGATAGGCAGATACAAAATTTTTATTTGCTTATATGTTACAACATACATAGACTCCATGGCTACATGGATGGCCCATTTCGTTACTTTTTTATTTTTTTTTTTATTAATTTTTTTTCGTTATTATTTTATTTAATTTAGTATGTTAGTTATATTAAATATAAATTAAAAAAAAATAATTATTGTCCGACTTAGTTTGATAATATATAACGATACAATTTACAAAATAACAAAACAAAAAACAAACAAATATTTATACTGAATGGTTGTGAAACAGATTTAGAAAGAGACAATTTACAATTTAATTAGATCATGTACTACAAAATAGATATAGCTAAATAATATACTACTTAATAGATACTAACTATTTAATTAGCTCTGACACTATTTAATTGACACAACAACGAGTAATTTCATACTAATTAAAAATAATAAACAACTTTTCAACAAACTAAACTAAACACATTTGTTGGAAATTACTGTTTTATTTATTCCACGGAAGGTCAAGGATTTTCATGTGTTCACTCAGATATTTTTCAACACACACTAATTAAAACAGATGATTTTTATAATTTAAAAGATCATTGACAGTGTTGCCATATGGTTGCACAAATTAAGAAGAAAATAAAATTTACACAATTTTCACTTGATATTTTCTTATAACATAATTAATAATGTTTTATAAATAGAATGTTATTAAATATAAAGAACTTTTAAAAAGAAATAATCGATAAAACAACAAAATTGATATACATGGGCAACACTACTACATCGATATACATGGGCAACACTGCTACAAAGGTATACAGATAAGTTAATAGATAAATATGCGATGCGATTAAAGTATTTACGGACTTGTGAATATTTTTTGCAAAACACTTATTATTCTGTTTTTTTTTTTGTTACTTTTTTTCTTCTTATATTTACAGTGACTTTAGAATAGATATGATTTAATTTTTCAACGCTATGAAATGGAAGGACATTTTGTATGGACAATCATACTGGACTATATCTTTTTACAGTAACTGTTTTCTTGTGTTACTAAAAAGCGGGCAAAGTAAAATTATTTGGTTTATACAGTTAATTATAGTTTTATGGCTGTATAGACATTTATCATCCGTTTTAAGAACATAGGTGGTATTTTTGTAAAATATTATCAAATATTCATAATTTGCAATTATTAACTGGTTTACTGTTCTTAATTTGCCTATATTTACATTGCACTTTAAATAGCATTCCAGTTCTGGGTTGGTTTACTTATGTACAAATGGTTCCAAGGGCGTTCCCAGGATCAAAACTAGGGGGGCAAGCTAAAAACTAGGGGGTGGCAAGCTATGGTCGTTCAGGTTGTAACACCTTACCGCGGAAAAGGGGAATGAAACCAAAATTATGTATAATTATAGCAGTGTTTTATCAACTAAGTTATTACAATTATTTGCTTGAAAAAAATGTATTCTATTATTGCTTCCAGTCTTAAAAGCATAAAAAACCATTGCTCCCAGCCTTCCAGGGGGGGGGGGGCAGCTGCCCCCCTGCCCCCCGCTGGGTACGCCCATGAATGGTTCTATATATACTAGTGTTATAGTTTGAGTTAAGAGCTGTATCAATGTCCTTCGACTATAAATGGTAGGTAACTTTTTCGAGAATTTTTATTAGCCAATAAAACACTAAGTTTTTGAAAAACTGTAAAATAAACCCTCAGTATGGATTATACAAACAAGTAAAAAAAACTATATACTGAAAAATGAGTAACCAAAACAAAAATATTGCCAATACTTACAGTGGGCTGTACTTTAAATAAAATAAGCTCTTCAATAGGTACGATATGAGATTGTTAGAAGAAAAGGACTTTCCTTTGCTCAATGGTATCGATTTATTTGAGGATTTTACGATACTTTTCGTGACCTGAAATAAACCATTTAATGGAGATTGAAATAGTTCTTTAACTAAATATAATGTTGCGGGCTACGGGTACAGTTATATAAACAATTAATACTATAACTAGTCTAACATTTACAATCGTGTCTACTGCCTTATTATTAAATATAGAATACAATGCTCAATCATGTAAACACTAATTACTTACGATAAATTTCAATGGATAAAAACTCTACAACGTACACTCCTATCACACTTATGACTGTAATCGACGGGTGTTTACATATGACTGTCTGTGGCTTGTCAAAGCCGCTATTAATAAGTCTTTGAGAACAACATCTATATATGTATATAAGTCTGTTTACCTACCTACACTCAACAACGGCGGAGAAAGCTGGACAATGATGGACAGACACTCTAGTCGCATAACGGCACCGGAAATAAGGTCAGTTGGGAGAACTAGAAGGGATCGCATTAGAACTAGAAGTTGAAGAACATAAAGCCACTCTAGTAAGACGGCAACTCCAGTGGTTCGGACATGTCTGCCGCATGAATGAGGAGATGAATCCTATAAAGGTATTGGAGGCTCGACCCACAGGAAGGAGACCATGCGGACGCCCCAGAATTACGTACCAAGAATTGGAAGTAAAAGAGGCAAATCCCTCAATGAGATGAAGCGGCTAAGCAGAGACCGGGAAGAATTCCAAAGAATTGGAAGTAAAAGAGGCAAATCCCTCAATGAGATGAAGCGGCTAAGCAGAGACCGGGAAGAATTCCAAAGAATTGGAAGTAAAAGAGGCAAATCCCTCAATGAGATGAAGCGGCTAAGCAGAGACCGGGAAGAATTCCAAAGAATTGGAAGTAAAAGAGGCAAATCCCTCAATGAGATGAAGCGGCTAAGCAGAGACCGGGAAGAATTCCAAAGAATTGGAAGTAAAAGAGGCAAATCCCTCAATGAGATGAAGCGGCTAAGCAGAGACCGGGAAGAATTCCAAAGAATTGGAAGTAAAAGAGGCAAATCCCTCAATGAGATGAAGCGGCTAATCAGAGACCGGGAAGAGTGGTTAAGCTGGATTGAGGCTCCTCGACGCTAGCTATAAAAGAAGAATTAGAAGATAAAGAAGAAGAAGAAGAGAACAACATCTAGAACAATCCAGAAGGTTCGGAAATCCTTTTGATCACAGCCGGCCGCCAGTCCCGTGCCAAACAGTGGGCGGATTGTTCTCAATGGGAGCGTTATTTTTTAACCACTGGCCGCAACAATAACTATATCTTCCTTCGAACACAATTAAACAGGTAAGTACAACAGAGTAAAATGACTAGGTAACACTGATATCTTAATAAAAAATATAACAAAATTCTTTTACCATGGGCACATGGTCTGATCCAGGGAGTTGCCAAGGGGCGAATTGACAAGCTGTTTTACCTTTATGTTCCTTTTTCACAACTGACAGGCAACTTCCTCTGCACGTTATTTATTCTTTACGTTATTTCCTTACTTTTAGCAAATTACAGTCCTTACTTTTAGCAATTCCATCTTTAAATAACAAAAAATGACATTGCTTCTTTTTTTCTGTTAGCAATGGAACACCTTTTGATGTGATCTATCAGACTCGCAGTAAAATTTTAATGAAGCAAAATTCAGTGGCCAGAAATCTATAAAAAAATTATCGTCTGAAAAAGGAAAAAATAAAGTAAAACTATTTTTTAGGATTTTAATAGAAAAAATACTCTCAAATAATTAATCTAGAGGTATATTTTATGATTTAGTCTTAATTCGAGGCCGAAAATATGTTAAATTTGGACAAAAATTAAAATTGAAGAACAGCTTAAAATTTATTTATTTAATCTACAAAATAGTTACCACCGTTAGCGATTAGCCTTTCCCAACGCCTTGGAAGGTCCATTATCCCTTTTTTTTCCAAAAATCACTGTCCTTACTCATGAAGAACAATAAAAGGTCCGTTTTGACGTCATCTTCTGAAAAGTAGGATTTCCCTTGTAGAAAATTTTCGAGGAAACGGAAAAGATGGAAATCCGAAGGAGCAATGTGAGGAGGAGGAAAACCTCCCATCTGAAGCTTAATAACTTCTGCCGAGTCCTTAAAGACACATGGGGCCTAGCGTTGTCTTGGTGGAATAGTGCTCCTTTCCGAACCCTGGCCGTTTCCCGGCCTTCTTTAGTTTATTCTCAGTAGTGTAGTTTATTGCAAACTCATGTTGGTTTGCAATAAACTACACTACTGAGCCTTAATAAAGACGAATTCAGTGTGTAAACATAGTTAATTCCATAAGGATTAAAGGCATGTAAATAAACATTAGCTTTGTGATTCATTTTTAGTAGAAAAAATGAAAGGTAAATTTTATTTTAAAAATCTCTACGAACTTTTCGGACAACCCAATATGTCAAACCGGCGTATCATAAAGTTGAATAAAAATCCGTCAGATAGCATTGGGCCGGTATGCATTTAAGTTGAATTAGCCATTTTTTTATCAGAAGTCAAATCTATTGCCTAATACGCCTACTTACCTTCTACTTTAATAAGTTGTATTCGTCTAAATTTAATTATTGCATAAGGTGGCACTGAGGTGAACCAAACGGGCGTTAAATGCAAAATATCGCATGCGAAAACTTTAAAGTGCTCAGGTGAAAAATATACATTTCGCAGATATGCCGGTTTGATTTAACAGCGACGATATATTCAATGTTCAAAAATTGGGATATAAATCTTAAGGTCGATATATCGATCGCATTCGATAAATCAAATTATATCATGTCATTTTAGCACCCTTCACCCTCTAACACTGTGAAAAGAATTAGAACCAACCATTGCCAGTTAAAAAAAAATTGTGATAATTTAAATACTTCCTTTCTATAAATTGTATAGTTAACATGGTTGAAATTAAAACTCATTTTTATCAATTAATTTTACCATTTTATTTCTTATTTATGAAATATATTTAATGCAATAATATAAAAAGTTTATGTAAAAAGAATTAATTATATTTTTAGCAAAATCTAGGCTCAACTCTTTGGAAATACAATATATCGATTTCAAGATTAGAATCCTTATGTTTGAATATTCAATATAATTCGGCTTTGAATTAGATATTCATGAATAAATCATAAAATATACTTCTATTTGAATTGTTTATTTTTTTCCGTAAAAAACGCTAAAAATATGATATTTTTAGTTTATTTTTTTTGTGATTTCTTCTATTATAATTTGAGCGTAACATTCCGCCCACCAAAATTTTTTATGGTTATGTTCATTTATAGGAAGCAATGGCACAATCTGTTCCCATAAACTCTACATATACATCAATCAAAAGGACCGATCGGTAGGCTAACAGAGGCAGAGAAAAAAGGAAATAAATGAATTACAGTTGATGATTAAATGTTTTGATGGCTACCTGAGGTTGTTGCACAGGCTCCTCGGTGTCCTGCTTGTAGCAAAGCCTGATGAATACCTGCTCCAAGGTATCGCAGCTGTACTGCTCCATCATCGAGGCGGCGTCCCCTTCACCCAGGATGATGCCCTCTCTCATCATTCCCACCTGTACGGGATTCCAGAATATTTTTTTTTTAGATGTAATAATTATTGGCTTCATCTTAAATCTATACAAAGCGACTTTGGCAGGAGGTGTCCAAGCCAACCTGAAAGAGTTCCTGCTTAGACTAACTTGGCATTAGGCCAGAGTTAAGATTCGGAAAATCTGCCACTTCTACACCGGTCGGTATAAGAGGTACGGATTAAGTAAATAAGTATCGTTGCGGGTTACCGGTACAGTAAAATAAACAACTAAAACTAAAACTACAATTTATTAGCCTAAAATTTACAGTTGTGTCTACTGCCTTATTATTAAATACAGAATACAATGATTATGTATACACTAATTACTTACGATAAATTACAATGGTTAAAAACTGTACGATGTCAGGTACTCGATGCGAAATCAATGCAGTATACTTTTTACGGTTGTTATCTTTTAGTATACAGTTATTCTGTTAGATAACAGCTAAGAAGCATCTTCACTTATGGTTTTAAAGTTTAAATGTTTTTTCATTCAAAATTTTTAATCTTTTTGAATTATAATACTTATAGGAATTTATCCACAGTGGATATTGTATATAGTTTAAGCCACAGTAGTCACTTTTTATTATGCCTGTCTAAGATTATCTGAATGGAATCTTAATTCCTAAATCTCTGCGGAACTTTTTTTTATTTTAAATTGATTTATTTTTTGCATTATATTTTGGACTGGTTATTTATATGGTTATTATCTGCAATAAATTACAATTAATATTTAGGTAATGTTATCAAGTCTTAAATTAGTGAAACAAATTATATTATTTCAATGATATGAAACAGATCAGTTAGAAGAAAATCAATTATTTTATTTCTATATATTTTTATGATGTATTATTCATTGATTACAAAATTGAAAATAAAAAGAAAGTTTTTGAAAATTAAAAATGTATACATATATGAAAGGTAAATCATTTCCTCTAAAATAAGCAATTTAACCACCTGATCATTATTATGTCGCAAATAAAGAAAGAAAGTGATTTTTATTCTGGGACATATAGTCTTCTAAGAATAACAATCATGAATCGATCAGGACCTATTAGTCTGGCCAGTTGAAAAAAAAAAAAGGGCAAAAAGATTAGATTGATTATTTTTTTTTTTTAAATAGTCATTGCGCACCGTGACCGCTTTGGGTCTATTGTGCGCCTCTTTTTGCCCGAGTCCTAAATTGTTATTTTTAGAGCATCAGTATATTTGAGCAGACTTGTTGGGTTGACTAGATCGTTTGAACTTGGGTCAGGAAGATTAATCTGTCCAAAGATTCTAAATCTGAGTCTTGCAAGTCGTTCACACCGGCTACCTAAGTCGTTCACCCTATATACCTAATTATACCTGGGTGGGCAAAATATAAGGACTCCCGCTGTAGCATCGTCCGATTAGCCTTAGTGGCATAAAGTGACGTTAAACAAACAAACGTTTAGCCAACATCGGTCTCAATCCATGTCACTGCCATCCATATCAACCTTCAGCCAGCCTTAAAACAGCTCTTTAAAATACAGGGCTGGATTGAACACACTTTTGATTTCCATTTGAACATTTGTTTATGTAAGACAGAAGTCCATGTTCCGACAAAAACGGACGATCTCCTCACTATCAAAATCCGTCAGTTACGGTTCATAAACCTCATTGGCGTATGTAGGGGGAGGGTAAAAATCCTAGGGCCACCGTGGGACGCTTTTATAATAGGGTGTATAAAAAAAAATGACCGTTTTAGACAAAAAATTAATATATATTTTTTTTATACTTTTTATACTTTTATACTACAATAAAATTAGTATTCAAAATATAACCCATTGTTATCTAATGTTGTTGCCATCTTTCCGCCAGTTGCATGATCCCCTGCTGGTACCACTCTTTAGGATGGCTATCGAAGAATTCCTGCACCGCTGTTTCGACTTCTTCAAAGGTATCAGATTTTTTCCCTTTCAAGAAGTGGGCCATTGACCGAAACAAATAAAAATCTGATGGAGCAAGGTCTGGGCTATATGGTGAGTGAGGAAGAAGTTCGATCCCATCAAGATTTTTTAATTTTTCCTTGGTCTGACGGGAAGTATGCGGCCGGGCGTTATCTTGCTGTAACAGAACTCCTTTTCGATTGACCAAAGCTGGATAAAGTTGCGACAGTTTTGCATATACTCTATCTAACTGTATGCAATAGAGGTCAGAGTTAATTGTGGTTCCATGAGGTACGAATTCATGATGGATTACACCTTCGTAGTTCCAAAATACGCAAAGCATTTTTGACTTTTGACCGTTTGACCTTGACTTAACCACTGCCCACTAGTATCAGGATTTCGCCAGTAAACCCACTTTTCATCACAAGTAACAATTCTTTTGTAAAATCGCAAATCGTTAGGGTGATTCAAAAGATTTTTGCAAATCTCTACAATTTTGGCAGATTGCTGGGGCGTCAGCTCGTGCGGGACCAGTCTGCTGCTCCTTTTCACCTTCACCATGCAGTGCAGATGGCGACACGCAGTATCTTTCGACGCTCCGCACTCCCTGGCAAGGTCTCGAGTACTTGTGGCTGGATTTGAGTCTAAAGCTTCCTGAAGAGCATCATCTATATCCAACGATGGTCGCCCTGACCCCTTCTTCCGTTCTAAGGTCGTATCTCCACTGTGAAATTTTTGGAACCAACGCCGCGTGGTACGCTCGTCAAGGAGACCTTCTCCTTCTATTCTGTTGATTTCACGAGCCGCTTCAGCGGCAGAACACGATTTTTTCCAATAATGTCTCAAAATAACAAGAATTTCGTAAGACACCGTCATGTTGCTTATCCAGCAAAAACTTGTGAACTGAGGTATTATTGAGTAAGTCCAGTGTTGATAAATAAAGTTGGATTAACATTCTAAAGAGTACAGGACTTGTTGGTAAACAATAAATAGGATTAACGTCTTTACAGTCCTTGGAATTCATGCATTTGACGAAACGGTCATTTTTTTTTTATACACCCTATTATAATAGAAGATATAAAGTGATTTTGAAAACAGATGACTATTTTTTTTTCACATTAAGTGAAACTGTTACTATTATAATCACGGGCTGGTAAGCTGTACTCGTAAGATAAATAAGGCCCAATATAAGAAAGAATAAACCAAATAAATGAATGCGCTTGGTCTTAAATTTAGTTGTGCTATTGATACTGTTGCGGCAAGTGGAGAAAAATACCTCGCCCATTGAGAACAATCCGCCGTTGACACGGGACTGGCGGCCGGCTGAGATCAAAAGGATTTCCGATACTTCTAGATTGTTCTAGACCTTCTTTTCAAAGATTTATAAATAGCGGCTTTGACAAGCCTCAGACAGACATGTGTAAACACCCGTCGAGTACACTTCGAAGTGATAAGCGATACGTTTCATTGTGATAAGTCTTATTGTTGTGATAAGAGTGTAGGTTGTTTAGGACTCAAGTTTTTAAACATTGTAATTTGTCTTAAGTAATTAGAGTCAATTATTAATCATTGTATTCTGTATTTTATAATAAGGCAGTAGACACAATTGTAAATATTAGACTAATAAATTGTAGTTTTAGTAAGTTGTTTATTTTTCTCTACCCGTAGCCTGCAACTATACTTTTGATGAGTCGAGGTAAATCATTTATTATACGTCAATCCAAGATATAGTCACGTCGAAAAGCTAAGCAAACAATTGAACCTAGGACACCCTGAGAGAAGGGGGGGGACTCCTAGAAGAGGCTGGCCCAGGCGAGAAGAGGGGCAGTCTGCCTCAGACTCTCCCAGACACAGTCAGACAGTCTGAAAGGGGTAGTCTGAGAGGAGCAGGCTGAGGCAGACTGAGTCTGAGATGGGCAGTCGAGGTCTGGGAGAGACAGGCAGTCTGGGACAGGCAGGGGTTATAGCGAGTTTATAAGTGGCCCCAAGTATTTATAAGCTAGGAGACCCCCCTTTTTATGTAATTGGGACCTGTAGATTGTTTAATGTGTAAAATAAACGATTTAAATAGTCTTTAGTTTGATTAATTACCACACAATACTTGCCCAAAGATCCCTGTGTCGCATTGGACTAGTAGATTTAAGAATAGGGGTGAAACTGCGTCAGTTCGTCCAACGTACCACGTCGAACCATGCTTGTGATTTTCATGAAATGTTTTGCTTACCCTGTTACTCTGCCTGGCCTCTTCTATGTAGTGAGTGGTTACGATAATAGTTTTCTTCCTCACAGCAGACATTTCCACAAAACATTGCCAAATCCTATAAAATAAAATAGAAAAGCATTTTTGTTTCCCTAATTACCTGGCTAATTACCTGGAAGGTGAATGGACTTACCTGTTACTCAGGAGCGGGTCGGTGCCTACGGTGGGCTCGTCCAAGATCATCAGTTCCGGGATGTGAAGCAGCGAGAGGCAGAGGGAGATCCTCCTTTGTTGCCCGCCGCTAACAAATTATAATATACTACTATATTATAATCAATCAATATATATTATAAAGCAAGGTGTACAATGTGCGTGCCGATAAGGCTCAAAAACGACTCCACGTACGATTAAGTTAATTATGTCGTCGTGTAGCCATATAAC
The DNA here is from genome assembly GCA_911387785.2 of Aelia acuminata. NCBI lineage: Eukaryota > Metazoa > Arthropoda > Insecta > Hemiptera > Pentatomidae > Aelia > Aelia acuminata. The sequence goes on from OU426978.1 coordinate 5,124,202, forward strand.
CCATAACGGAGAACAAAGTTTCCGTTTTTCCCTCAAGGGTGTACAATTGAAGAGAAAAGGACTGGCATTTTAAGCCTCTCGCACCATGTAATTAGCCTATTTGAGGTTGATAAACGAGTTTATGAATGAAAACTTTAGTTCGAGCTCCAGGCTACCAGGCAGCGCTAGGGTGGGTTTCACTCAATGTTTATTGTTCATTCATCCAGTTCAGTTTGTAAAGGTTATTTATTTTTTAAGCTGTTCTTTTTAAATTACTAAGAAATTAAGCGATAATAATTAGTTTATCCTTTGTTTTCAAAATAAAATAATGATTCTACATCTCTGCAATCCATAAGAAACAGACTGGATTCCTTAAAAAATTAATTATCTCATAAGAAGGCTAATTGATGAACACATTACATTTAATCAATATATAATATATATATATATATATATATATATATATATATATATATATATATATGTGTATATATAAGTAAATTTAATGCAATATGAATGAACATTTCTTAATAGTACACTGAGCGAATAAAAACAGACGTAACAAAAAGAGATAAATTGACTGAATATAAATCTAAAATAAAAAGTTTGAAGTGTTCTTATCGTATGTAATTATGAAAAAGAAGTTGGTTTTCACTTTGTAATAGTAGTAAGATACGAGCTCTGCAGAGTCCGCTCAAATTACGGGGGATATCTTAAGGGAGGTTGAAATGGAAGAAAGGTCTTAAAAAAAAGTTTCTATGAATCTTCGGTAGTTTCTATACTTCTGGATCTAATAGTCACAGTAGCGGTATAGATCACAGTTGTCGGAGTGAAGCCGACCAACCTAGCTAGTATATTATAATACACACATTCATTTATTGTAAACATATATTTATTCATAAGATTAAGATGGCAGCAATTGATCAAGGACCGGGATCTATCTGACAATATATTCCTCTAATCTCATTTGCTTTTTTTTTTTTGCCGGTTGGGTAATTATTATAATTTATGTGGAAATTTTACTGGCGTACTGGGCCCGAGAAGGAAAATACCGTAAAGTTGACTGTCTCCAATTCATTCAAAAATCTTTGAGTCACATCTCCACACATTGGCGGAACAAGGGGGGGGGCTGTGGGGGCTGCAGCCCCTCCCTTTGGAAAATGTTTCGTCGTTTCGTAATATAAGGAAGCAAGTTAAAGAACAAATAATGTGCAGAACCAGTAGAATTTTAGTTGTGGGAAAGGAAAATATGGTAAAAAGGTGATTAGCATATCCAAATGAAGGGCTGTGAGGCTGCAGACCCCCCCCTTTAGGACTGCAGCCCCCCCTTTACGATCGACTGGATCCGCCCATGTCTCCACAAAATTATGTTTTGAATTATTTAAAATATAATATGGTTCGTGTAATGCTCTACGAGACTCGACAGCTGCTTCAGCCTACTCCCAAAGAAAAATAGTAAAAGTGCAGTTTTCAACACTTATTCTGCTTTAACTGTTTTCCTGTTATCCTGACTAAAAGAAAGACTAAGCTATTCGAGTACCATCTACACTGGACTAGAACCTTCGAGGCTGTTCTTCTTACGGCTAAATATAAGGAGCGATGTAATGGAGTCTTGTCTTGGTCTTAAGCTCGGTTATTTCTGTGTTACAAAATGATAATTTTTGTAACCTGTTTAAATATTTGTGTTACAATAATTTGTATGGCATTTAAAATTATTATTTTTTAAACTATTTATTGTTTTAAAACTAACTATTTATATTTTATTAGAAGATAAAAGATTCGACCACGGCCGGGAATCGAACCCAGGTCAACTAGATCCCGTCTGTCTGGACAATTGTTCAGCCCCCCGGTACTTCGCTACAATGTGGCGAGACCTGGAGGGAGGGATCACAGAAGAGAAAGATTCGATCACGATCGGAACGGATCACGGTTAGCTCAGTGGTAAGAGCGCTGCGAAGTAGATGCAGAGGACCTGGGTTCGATTCCCGGCCGTGGTCGAATCTTTTATCTTCTAATAAAATAGTTTAAAAATTATAAATTAATTATCTAACGATAACTAATTACTACATAACAACATATTAAAATTATTATTTTCGTTAAATAAAAATTATTTAACCCAGAAAAGAGTTAAAATAAAATATAAAAGATAGAATACATACCTGAGGTCCTTTACTTTCCTGTCTTCCGGAGGAATATCGAGAAGGCTGAACAGGTCCCTCTTCCGGTCTTCTAGTTGTCTGCCGCGGATGTTGTACATCCAACCGTAATAGCACATCGTTTCCCTGATGCTTATCTCTTCCACCAGGGCGATTTCCTGAGCAAGAATAATAAGATAAAGCATAATTGTAATGCTTCATTAAAATAAGTATAACATACTCACTGACTCACTATCAATGCCGACGGTTCAAAAACAGATATAGCCACAACTTCAGCCTTCATAACCTCCGAAACCCACAAATTCAAGGTCAACGGATTATGTAATATATACACGGCAGAATTAAACGCAATAGCTCAAGCTCTCTACCACTCCATGACAGCTTCAAATGAAAATATCGTGATTTGTACCGATTCCTTGAGTGCATTACGCGGTCTTGACATATTGTATTCTGACAACTCTGTCGTTGTAAGAATCCAAGAATATATAGCGACGCTCAGGGAAAAAGGAAAAAATGTCCACTTTTTATGGGTTCCCGGGCATACCGGCATCATCGGGAACGAGCTTGCGGACAAGGCAGCAAAAGAAGCTAAGGGCCTACCTGGCCGAGGATGTGCCCTGTTGTCGCCCTCGGATCTGGTGCGTCTCCTGAAAGATACGATAATACGAGGATGTGGGAAGAAAGTGCACCTAATAAATTAAGAGTAATTAAAAATAGCGTGAAAGCATGGGGTAGCTATTGCCGCAGCAGCCGTCGCAAGGAGGTGGTCTGGACGTGCTTGCGGATCGGACACACAAGGTTCACCCACGAGCACCTCATCAAAAGGGAACCACCACCAAGCGGTGTACTAATCAGTGTAAAGCACATGATCTAGGAATGTCCTGCATACAGAGGAGTAGGGACGTACGATACCGATCGATATAAGTAAAGTATCGATACTTTCATTTCGATACCAAGTAGTTTTGGTATCGTACCAAGGATTCAAGTATTAGTACTGGTACCGATACTGAAAGTTAGTATCGAAAAATTACTAGAGCGTAATTATTCAAAAATTTGCCCTCCAAAATACTTTCCACTCAGTCTAGCTCAACTAAGGAAGACATATCCCCAGGTTCCAGGGTAGAAGCCTACGATTTTTGGAAGCTTCATAAGGAACTTGTGCATGGAAAAAGGATTATAAGTAAAGGTGATTTCCAGGAGCCCCATTGAAAACGGATCCGTAAACAAACATTGCAACTGTTTGCATTTAATTTTATTTATCGAGTTCCTTAATTTAACTTAATCGGCCTTATATCGAATATTTACTTATATTCAAATATAAATTACTTAAAGATATTAGAACATAAAATACTTGAATCAGTACCGATATCGGTATTGAGTTGACTGTTTTTCTATAAGATTCTCGGAGATGACTGATAGTCATGAAGTTGTGTTATATTTTATACTCATATATTTGTTTCATTTTAGCCCTGATGAAGACCCCCATTTTGGATCGAAACGATTAAATAAAGGAAATGTTTTATGTCTAAAATTCCTGACTATCAATCATCCCCGAGTATTTATTAAAATATAAATGTAGTAAGGAAATACAATTTTATTTGACATTAAGGGCCATAAAACCAATCTTATAATTAATAACTTATAAAAACATAAAATTTAATTAATGGTATAACGTAGCTAGTGCTAAGTATATTTTTATTGATAATATTGTTAGTACTTTATATGAGTACTCATAAGTATCGATACTTTCCTTTCGATACATTGGTGATATCGAATATTTGATGAAAGTACTTAAATGAGTATTGGTATCGATACTTTGTTGGTATCGTACGTCCCTACAGAGGAGTGCTGTCTCGAAACGGTGTACCAACAGATGTGAAGGGCGGACGAGGAAAATACTGTCAAGAAGCTCTTGAAAAGTCTAATAGAACTGAAATTAATATCAAAAATTTGACTTCCAGAATCAGAAGATTTATTATCCTTTAAAAAACTGAAATAATTACCACACTGCAATATAGGCGTTGATGAGCATACTACGGTTTTACGCCTCTAAATCAAACCAACCAACCAACAATACTCATTGATACAAACGGTACAGTTATTATAGACCGTATTATTAGTAATAGGGGAATAATAATATCTACAGGCCTACAGTCCTCTCACTGACCCCCTTTCCCACCTCTCTCGCGAATTCGGCGTATTATATGGGGGAATGGACAATTGATGGAGCTAATATCAGAGTAACTGCCTCTATAAAAACTTACTCATCTCGTAATGAATCTGATTTGTATTCCTTGAGATAAAATACATTACAACGCTCAAGAAAAGTGATACCACAGGGAAAGGATAGCATTGAAGAAATCTGGGTTCGTTTAAATGTGGAGTCTTAGAACGAAACTGGCGTACCATTTCCTTAATGGCATGCCATCTCGTGCAGGAATGACCGTCTCATGGCGCTAGGTTAGTTCCTGGTGCCACTTAGCTACGCGGGATACAACAATATCTCTCTGGTTGGCTATGCACAAACTGTCCTCGTTGAAGAAATTAATAATCGAACTCACTTTTTGATATTTACGTAGCCTAATCTTAATCTACATAACTTAAGAACTTTTGCTTATATATATAATTATAATTTTCCTTAATATAATTTCCAATGTTTGGCACGGGACTGGCGGCCGGCTAAGATCAAAGACATTGCTCTACGCGAACATGGAATCTTCTAGAATCTACCTAAGACTTTTAAATACCGGCTTTAACAAGCCTCAGCGGAGTTGTTCGGCAACACCCGTCGAGTGCACTTCGAGTAATAAGTGATAAGTGATAAGTTCTATTGTGATAACTGATAAGTTCTATTGTGATAAGTAATAAGTTCTAAATAATTTATTTTTGAAGAGAAAAGATTTGGCTCCGCCGGGAATCGAACCCGGGTCTTCGATCTTCCGCGTGACATGCGCGGTATGCTAACAATGGCACCACGGAGCTCGCTTCCAAACGGTGCCAAATCCTTACTCATCACTGACACCTCTGATTTGGTAATATATATAAGTACTTATTCACATCACAGTGAATAAGTACATAAAATGAATATCCACACTTTTCAGGAGTAGACTTTTAAAGTTGTTATAATTAATTCATATTATATTGTTATAAAATCAGGCTTTCATTATCAAGTGTTGAAATGTGCGAGAGCACATAATATGTCGCCCCCCTCCTTTGACTACCACGACCAACTTTGTCAATGTGAGCACTAATTAGTTCTCGCGAACTTAAATTTTCAAACCGTAATTAATACGGTTTTTTTTTCGTGACTAGTTACCTCTCGCATAGGTAATTAGTCCCAAAATCTTTATTTGGTAAGACTATAGATTAGGGTGGGGGGGAGGGTTTTCTCCGACCCTACCAGGAACCACCACTATCGCCAATTCGTTGCCCTCGCGCTCTAGTTAGCTCTCGCACACGTCAAAAAATATGTCAAAAATAGTGGCTGGTAGCTTAAATGGCAAGAATGCCTTACTAGTGATGCGGAAATCCGGGGCCTAATCCCGGTCAAGGCCAATCTTTTTCTAATAAAAAATAATCAAAAATTATAATAAGAATTTTTAAGTTTTGATATTTCGTATTTTTATCCACTGTTAATTCGTGGCTCGTTAATGCCAATTAAAATGTGGTTACTATATAATTTTAGTAGGTGGGACTCGGATCTTAATATTCAAACTTTGGGAATCGATTTTGCAATTTCGAAGAAATAAATACATGGAGACATTTTCAAAGTAATTCATTTAAGATATAATTCACTCTTTTTATTTATTTTTTACAAAAGATTGTGTTGAGCAACTTAATAAACGTTTGATGACAACGTGATCATAAAAATTCACTACTCCTGTGAGGCAGAAAAGTGATCTATTACAGACAGGGGAACGGCAGATAGTCTATAATTTCTTTTGCATATTTGTGTGTCTTAAGAATTGATAACTAAAATAGGTAATGCTAACTAAATAAATAAGTGTTACCCCACCCCGATTGATTGGGGGTGGAAGGGAGCACAAATTTTCATTAGAACAAAATGGATTTCCGAAATGAGCCAAGTATTGAGGTCACCTTTACGAGGGAAACTCATTTCATTTAGATCTCGATTTACGACTTCCGCAATCTTTTCGTTCATTGCGCTATAACCGAAGGATTTGATCACACGCATCTGCGTTTTTGGGGTTATCTTATCCTATGTAACTTCTTTTTCCACGTTAGCCATATGTCATCTTATATATTTTTTAAAACAGTAAATATACAGTAGTTAATGAAAATTAACGAGTGCGAGAGCTAACTGGAGCGCGGGGACAACTAGTTGGCGACGGTGGTGGTTCCTGGTGGGCTCGGGGAAAACCTGCCCCTCCTATTCTATAGTCTTACCTAATAAAGATTTTTGGACTAATTACCTATGCGAGAGGTAACTAGTCGCGAAAAAAAGCCGTATTAATTACGGTTTATAAAATTTTAGTTCGCGAGAACTTACGAGGGATCGCATTGACAACGTTGGTCGCGGTAGTCGGGGGAGTGGGGCGGAATTAATTAAATTAATTTATTAATTCGTATTTCTTATTTTACCTCGGTTCCTTGAGAATACGAATTAATGGGATCCTACTGTATTGAAAAGAATATAGTTTAAGGTTTGTTTGGTTAAACGTCACAGTATGCCACTAAGGCTAATCGGACGATGCTACAGTGGGGGTACTAAATTTTACTTATTCAGGTTTAATTAGGATATGGATCTTTAACGAGTACCTGACCGGCATAGACAAGGATTTTTTACTCAAATTAAAAAATCGTAGGACCACCTCGGGACGCGAACCCGCGACCTGTAGTATAGTAAGTTTCTATGCTTACACCATAGGTGACCCCAATTAAAGGCTTAAAATGCATTTAAAAAATAAACCCAGCATTGATAACTGATACATTATGTTTTGCTTATATTGAATCATAATAATTCTTCCATAGGTCTTAATAAGTGTTTATGTTGTTTCTCTACCTGAGGCATGTAGCCGATCTGGGACCTGTCTTGGACACCAACAAATATTTCACCGCCATCCAAAATTTTCCTCCCGACGATACACTTGAGTAGGGTCGTTTTGCCGCACCCGCTCGGACCAAGAAACGCATAACTGGAAATGAAAATATAAAATAAAATATATTATAAAATATGTCCCAAATAGGGTTGTAGACTTTCTGAGTATATGTTTGTGAATAGAAAAAATATAAATGAGCGCATGCAGGTTTTACCAATTGATAATGTGAAACTTACATTCGGCTATTTGGGTAAACCTCAGAGAATTTATTTATATTAAAATTATTAACATTATTTTTTAACGTAAATCGTATACAGATTCACAGACATAGTAAATTCTATACATTCTGGACAAGTAATGACCGACATATACAGAATAAAACAATTGGATACAAAGACATAAAACACGACAGAATAAATATAATCAATATTTATACAGAAGGAAGTAAAAATGAACAAAAACATGTGCTGTGATTTCACTTAAAACCACTGCCTTTTTCTAATTTTAACATCGTTAACAATTGTACCTTTTATTATTTGTGAAAGGAGAAATGGACAATCGGTCACAAACAACTTAGAACAACACTACTGTGTCTCTGCCAGGCGTTTGTCGTTTCACGCCAGTAGTGCTACGTAGCGTCCGTCTATATTTGCGCAAACCCATTCATTTGTGTATTGTATAAACAATCTTGTTGGGCCATTTCGTCACACGCGCTCAATATGCGAATTAACAAATAATTCTCAAGTCTAATAATTATTTTTATTATTCTTTGTTATAAACAATAACATTAACATTAGTGAATGGTCCCAGGTCATTATTTCCGCCCTAACCATCCCTAAGGTCCAGTTCCCACGTCCGCTGGCATTAAGTTATGGTCCACATGGTAGACACCACAAGATGATGGCCATTATGACCTAAGGCCCTCCAGGCCAACCCTACATGCTGACTGACTGCAGTGACACTGCGACAATATATTAACAACTTTATTACTTCCATATTCTGAGGCCTCTCCCTATTAGCCTGTTGTCCTTCCCTCTTTTTGCTATAACACTTGCTTCCTGCTCTTTGATAGTCCCTTCAACATGGCCCTCATTTATCTTGATGTCCTCAAGGGCCGCCCCCCGTGCCAACCAGAACCAATTAGAAATACGTACCGAGACCTTTTCCCCCACTCTAGTGCAGAACTAGTAAATCCCCACTCCAAGCTCTGAATATATTTATCCCCCTAAAACACACAGAGTAGAATACAGAGAGTAATAGTTAGAGAGTATAGACAGATAGTAGCACACACAGTGATGTATCTTATAGTTAGTCCTTGAGACTTAATAGAAAGTATCTTTGATATAATGATGTAGCATTTTATATTGACAATAAAAGTTTAATTTAGAAACTTGCTGGAGTATCTGTTATATATTTTGCGAATAGCATGGATGTGGCCTGATGAGACGACCAGAATGATTGATAGATAGAATCAAATTTATAGATAAAAAGTTACTCACATTGAACCTCTTTGGACCGACATGTCGAGGCCCCTGAGAACTGGTCTCTTTGGGTCGTAGCTCTTGTAAGCGCCGCGCACTTCCACTATGTTCTCCTCCCGGTCCATTGAGCTTCCTGAAATGTCTATGTTTGTGTTTCAATAATCGAATATCATCAAGCATTCACGCAACCTTTTTCAAATCATTACAATTGTAATATATAAATTAAATAACTGAGAGAGGGGGATTTTGATTTAATTTTTAACGCTTTATTTAACCCCGCAGAGTTAGGTCTCATGGACCTCTCTAACACTCTCCAACCTCAATAGATGAATACATAATAATTTCAGTTCTGAACAATATTACATAATTGTAAGTAGAAATACAATGACTTAAGTAAAAGTCTTAAACTATTCAAATCAGATACAATTTGAAAAATAAAAATCTGGTGCGTGCGCGCAACACACAACTTTCACTTACCAACTTACTTAGATTAGAAATTTACGTGTTTTGCTAAATATCATTTCCCAAAGTCACACATTTTTCTACATTCATATCTTATTTTTGTTAATCGTTAAAGCCGTTTTTGAGTAAATAAAAAAACCCCGTGAAAATGATACAAAATTTATTAAGTAAAGTCCCCCCTCCCGTAGATCAATTTTGATGAAATTTTTACAGTCATATCTCGGGCATATAAATACATCAAATACCAAGTTTGATCAAAATCGTTAAAACCGTTTTTGAGTAAATAAAAAAGACACGTGAAAATGATACAAAATTTATTAAGTAAATTCCCCCCTCCCGTAGATCAATTTTGATGAAATTTTTACAGTCATATCTCGGGCATATAAATACATCAAATACCAAGTTTGATCAAAATCGTTAAAACCGTTTTTGAGTAAATAAAAAAAACACGTGAAAATGATACAAAATTTATGAAGTAAAGTCCCCCCTCCGGTTGATAAATTGTGATGAAATGTTGGTTATCACATCTCTGGCATATAAATACATCAAATACCAAGTTTGATCAAAATCGTTAAAACCGTTTTTGAGTAAATAAAAAAAACATGTGAAAATGATACAAAATTTATTAAGTAAAGTCCCCCCTCCGGTTGATCAATTTTGATGAAATTTTTACAGTCATATTTCAGGCATATAAATAGATCAAATACTCAGTTTAATCAAAATCGTTAGAGCCGTTTTTGAGAAAATCGAAAAAAACTTAAAAAGTTATTAAATAAAGTACCCCCTCCCTTTGAGCAAATTTGATGAAATTTTCGCTGTCACATCGCGGGCTTATACATACTCTAAATACCCAATTTCAGGTTCGCACGGTTTACAGTTTTTGAGCTAGTCTGTTCACACACACACACACACACACACACACACACACACACACACACAGACACACACACACACACACACAGACCATTTCGCGGGACTTGGTTATTTTGACTCAGGGGATCCCATAACGTGTATTTCCGTTGAAAACCGGAAGTCGAAAATTTTCACGATCGCAATACTTCCACTTACTATATATATCATATATAGGTAAGTGAAAGTAAAAAATCTGGTGCGTGCGCGCAACACACAACTTTCACTTACCAACTTACTTCGATTAGAAATTGACGTGTTTTGCTAAATATCATTTCCCAAAGTCACACATTTTTCTACATTCATGTCTTATTTTTGTTAATCGTTAAAGCCGTTTTTGAGTAAATAAAAAAACCCGTGAAAATGATACAAAATTTATTAAGTAAAGTCCCCCCTTCGGTTGATCAATTTTGATCAAATGTTGGCTATCACATATTTGGCATATACATACATCAAATACCCAGTTTGATCAAAATCTTAAATGCCGTTTTTGAGTAAATAAAAAAAACACGTGAAAATGATACAAAATTTATTAAGTAAAGTCCCCTCTCCGGTTAATCAATTTTGATGAAATTTTAACAGTCATATCTCGGACGTATACATACATTAAATACCCAGTTTGATCAAAATCGTTAAAGCCGAGTTAGAGTAAATAAAAAAAAACACGTGAAAATGTTACAAAATTTAATTAATACATCAAATACTCAGTTAATCAAAATCGTTAGAGCCGTTTTTGAGAAAATCGAAGAAAACCTAAAAAGTTATTAAGTAAAGTACCCCCTCCCTTTAAGTAATTTTGATGAAATTTATGCTGTCACATCGCGGGCATATACCTACACTAAATACCCAATTTCAGGATCGCACGGTTTATAGTTTTTGAGCTGGTCTGTTCACACACGCACACACACACACACACAGACCATTTCGCGGGACTTGGTCATTTCGACTCAGGGGACCCCAAAACGTGGATTTCCGTTGAAAACCGGAAGTCGAAATTTTTCACGATCGCAATACTTCCACTTATATACGAGGTGTATATCGTATATTTCATATATACGTAGGTAAGTGAAAGTAAAAACAAAAAAAAAATCAATATATTATTTAATAAGGTTTATGAAAAAATAAATCAAATGGTTTCAACCTATCCATGAATACTTATAAATATGTACAAAATCTCTAATATTTACAATTAAAACTAAAGTAATTAAGGAAACAAAGTAAATTAGATGTAATCGAATTAAATTGAAGCTAACACAAGCTGTTTCTGATATTATATATGTTTTATGTATTACTGTTTTTGAATGTTTTATGTATTTTTACAACAAATACAAAGAAACGCCTAACTAGTCAGCTAATACAATACATATATGTATGCAAATGAGTGCAAAAACAAAATACAAAAAACAAAAACAACATTAAACGATTTCAGTCATTATAGACTCATAATATATCAATCATTGGATACAAATATACAAATCAAACCTTACTAAGAAAATACAATAACTGGATTTTATTCATATTTACCAAGCAGGTACTGTTTAAGCTCAACCTTAAAAGTTTGAATCTTTTCCAATTTTTTTATTTATTTTGATATGCTAATAAATATGCTGTGACCCTTTACTAATTGTAAGAGAGAGAGAAAGAGAGAGAGAGAGAGAAAGAGAGAGAGAGAGAGACCTTATTAAAAAAAATATAAAGTAGTGCTGCCTTACTGTATAGGGTAACAAGTAGTGATGGGGCGTGACTGGCGTACCTGTGACTTACCCGTCACCAGTTGTCAATGTGACCAAAATTTATAAGTCACTGGAAGATCTCTGTCATGAAGGAATATCAATGTCGCTAGTAGGTAAGTTACACATTCACAGGACGTCACACACTTTGGCGGATCCGGATTGGCGGAAAGATAGAATTTAATTTTACTACAAGTAAGGAAGAAAGGTAATGAACAAATGGGGTAAACTGTGGTGTAGTGGTTAGCATAGCAACCTACAAAACTTACGGTCGCGGGTTCGCGTCCCGAGGAGGCTCTAGGTTTTGTTTAAGGGCCTATTCACACTATCGGTTCCGCGCCCGCTCCACTCTCGGTACGCTCTCGCTCTACTCCATTCACACTTGCGCTCCGCTCCCGCTCCACTCGGACTAGGACTAGGAGATTAAGACTAATCTTAATTTGTGGGTGACCACCATTTTAAATTATTTTTAAATAATTTATTTTTTGAAGAGAAAAGATTTGGTTCCGCCGGGAGTCGAACCCGGGTCGCCCGCGTTACATGCGCGGACGCTAACCACTGCACCACAGAGCTCGGCTCAAGGCAGATTCAAAAAATAAATTATTTAAAAATAATTTAAAATGGTGGTCATTCACAAATTAAGATTAGACTAATATAAAATAATTTAAAAATTGACGTATGTCAATAAATATCATAAATTGGACAAAATTTGTCCACCTCCCGCTACTACTCGCAAAACTTGTGAGATAGGGGGAGTAGGTATGAGTGAAGAGGAAGGATTTGCTCTGCCTTGAGCCGAGCTCTGTGGTGCAGTGGTTAGCATCCGCGCATGTAACGCGGGAGACCCGGGTTCGACTCCCGGCGGAGCCAAATCTTTTCTCTTCAAAAAATAAATTATTTAAAATATAATAGTACAGAAAAGGAGAGACCAAAATTAACCACGATTAGAATACATTGTTTTGTTTCATAAAACATCAGTTTTAGTATTAGTGGTAAGATTCGAAAACTCAGAGTCCACCCAAATAAGGTTCCCAATTTTTTTTTTTTTTTTTCCGGGCTATATACATATGAGGAAGGGGGGCCGGGATGGCCGAGTGGACAAAGACAGTTGCAATAGGTAATCGAAGTTAAGCAACGTCAAGCGTGTTTAGTACTTGGATGGTTGACCGCCCCAGTAGGGTGACCACCCGCCGATGAAAGCCACGAATTCCAAACTCCGCCCCTCCCCCCGGGCGTGATGAGGCACGATTTACACGTGATATTCTACAGAGGAAGGAACAAACAAAACTTTACCGGAGGAACTGCCTTTGTAGTAAGTAAGCCCAAAGGCTCGGAAATCAATCCTAAGCTTCGTCCCTATTAGCGATCGGATAAGTTTGCTTAGATTCAAAGGAAGATGGTTTAACATCTCCATCATAAACGTTTACGCACCGACCGAAGACAAGGACGATGATATGAAAGACGATTTCTATGAGCAACTTGAGCAAGTGTACGACGGTTTTCAACGGTATGACGTAAAATTAGTCATTGGGGATTTCAATGCCAAGATCGGAAGGGATCGTCAGTTTCGGCCAACAATTGGATCGCACAGTCTGCATGAAACGAGCAGCGAAAATGGAGTAAGATGTGTAAGTTTCGCAGCTGCTAAGAATCTGGTAGTCAGCAGCACCAAGTTCCCGCATAAGGAGATTCATAAGTATACATGGACAAGTCCTGGGGACAGGTGGAGGAACCAGATCGACCACGTGCTGATCGACAAGCGACACCAAAGCTCCATTCAAGATGTGAGGAGCTTTAGGGGAGCCGACTGTGGTTCGGACCATGCCTTGGTAGTTGTCAAGTTTAACCAAAGGCTTAGAAGAATCCAGAAGACAGATAGCGACCTGAAACGAATAAGATATGAAATCCAAAGACTAAAGGATCCGGAGACCCAATCACGATTCCAAATAGAACTGTCCAATAAATTCGAACTTCTCGACCTAGAGAGTACGCCAATTGAGAGTCACTGGGCGGAAATGGAAAAGGTATTGAAGGAGACAGCGAACAAGGTGATAGGAGTCCAGGCTAAACGTCAACCAAAGAAATGGTACACGGAGGAATGCGTAAGGCTGTGGAGGATAAAAGGGTACTGAAGATCCTCAGCCTAGGCAAAAGAGACAAAGAATCCCGATATAGATACGAAGCTGCTCAGAAAGCAGTAAACAAGACACTAAGAAAGGCAAAGAGAGAATTCTTGTCTCAAAAGCTCAAGGAGATAGAAGATAACTGGCAGGGCGGTAAAATATGTGAATTCTATGCTGACATCAGGAAAGAAAGAACCGGATACATGGGTAGGAGCACTCAAATGAAAAACAAACAAGGCAAACTGACAGCAGTCAAAGACGAAGTGCTCGGAATCTGGAAGGATTACTTTGAGCAGCTGCTGAACATTGAAGATCCCTCAGAGGACGAGGACATGGACCACGCTGAGGACCATCCCAGCGATGTAGTAGAGGAGCCGGATCTACTGGATGTACAGATGGCGATCGAGAAGGTAAAGCGGCGAAAAGCCCCTGGAATAGATAGCTTACCTGGTGAGCTATTCAAGGAAGGGGGTGAGTCACTGACGAGCCATCTACACCAGCTCATCCTGAAAATATGGAGAGAGGAAAAGATCCCGGACGTTTGGAACACAGGTCTCATATGCCCAATTCTGAAAAAGGGATCCATGTATGAGTGCGAAAACTATAGAGGAATAGCACTACTCCCTGTCGCATACAAAATCCTGACCTACATAATTCTAAACAGAATGAACCCGTACTATGAAAAGTCCCTTGGCGACTACCAAGCAGGGTTCAGAAGAGGTAGAAGCACGTCCGATCAGATCTTCATCCTTAAACAGATACTCGAGAAACGTTGGGAAATGAATCAAGATGTGCACGCCTTATTCGTCGACTTCAAAGCAGCCTACGACTCGGTCAACAGGAGCTGTCTTTGGAAAATACTGACGGAACTGGGTTTCCCAGGGAAATTGGTACGATTGACTCGGGCTTGTATTAATGGATCCCGATGCCGAGTCCTGGTACAAGGAGAAATGACTGAAAGCTTCGACGTGAAGTCAGGATTAAGACAAGGCGACTGCCTATCCCCGATGCTGTTCAACCTGGCCTTGGAAAAAGTTATCCGAGAATGTACCAAGGCAAGCGGGGGAGTGCACGTGGGGAGAATGCATAAGTTCCTCGCTTATGCGGATGATGTGACTGTGCTAGGAAGTAAGAAAGAAGACATTCAGTCACTCGCCGGTTCCCTGATCACTTCAGCGAGAGACATCGGCTTACAAGTTAATCAAAATAAGACGAAGTACATGATAGTAAGCCGAAACCTACACGATCGACGATATAAGTGTAGGAAGCTATACCTTCCCTAAAGTAGATAACTTCAAATACCTCGGATCTACAGTAACCTCAATAAACGACCAACTAACAGAGGTCGACCAACGAATAGCCAGTGCCAATCGTGCGTTCTTCTCGGTCTCTCGAGTCCTAAGATCTAAGAAAATCTGCCGCGTACTGAAAATCAGGGTCTACAACACAATAATCAAACCCGTGCTAATGTATGGGTGCGAAACTTGGACACTGACCAGCACGTTACAAGCAAGAATCGAAAGATTCGAAAGGAAGGTGCTAAGGTCAATTGTAGGCCCAAAGTGGGATAATGAAGTGGGACTCTGGAGAAGAAAGACTAAAGAAGAGATTATAGGGGAAACCCAACAATCGATAGCGCACGATATGAAAGCTAAGAGGTTAAAATGGGCGGAACACGTGGCAAGAAGCAACCCATCAGGCTCCCTCAACATGACGATGAACGCGACAGTGGTCGGTACCCGACCGCGAGGGAGACCCAGAACGAGATGGGCTGACATAATCAAGAAGGAAGCCACCGAACATCGAGTGGTGAACTGGAAAGCCATCGCCCAAGATAGACAGAGGTGGAATAGGCTAGTTGAGGCGGCTAAAGATCTCCAAGGTCTGTGAGCCAACCGAAGAAAAAAAAAAAGAAAAAAAAATACATATGAGGACGTAAGGTGCAAAACTCGTTCGTTCCATTTTTTCGAGAAATTGAGATGGCAGTGTATTCTAAAAGATATTTTAATGCTCTTTCAACATATCTTATCAGATTGAAGCAAAACTTGTTATTTCATATGGATTTTGATATACAAAATGGCGGTTTGTTGCAGAACTGATTCGTTCCAAAGCCCATAGTGTTTCAAAACTGGTTCGTTACTCGTTGTGAAGCAAAACTCTTTGGTTCCAAGGATCACTTCTCACTTTGCACCCATCCCATTCGTTCAATTCAGCAGTTTCTGTTACTCCTTCTGAACAAAATATCGAAAACTCGTTAAACTCGCCTGTTTTATTTCAGTTTATTCTCGATTCTTCTTACATAGCTATACTATATTCTTAATTGATTTTCCAATGGCTCAAACAAGCTGAAAGACGTTGATAATCTGCTGAAAAAGCATTTTGGTGACGAGTGGAGGGCCAATGATTCACGAGTTCTCAACATATCTGCCCCAGACGAGGGAAACAACGAACAACAGTATGATGAAGTCGCTATTATTGAAGAAGGAGATGGTCTTAGGATCTAGAATTTGTGTAAATTTTTCATATCAGTACGCTGATATTTTTGAAAAATGTATCAACAAAAAAAATGTTTAGTCAAATGTTTTAAGTCAGTGGGTGATATTATTTTGTAAAATGATACCGAATTTATTAATAAAATGGTTGTGAACCTAAATAAATATTACTTACTAGCTAGGGTGCCCGGCTTCGCTCCGGTAGTTGTGTGGTAGTTTTAATACCAAAAAAACTTTAAAATTAAAGGAAATATAGAACAAAATTAGCACCTTCTTGAAAATTCGGTTTTAACTTGGTATCAATATTCTAGAGACTTGAGGAACAAGGAACCCTATGTAATTTACAGAGGGTTGAAAATGGTAAATGAACAATTAATTTTCCTGCAACTTTGTCGAGTTATGCTTCGCTTTGATGATTTCTGTGATTCTGAATTCTATAGGCCCATTCCAAGTAGTCAGAAGATGATAAGTTATTAGATTATTGTTGAAAAATCTGGTATCTCAGTTAAAAAAATTATATCTCGAGTAAAACTTAAGCACTGACTACTATGATGGTCCAATTTGATCCAGAAGTATAGAAACTACCGAAGATTCATAGAAACTTTTTTTTAAGACCTTTTTTCCATTTTAACCTCCCTTAAGATTTCTAATCCCCCCGTAATTTGAACGGTTTCTGCATATCTCGAATCTTACTACTATTACAATGTGAAAACCAAAATTTCTTGAAGGCACAATTTTTTCATATTTCTTTTTATCTTGAACTCTGAGGGATGATAAAATCTTGAATGCTGTTATTGGAGTTAGGGTCTGGCCGCACATGTCCGCACCGGATCCGCACCGCAGCATTAATATAGGTTATGTTCAGAATGTTTTTAATTTAACTTACATATTACCTTTAGTTATGCCTAAAGTGGCCTTTGTCTGATATGTGTGGCCTGACCTTTAGGCATAACTAAAGGTAATATGTAAATTAAATTAAAAGTATTCTGAACATAACCTATATTAATGCTACGGTGCGGATCCGGTGCGGACATGTGTGGCCAGAACCTTAGTTGTTTTGTCAACTGGAATGCTCATCATGCGTAGTAACCAAACCAACTTCTTTTTCATAAATACAATAAGAACACTTCAAACTTTTTATATTTTTTATTAGAAGATAAAAGATTCGACCACGGCCGGGAATCGAACCCAGGTCCTCTGCATCTACGTCGCAGCGCTCTTACCACTGAGCTAACCGTGAGTCCGTTCCGATCGTGATCTTTCTCTTGTATACATTGTACATTGTAGCGAAGTACCGGGGGGCTGAACAATTGTCCAGACAGACGGGATCTAGTTGACATAAGTCAAATATATACATTGTATGTTGTTATGTAGTAATTAGTTATCGTTAGATAATTAATTTATAATTTTTAAACTATTTTATTAGAAGATAAAAGATTCGACCACGGCCGGGAATCGAACCCAGGTCCTCTGCATCTACGTCGCAGCGCTCTTACCACTGAGCTAACCGTGAGTCCGTTCCGATCGTGATCTTTCTCTTGTATACATTGTACATTGTAGCGAAGTACCGGGGGGCTGAACAATTGTCCAGACAGACGGGATCTAGTTGACATAAGTCAAATATATACATTGTATGTTGTTATGTAGTAATTAGTTATCGTTAGATAATTAATTTATAATTTTTAAACTATTTTATTAGAAGATAAAAGATTCGACCACGGCCGGGAATCGATTATCTGGCCACTGTACAAGAAGTGGTAAGTTTTTTGAGTTTCCTGAAAAACGTATTCAGGTGGAACGAACGAGTTTTGCATCTCACCTCTTCATTTGTAAAAATAATTTGATTTTTGTTTGAGTAATTAATAACATGAGCCTTTGAGTTGACAGAATGCCTCCAAGTTCAAGGTTTTGTAGGAAAGCACTTTAAATAAGATTTATATTTGGAAATTTTTTACCTTTCTATTCTGTTTGTTTTGATCAATTTTTCCCTTTTATTTGAAACTTTATTTTTTTTTAATGCAGTTGGTTTTGTTTATTTTTATTTTCAATTCATTGCAAAAAAGCAATGTCCTTATTTGAAATTAAAAAGAAAAGAACAATTATAAACTATTCCTAATTATATAAGGAACAACTATCTAAACATAATCTCATTTAATTAAAGAGAACAGCTGGAACTAAAACCATAACAAATATATGAGCGATGAACTTATGAATGGACCATAGCTAGTTATTGGCCACAATACTTACAATACTTGGCCGCCAGTTGTTGAGTTAAATTCATAACCATTCATAACTTGTCCGTCATGCACAGATAAGTTACTTAAATAGTGCGAGGAGACGATTTCAGCCCGTATATCTTCAATATCACACCGTTTCGATGAAAACGGAAACCTTTTTCATGAATAGAGAATAGAGGGCTACAAAACGATATTACTTTCTTGATCGCACCTGGAGTTGTTTTTAGTTTTATCGGCACCCATATTGTACACTTTGCTTTATCTCTCTCTCTCTATATATATATAATATATATATATATTATATATATATATTGTTACGTTAAAAAAAAAAATTAATTGGTTATAAATAAATAAAACAATCGTAACAAAAAAGGTGGTAGCTCAGTGGAGACGGGCGGGTTCTTAAATGACTAGTGATTAAAAAAAAATGAAATAAATTAAGGGGCGCCACGCTATTTATTTTAAGGAAATAGCGAAAACCTAAAGCAATCTGAATAAAAAAAAATAATTTAAATTTAATAAGTGAAGATTACCTTAAAATCCCGGAGAGGGCTGTACATAAAATACAATTTGCAATTTACACTTATGAACTACTTAATGGTAAGTTAAAAAGAAATTGAACAAAACAAATTAAACTCAAATAAAAAAACTTTTAATTAACACTATATTTACACTACGATATTAAAAATAAAATTTACTCACAATTTCTGTAGTCAGGCCTGATCAAAATCTAACTCTATCCACACAACTAGAAACAATTTAAACTTATAACTATACAATAAAAAAAAAGCAAGGTTTAACAAAGAAATTAAAAGAAAAATATCTCCAGTCTGTTCTCTTAACTCGCCTGTCTTCTCGTAGCTTTGTTGCCAGCAGCCACTCGGCCTGGCGATTCTCGTCACCGGAATCTCTTCCGTGAACGCCACTATTCTTCAATTCTCTGATCTTTAGCGGTATAGACCACAACTACGTTAATCACTAAAACAGTCTCATTTTATCATCACTCGTCGAACGCTAGCGAACATCTCCTGTCTTTTTTCTTCGTTGTTTCTCAAAAAAACAAATGCCTTAATAACAGCTGTTTTTCAATTAATTACTTCGGTCCCGTCTCTTCTTTTAAAATAAAACATAATTATTTTTATGGCTAAATAAAAAAATATTATATCAATAGAAAACTAATACAAAGCTTTTAAAACAACACATATTTTAATTATATACAAAAATATATTAAGCCCTCTTCGATTATTACTTAATGAGTTTTATTAAGTAAAAAAATTTTTTTTTTGTTTATTTATTTTTCGTTACAAACTCTCCCCCTCCCTACCAAAAAAAATTTTTTTTTTTTTTTTTTTTTTTAATGCTTGAATCTTAAGTCTTAGGTCGGATGAGGTTTTAGATCTTTGACATGCCAAGTTCCTAAGGGATGACCCTGTAGATCTTCTAGCACGTATAATAAATTTCCTTGTTTTGCTCTGATTCTACATTTCTCATATAGAGGTGCCAATTTATTAGAAAAGTTCTTTGAAGCATCCGAAAGGGTTTGGGTCTTCTTCCACACTAAATCTCCAGCTTGTAGATCCACGTTCCTTCTCCGAAGATTATAATGGTGCCTGCTTTTCTCGTATGATTGCCGTAGACGCTCAACCACTTCTTCATATATTACTGGCATCATGTTGAACTTCTGTGCGTAAGCCTTTCGATCTCCCATTTCCGGAACATTATCTGAAGCAATGGAATGCTCGTACTCGTCGCCTGAACGTGGTAACTCTCGTCCAAAATTCAAATAAGCTGGCGAATAACCGGTAACCTCATGTACCGCAGTCTGCATAGCAAAAGCCAACTTGTGTAGATCCTTATCCCAGTGCTTATGATTGTCATTCACATAGGAAGCTAGGAGTGTCTTTATCACTCGATTTGGACGCTCCATCGGATTAGCCTGTGGATGATAGACTGGGGTGAACCACAATTTAACAGCATATTCTCGGGCTTTCTTTTTTAAAACATTGCTTCTGAATTGAGGGCCGTTATCACATATAATAATTTGAGGAACCCCGAACTTAAGAAAGACCTCTCTTTCTAAAGTTTTGGCCACCACTTCGGCTGTCGATTTTGAAATTGGTACTATGATGCTGTATTTAGTGAAGCAGTCGGTAAACGCTAATATGAACCTTTTCCGGTTTGAAGACATAGGAAACGGCCCCATTATATCTGCCGAAACCATTTGCCAAGGTTGGGTAACTACTCGCTGTTTCCCCATTAGGCCCGCAGGCTTAGTCTGTAATGGCTTATTCGCCAAGCACACTTCACATTTCCGTACGTACCTGGTTACATCGGTTGCCATGCCAGGCCAATAGTAGTACTCCTTTACCCGCTGCAAGGTTTTGAAACATCCCAAATGTCCTGCAATTTCTTTATCATGACATTCCCAGATCGCTTCCCTACGTTTTTGTTTAGGAACTACTAATTTCCACTGGTTGCTATCTCCTACCATTTTCCGGTTATTATTAACAAGCTTCCATAGAGTTTGATTAACAATCCTCCAATCCGCATATTTCGATGGATTCTCTTCTACTTGTTTAATCATTCGCTGATACCATGCGTCCTCTATTGGTTCTCCAATATCAATTCTGGCTATCGGGAATTCGTAAGTCCGTGACAACGCATCGGCTGCAGCGTTTTGTTTGCCGGGACGGTGTACGATAGTGAATTGGTGTTGCTGCAGTTTTAGTGCCCACCTAGCCAGTCGACCTTGAGGGTCGCGAAGACTATTCAACCATTTTAAGGCAATGTGGTCAGTAATAACTGTAAAATCCATCCCTTCCAAATAAGGCCGAAACTTCTCTATTGCCCAGAGAACTGCTAAGCACTCTTGCTCAGTTACACTGTATTTCCTCTCGGCTGTGGTCAAACTTCGGCTCGCATAAGCTATGACCCGATCTCCTTCTGGGTATTCTTGGTAAAGAATAGCCCCTAATCCTGTTTTAGAGGCATCGGTTTGTAGGAAGAATCGCTTACTGAAGTCAGGACATGCTAACACAGGTGCTGTGACAAGCTTCTCCTTCAGTAATCTGAACGCTTCTTCTTGTTCTTGTCCCCATTTCCATCTCTTGTTTTTCTTCAATAGATCCGATAGCGGTGAAGTTAGAGTCGAGAAATTAGGGACAAAGCGGCGATACCAGGAAGAAAGCCCTATAAACTGTCTCACTTGCTTTACGTTCTTAGGTGCTGGGTAGTTTAATATCGCCTCAATCTTTCCCGGATCAACTTGTAGGCCGTTCTCATTTACCACATATCCCAGAAACTTTAGTTCCTCTCTGCAAAACTGACTTTTCTCCCAATTCACCGTTAAGTTGGCTGAGCTCAATCTTTCTAAGACCTTCTCCAATGTTCCTATGTGGGAATCGAAGTCTGATGAGACCACAATGATGTCATCCAAGTAAACAAAGATATTTGGTTCTAAATCTGCTCTCAAAACATCGTCAATCAGTCTTTGCCATGTCGCTGGTGCATTATGCAGTCCAAAAGGCATTCTACAAAAATGGAAGAGGCCGCGGTTGGGAACAGTAAAAGCTGTCTTTTCCTTGCTTTCAGCAGCCATTGGTATCTGCCAGTATGCGCTCATTATGTCGATGGAAGAAAGTATCTTGGCATCGCGTAACCTATCCAATATATTCGAAATGTAGGGCAGCGGGTAGGCGTCTCTTTTAGTCACGGCATTTAACTGACGATAATCCACGCAAAAACGGTAGGACCCATCGGGTTTCTTCACTAAAACAACAGGTGACGACCAAGCACTCTGTGACGGCTCTACAATTCCTTCTTCGAGCATTTCATCGAGCTCCTTATTTAAGATATCTTGGATCTTTGGTGAAACAGGGTAGTAACGCTGTTTGACTGGCTTACTATCACCGGTATTTATTTCGTGCTCTACCCTGCTTGTACATCCTAACTTTGATGGTCGGATATTTCGCCAATGTCCGATAAGCCGATTTAAGGTTTCTTCCTGTTCCTGCGTAAGATTCGGTCTAGTTAGGACAGCAGGGCCATTCTGTGACACAGCTAAACATTCTTCTGTTGGAGCAAAGTGCCACATATTTTTCGATATGTCTGGAACCAATCTAAATTTATTCCAGAAGTCGATGCCCAATATAAGTTCATCCACCAAGTTGGAAACTACCAAAAATTGGATAATTCTCATTTTACCTTCCAACTCCACTGGCACGTTTACGCTTCCAAAAACGTTGAGCGCGGTGCCTCCAGCAGCCTTTATTTGAATTTTGGGTTTTTTGTGTAGCTTTACACCCAGCCGTAAAAAACGTTTCCAGCATTCCTCACTCATCAATGACCTTGAAGCCCCAGAATCCAGCAGTCCCGTTTCTATTCTTCCCAGAATGTTGACCGTTAAATACGGCCTTCGATCCTGTTCATTTGCTGGATGTCTAAGAATTTTCCATTTCTTTCCAGCGAAAACTTCTTCCACAATCGACAACCACTCTACCCACTCAGCTTTCGTCGTGGAATTCGGGTTTTGTCCAGGCTCCCTTCCACTTAGGCCTGACCCCCTTGATCGTTTCCCTGGTCGGTGGTATTACAACGTTTACATGTCTTTCTATCCGCATCCCTTAGGCCACAACCTATACAGAATTTGGTTTTTACAGAGCGACACGTTTTGAACGAATGATTGGTCCCTCCACAGTTCCAACAGCGAAATGTGTAACTGGGTTTAGCCACGGCTTCTCCAACCATCTTCGATGCTGCTACTGTGTCGTCTTGATCGAGTTGTTTCCTCGTTGGCGGGCGATAGGCCAAGTCGGTTTCGAGTAATCCTTTACTATCTGGTGGCGGTCGATATTCGTTCATTCTCCACCTTACTTCTTCAATCTGCCGACCGATTATTACTAACTCCTTCAATGTTGTTACTTGGTGCAAAGCCATTCTTTCCAAGTAGAGGGGGTTCAAATTCTTCTTAATGATATTCAACATCTGGTCTTCCGTAGGCATAGTTGGTAAACGGTTAAAATAATTCTTCATAACTGCCACGAATGTACCCATCGACTCTGCATGTCCTTGAGTTCTTCTCTTTATTTCTTCCCAAAGGTGACCCTCATAGTCCAAAGGTGTAAACTCGGCTTTCAATTCTGAGATAAGTTCAGCCCACGTTGTTACTTCTTTCCGTACAGCTCGAAACCAAATCAGTGCTGGTCCTTTAAACAAGTCGTACGCAGCCCTAAAAAGTTCTTCATGAGTAGTATTCCTTGCCAAACTTAACTCCTCTACAGTCTCTAAAAACGCATGGACACTGAGACCTTCCCCATCGCCTGTGAAGTGAATTCCCCAATCTCTTATGGGAGTTTCAGTTCTTCTGATCACGTACTTAGTTCCAGCAACGTCTGACTCCGACTCAACGGTCGTTACAGGCTTCTTTGTATCTTCAGTTGATTCGGTAATCACTGATTGTACTTTACCCTCCTGAGACTTTCCGGGATTCTGGTTTTCAAAGTGGGATTCTGAAACAGGAGGTTGCCCACTCAATTTTTCTTCTAGTTCCTCAAATAATAGAAGGCATTTTGAAATTGCTTCTGACTTCCTCTCCATTTCGATGGTGTCTTTCGTTGTTATCCGGTTTAGTCTATTAATCAAATGTTGAAGACCTGTATCGATTTTATCTATATCCCCGGTAGAACTAGAGGGTGGGAGAACAGAAATCTTGTTTTCAACAGTGGCAATCTTCTCTTCACACACGCTTAATTCTTCCGTAGGAGAAAGGTCAACTACCGGAGCAACATATTTTCCTGCACTCTCTAGTTTAAAGACGGTCCGAAGTCTTTTCCTCATATCTTCTACAGTAGATATTCCAACTATCCCCCGAATCCTTAATTCGTATTCAAGCTCGTCCTTTAACAATCTATCGACCTTCATCTTTATGATTTCAAAAGAACCAAATAAAAATTATACTACTTTTTCTTAGCAGATAAAATAAAAAAATTCAATATTAGGACAAAAAAATAATTTTATTTAAAAATCACTAAATCAATATTAAATTAAGCATCTATCTAATCACTTATGGCCCCACGTTGGGCGCCATTTTGTTACGTTAAAAAAAAATATTAATTGGTTATAAATAAATAAAACAATCGTAACAAAAAAGGTGGTAGCTCAGTGGAGACGGGCGGGTTCTTAAATGACTAGTGATTAAAAAAAATTGAAATAAATTAAGGGGCGCCACGCTATTTATTTTAAGGAAATAGCGAAAACCTAAAGCAATCTGAATAAATAAAATAATTTAAATTTAATAAGTGAAGATTACCTTAAAATCCCGGAGAGGGCTGTACATAAAATACAATTTGCAATTTACACTTATGAACTACTTAATGGTAAGTTAAAAAGAAATTGAACAAAACAAATTAAACTCAAATAAAAAAAACTTTTAATTAACACTATATTTACACTACGATATTAAAAATAAAATTTACTCACAATTTCTGTAGTCAGGCCTGATCAAAATCTAACTCTATCCACACAACTAGAAACAATTTAAACTTATAACTATACAATAAAAAAAAAGCAAGGTTTAACAAAGAAATTAAAAGAAAAATATCTCCAGTCTGTTCTCTTAACTCGCCTGTCTTCTCGTAGCTTTGTTGCCAGCAGCCACTCGGCCTGGCGATTCTCGTCACCGGAATCTCTTCCGTGAACGCCACTATTCTTCAATTCTCTGATCTTTAGCGGTATAGACCACAACTACGTTAATCACTAAAACAGTCTCATTTTATCATCACTCGTCGAACGCTAGCGAACATCTCCTGTCTTTTTTCTTCGTTGTTTCTCAAAAAAACAAATGCCTTAATAACAGCTGTTTTTCAATTAATTACTTCGGTCCCGTCTCTTCTTTTAAAATAAAACATAATTATTTTTATGGCTAAATAAAAAAATATTATATCAATAGAAAACTAATACAAAGCTTTTAAAACAACACATATTTTAATTATATACAAAAATATATTAAGCCCTCTTCGATTATTACTTAATGAGTTTTATTAAGTAAAAAAATTTTTTTTTTGTTTATTTATTTTTCGTTACAATATATTATATATATAAGAGGCTTTTTCCTGACTGACAGAATCAACGCAGAGCAAAAACTACTAATGATAGAAACTTCAAGTTCGGAATTTAGATTTTAAACGCGATGTAGGAAACCACTAAGAAAGAAACTTAAAAAATGTAACCCCTAAGTTCAATTGGCGAAATTGTCGTTTAACTCTAACGGACATCTATTTTTGCACTTCGAGAAAAAAAATATCTAATTTGGACTCACTTTAAAGAACTTGATACGACGAGTTTAACTCGAAAGCCCCTTGAAAAATGAAGCGTTCACAACGAGTAAACAATTTTTTGTTTACGCGGTTTTAGTGAACTCTCTTCATTGGGCGTCTCCCTCTCTTCTACCGAGCCGGCAGCTTCCCCCTCCAACATTCCACCTACCAGAAGCTCCGATTCTACTTAACCTCCTTAACATCAGTTAACATATTATATTATATCAATACCAAGATAATGATTACAGAGTTGATGAAATTGATTGAATAAAAGGCTCACGGGCAAAGCCGCGACGGGGAATGCTAGTAATATATATTGGGGTTCCCGTATAGGTTCAGCGAGTTTTGTGATACTTGAAATAAACTTAATCAACTTTAAAATATAATTTTTCAGAAAAAATAGATATAAATCAAGCATAATCAGAGAAAAATTCCCCCCTCAGTGAAACTTAAGATTTATGCTTCGTATTAGGAGTAAGGTTCGAGATATGCAAACTCAGGAATAGGAGAAAAGGGGTGCTTTAAAATTTATTTGCTGGTTTTTTTTTTTGGTTTTTTTTTTTGGTTTTTTTGTTCCTACGATTTCGTATCCATTGTGGCCTTTTCCATGACGGTACGATCAATAGATCGAAAGTTATAACACATTCAGTGTGGCTGAGAAACCACATGTTTCGGCTGAACGATGTCCTAGTTAATATACAATCAGAAAAAAAAAACGGAGTTTAGATTCTTGTGTAAATACGGGCCTAAAAGGTACGTTTGTGTTTAATTGTATTTTTTTTAAAAACTGATAAAATATTTTATTACTAAATTACGTTTAACGACTCAAAGAGGCAGATAAACATTTGCGAAGTACTAAAAATATATCTGTATAGTACGTTTATTTTTGTATAAACACGTTTTAATAAAAATATAGAAAAAACAATGAATGAGACGCCTCATGCGAAAATTTCGTGAAATTTTTACTTTCACTTACCTATATATGAAAAAATTTCGACTTCCGGTTTTCAATGGAAATACATGTTTTGGGGTCCCTTGAGTCCAAATAACCAAGCCCTGCGAAATGGTCTGTGTGTGTGTGTGGAACAGACTAGCGCTATCTAAAACTATAAACCGTACGAACCTGAAATTGAGTATTTGGTGTATGTATATACCGCGATGTGACAGCAAAAATTTCGTCAAAATTGCTCAAAGGGAGGGGGTACTTTATTTAATAACTTTTCACGTGTTTTTTTTATTTACTCAAAAACGGCTTTAACGATTTTGATAAAACTGGGTATATGATGTATGTATATGCCCGAGATACGACTGTAAAAATTTCATCAAAATTGATCAACCGGAGGGGGGACTTTACTTAATAAATTTTGTACCAATTTCACGTGTACATATTTTTTATTTACTAAAAAACGGCTTTAACGATTTTGAAAAAACTGGGTATTTGATGTATGTATATACCAAATATGTAAAAGCCAACATTTCATCAAAATTGATCCAACTGATGGGGCACTTTATTTCATGACTTTTTTCCAATTTTTACCTTTTTTTCGATTATCTCAAAAACGGCTTTAACGATTTTTATCAAATTCGTCATGTTTAATGAAGATTAGGTTTTCTTTAATATCAGGTTAGCTTTATCATTATTAAAATGTTCTGAGGGGGCTTTTTTTTGGGGGGGGGGCCTTTTTTGTTTGTTTGTTTCTTTCTTATAAAGTACCTTTGTTTTTGTTTACATCGAGAAATTAACTGTCTCTCGTTACGCCTAAAAATAAGAAATGGCTAAATATGAGATATGATAAAAATAAAGAAAACATATAGAGGAAAAAAAAGAAAAATATTCAGTCAACTCATAAAACTCGTTGAGCCCACGCATGCGAAGTACGCCTTTAATGACAGACCATTGTTCATAATTAAAGCAATGTTCATTTGAGAAGTGGCAATTAACAAAACGCATTAATTTCTAATCTAAGTAAGTTGGTAAGTGGAAGTTGTGTGTTGAGCGCACGCACCAGATTTTTTATTTAGCAAATGGTAACAGTTACTACTAAAAGTAACCGGTCGGCATAATCTAAAAAAGACCCCGATATCTTTAAATTAGGTAACGACTTGAGAAATAGAAATATTTTTATAAGCCATGGTAAGACTCCTGAAGAAAGGGAGGAAGGTAGGAAGGCTAATTCATTCTCCTCTTACTAAGTTAAAATTAATTGATGGGACAGCAACTATTGAAGGTTTTTTTTTTTTTTCAAATCATTTTAGGCTAAAAGAAATTGAAAGTTTCTTAAATTCAAGTTCCGGGGTTACTGAAAATTTATTTTTTTTTTCTGAAAAACCCGATCAACATAAAAAGAGAAAAGTTGAGGAGAAATCAGAGCAATATAGATTTAGACCAATAAGCTCTTATGCAAGTTAGATTTCAGAGCCTCTGGATAATCAATGTTAACAAAGTACTTCCTGACCGCCTCGAAACCAATCACAATATAAAAATCTCAGAAAAATAAATACTGTAGGACGTGATGGGAATATAGTAAGAAACGATCAAAAAATTAATCTAACAACCGATGTAAACTTTTTATTTTGCAATATTAATGGATTCAAAAACATGTATAACTTATCGGAAACAGACTTCGAATTATTTGCCAAGTGTTTTATAATATGTCTGGCGGAAACCTGTGGTTAATGTCAAGGGATGTTATTATTCCTTCGCGGTTAAATCTCTACACCCCATTCTGCAGCACTGCCGTGGCAGTAACGTCTATAACTGGGCTCCCGAGCGGTGGACTGATGATGCGTAGAGGGCCAATTTGCCAGCTAAGCAAAATATATCCGTGTGAAAATAAAGTAATGATTAGATTTCTGATAAATTTGGTAATGGGTCTTATCTGACCCATACCATATATTTCATAAATATTGTAGTAATCATTTACAATCTATATAAATAAAGATGAAATTCTGTTTGTTTGTTTGTTTATTTGTTCTTTATAGAAATCCACACCGTTTGTCCTAAATTCACCAAATTTCGCTCAGTGGTTCTTTGATACCAGGTGCGAACACCCGTCCATATTAAAATTGCATAAATTTAGCCAATCTCTGGGTATATTCTTTATTGTTATAGAATTCTTCATGATCTCGCTTTACAATGTTTTTTTTTACGAAATCGATCGTTTGAGTCGAAATAACGGCAAAAAAAATCATTCTATAGAGTTTGAAGAGGCCAACAAGGCCCGGTAAGACGTCGAGTTCTGGGATTTTTAAACTATTTTTTTTTTTAAACATTACAATACGTTTATTTACATGTATGGTGAATTTTTTTTTTAAAAGTGCCTCCTAAGAAGCGAGCTTCAATAGAAGTGAGCTCAGAAGCTAAAAAACAACGTCAAATACGAGCAGCTGAAACTCTCGACGAACATCAAAATAGGATTGAACAACAGAGGCTTAGACAGGCAGAATCGCGGGAAACTGAGTCTGCCCAGGAATACGAGGCCCGCCTTGCGCTACAGAGGCTTGGGCAAGCCGATTTGTGAGAAGCTGAAACTGCAGGCCAATATTTCTGTTTGTTTGTTTGTTCTTTATAGAAATCCATACCGTTTATCCGAAATTCTCCAAATTTCGCTCAGTGTTTCTTTCATACCAGGTGCGAACACCTATCCATATTAAAATTGCGTAACTTCAGTCGATCTTTAGCTGATATTCTTTATCCTAATACAAATCGTAATGATCGCGCTTTACAATCGTTTTTTTACGAAATCGACCGTTTCATTAGAAAAATAAAATTTCCCGGGTGAAACCGGGACATACAGCTAGTAAAATTATATTTCAGAAAAATACTATTTTAAATATTTACAAAAATGATAAGGGTTTGAAGACTTTAATAAAGTATTATTTGAAACCGACTAATATATTTCAGGAATTAGTGAGATTCTGCAGGACTCACTTGATTTATAAATATACAATATTACTGGTCGGGTTTTTTATGATAAAATTATTCAAAAAACGATACAATAAACATTTCAAAAATATAATACTGTATAGGGTAAACCATACAGTTATTGGCAATTTATTTATGTAATTTTGGCATTACTGTTACTAAATGTTAGACCAACGTAGCCCCAATTGATGAAGTGTTCTTGCACAGATTATTCAAGACAGTGTTTTTAACTGAGACTTTTATCGACTCAAACGATTTTGTAAAAACCAATGTAAAGCGAGATCAAAACGATTATTATAAAAATAAAGAATATACCCAGAGATCGGCTGAAGTTATGCAATTTTTATATGGATAGGTGCTCGCACCTGGTATCAAGGAACCACTGAGCGAAATTTAGGACAAACGGTATGGATTTCTATAAAGAACAAACACAATTTCATCTTTATATGCATTGATTATAGCTGTATATCCCGGTTCCACACGGGGAATTTCATTTGTCTAAAGAAACGGTCGATTTCGTAGAAAAAAACATTGCAAAGTGAGATCATTATGATTTTTATAACAATAAAGAATATCAGCTGAAGATCGGCTGAAGTTACGCTATTTTAATATGGACAGGTGTTCGCACCTGGTATCATATAACCACTGAGCGAAATTTGGAGAATTTAGGACAAACGGTGTGGAGTTCTATAAAGAACAAACAAACAAACAGAATTTCAACTTTATTTATATAGATTATTAAAAGAATTTTTAACTTTTCATTTATATGTGAAACATTTTATATATATACTTAATCTGGTGGTGAGTCCCCCAACATTTATTTTATTTTATTAATACTTAGTGAAATAATTTTAGAATAATTATAATTATACCTTAATAGATAATTTTACAGCACTGATGATGCCCCAAGAGGCGAAAATTTGGCGTTTATATATATATATATATATATATATATATATATATATATATATATATATATATATATACATACATACATGGACGTCACCAACACCAAATTATTGTGGGGGGGGGCTCAATATTTTCCTAGATAGGGTAGGAAGAAATTCGTGGGGCTAAATATTGAAATAATAACCCCTAAAAACAACTGTTGGGGCAATTAAATTCATCCTCCGACGCTGTATTTTAAAGGAATTTATAGTCTCTTAAAACTTGTCAATTTATGCCACAGTTATACATTAAAATAGGGAATTGTTTAGGCTTAATGTTGAAGGATGTGGGGGATAAATAAAATTTCTGAATTTTATCAAAGTTTTTCTTCTGATTCTAATCCCACTAATTTCATTGATTTCCATTAAATTCTATAAGCTCCATCAAATTGAAGGGAAATAGGATCAAGCTGCTTTGTTTAAAAAAGAAATGTAGAGCAATAAGACAAAACAGTTCGAGCTGAGATAAAAAATATATAATTCATCAAATATACAATACGCCTGACTAGCTTTTAATAAGTTTGCTGAAATTAACTAATATTTTATATTTATATTTTATTGGTTAAACTCGGATAAATTCGTAAAATCGCACTTTTATTTAATTTTTTACATTGGGACCTCTCCTGCCAAAATATTGGGGGGGACAGTCCCCTCCTGTCAAAATATTGGGGGGGACGCGTCCCCCCTGCCCTCCCCTCCCCGGCGGTGACGCCCTTGTAAATATATATGTGAATTTGAGACTATTGAGGCCTTTTTTTTTCTACTAAAAACGATACAATAAAAATTTCAAAAATATAATGCTATATAGGGTAAAACATACAGTTATTGGCACCCCAACTTTAACTTAAAGAAATAGGTAAACAAGTCCTAATTTTATTACAAGATATACAAGAGTCTAATTTTTGGAGGGTCTTCTAAGTCATCTATGAAGCAAGACTTTAACAAACTAGCCATAGGGAATATTTCACAATTAAATCCACAGGGTGCCAATAACTAGATTTGGCACTTTTAACAATAAATATTGCCATATTGTAAAGCTATTGAACTTTTGACCCAAAAAAACCTCTTGAGTCTTTATAAGGAAAAATAAAGAGGAGTTATAGGAAGATTCAATTTGATACCTTCATAAGGAGTATTTTTCTTAATGTCACCACTGAAATTTAGTCTTAAGGGTGCCAATAACTGTACGGTTTACCCTATATATATATATATATATATATATATATATATATATATATATATAAGGTACGTATAGTCAAGGCTAGTTCCTAATATTTTTCTTGAGTGATATTTGAAGAAACAATCTCCCTGAAGCAGCGAAACTTACAAAATTCACACATATAACACGTTGAACTTTTTTTTTTATGCACAGCGCCTACGCGACACTGTCCTTGAGATTTCAATTTTGTTTCACTAGTGATAATTTTAAATAATTTATGCCTTTTGGGATCTTTTGATAACATCCGTGGTCACTTCTGCAAAACGTAGCGGATGTACCTGGTACAGGATCATCTGTATTGACAGAAAGAGCTTCGTTAATCCATTCCTTTGGATTTCATCTGCATATATCTGCGATAAATCATCTGCATATACATCACTTTCACTATTAGAATTCATTGTCTTTAAATAACAAAATTTAAATAAATTTATACTGCTTTAAAAAGTATTAGAAAAATTCGAGTTGTTCTGAGAATACAAACTCTACGAACTCTTATGGCTTGATGAATTTAAACTAAACGAAAAGTAGAAAACAAAATATTATAAGACCTGTAAAAAAAAAACGTGCAACACACAACTTTCACTTACCAACTTAATTAGATAAGAAATTGACGTGTTTTTTTAATAGCCACTTCTCAAAGTCACACATTTTTTCATGTAACGAGAGACAGTTAATTTCTCCATATAAACAAAAACAAATGTACTTTGTAGGAAAACAAAAAAGGCCCCTTCCCCATATGAGCCCCTCAGAAAATTTTCATAACGGTAAAGCTTACTTGATATTAAAGAACACCTAATGTTCATTAAACATGACGAATTTGATCAAAATCATTAAAGCCGTTTTTAAGATAAAAAATCTGGTGCGATGCGCGCAACATACAACTTTCACTTACGAACTTACTTGGATTAGAAATCGACGTGTTTCTATAATATGTAAACGCCATTCCTCAACTTCACACATTTTTCCACATTAAAGTATACTCGTATACTTATATTTGTAGATCTCCATAAGTTATAGAGTATCTGTATAGCAGAATTTGGTAATTCTCCGAGTTTGGTCAAAATCATTAAAGCCGTTCTTGAGTAAACAAAAAAAAAACACGTGATAATGAGACAACAGTTATTAAGTAAAGTGCCCCCTCCGTTCAACCAATTTTGATGAAATTTCGGCTGTCGCATCACGGTCATATACATACATCAAAAACCAAGTTTGATTAAAATGGTTAAATCCGTTTTTGAGTAAATAAAAAAAAACACGTGAAAATGGGACAACGTTTATTAAGTAAAGTGACCCCCCCCCCCAAATCATCAATTTTGATGAAATTTTTACTGTCGCATCGCGGGCATATAGATACACCAAATACCGAGTTTAATCAAAATCGTTAGAGCCGTTTTTGAGAAAATCGAAAAAAACCTAAAAATTAGACAAAATTCTTTAAATAAAGTACCCCCTCCGTTTGAGAAATTTTTGCTGTCTCATCGCGGGCATATACATACACTAAATACCCAATTTCAGGTCTGTGCGGTTTATAGTTTTTGAGCTAGTCTGTTCACATACACACACACACACACACACAGACACACACACATACCATTTCACGGGACTTGGTTATTTTGACTCAGGGGACCCCAAAACGTGTATTTCCGTTGAAAACCGGAAGTCGAAAATTTTCATGATCGCAATACTTCCACTTACTATATATTTCATATATAGGTAAGTGAAAGTAAAAAGAGTTAAAAATTGGAAAAAAGTTATGAAATAAAGTGCCCTTCCGTCTGACCAATTTTGATGAAGTCTTGGCTGTCACATCTTTGGTATATACATACACGAAATACCCAATTTGATCAAAATCGTTATAGACGTTTTTGAGTAAAAAAAAAAAAAAAAATACATGATATTGAGAAAATATTCATTAAGTAAAGTGCCCCCTCCTATTGATCAATTTTGATGAAATTTTGACTGTCACAGCGCGGGCATATACAAACACCAAATACCGAGTTTGATCAAAATCGTTAAAGCCGTTTTTGAGTAAAAAAAAAAAAAAAAAATACATGATATTGAGAAAATATTCATTAAGTAAAGTGCCCCCTCCTATTGATCAATTTTGATGAAGTTTTGACTGTCACAGCGCGGGCATATACAAACACCAAATACCGAGTTTGGTCAAAATCGTTAAAGCCGTTTTTGAGTAAATAAAAAAAAAACTCGCGAAAATGGGACATTTATTAAGTAAAGTGCCCCCTCCGTTCAAATAATTTTGATGAAATGTTGGCTATCACATCTTTGGCATATAAATACATCAAATACCAAGTTTAATAAAAATCGTTAGAGCCGTTTTTGAGAAAATCGAAAAAAACCTAAAAATTAGACAAAATTCTTTAAATAAAGTACCCCCTCCGTTTGACCAATTTTGATGAAATTTTTGATGTCACATCGCGGGCTTATACATGCACCAAATACCCAATTCCAGGTCTGTGCGGTTTATAGTTTTTGAGCTAGCCTGTTTACACACACACACACACACACACACACACACACACACACACACACACACACACAGACCATTTTGCGGGACTTGGTTAATTGGATTCAGGGGACCCCAAAACGTGTATTTCCGTTGAAAACCGGAAGTCGAAATTTTTCACGATCGCAATACTTACACTTACTATATATTTCATATATGGGTAAGTGAAAGTAAA
The DNA here is from genome assembly GCA_911387785.2 of Aelia acuminata. Classification (NCBI taxonomy): domain Eukaryota; kingdom Metazoa; phylum Arthropoda; class Insecta; order Hemiptera; family Pentatomidae; genus Aelia; species Aelia acuminata. The sequence goes on from OU426978.1 coordinate 5,158,934, forward strand.
AATAAACGTTTTGACAAATATTTATTAAAAGGAAAGAATTAGTGGGACTCGAGACGACAAATACTTCGTCAAACACATAATAAACCAAGTTCGGAAATATAAACCTAGCATAAGTGAAATTTGAAAGAGAAGCAAACAATTTTTTTTATTTATGATGACTTTTATGTTATGTGTAATGTGTTCCTGTCAAATCCATATATTTGATAAAATATTATTCTTCCCTTGTGTTACTTAAAATTGCTTATTTTAAACGGGTACTAACCCCTGGCCCGGTGGGGCAACTAATCCTCGTAAAGATCGCATTGCGCATAAATAAACCCAAGAGTTCTTAACTTAAAATACCTTGAAATCAGAAATGACCGTCACACTTGACAGATATCTTCCTTGATAATAACAACTGAACTGTTCGATGAAATATTGACCTCTTTTAAGTTAGTGGAATGTTATTCGACTTTGTTTGTCTTTATCCGAAGTAGTGACATATTATTGATATCAAGGCCGAGAAACAGTCGAATAGTCTGAATAATAAATAAAGCGAGGTTTAGTTACGAAGGGATTTGTTCGGTTTAGTTGGCAGTACCTCGATGTATGGGATTGAACGCACCGCTCTCTATCGATCAATAATAAATGCGACACGTGTTGACCTCGATCTATTCCGTAATATACTTGAATTATTCCGCGTGTACACAATTGTACAGTGCTACTAAACTAACCTTTTTTTGATCTGTTGACCCACTAAAATTATTAAACACATTTTTTGGTATTGCCATTTCAGATGTATGTTTGTCACTAACCTTGGGTAAACCAACGTCCTGAAATAATCTTAGGCTTTGCAAAATATCCTAAAAGCGATACGGAAACATCGAAATTTAAAACTCACTTATCTCGTATACTAAAAAACGTACAAATACTGTCAAAAAGCTCTTGAGAAGTCTAATAACTAAAATTAGTATCTAAAATTTTACTTCCAGACTGAAGATCTATTATCCTTCAGTATAATTGTAATAATTTTCACCCTGTAATATAGACGTTGATGACCGCACTAGAGTTTTACGCCACTAAATAAAACCAACCAACCACATACAAACATTGGCGGATCCAGGGGGGGGGGCTGTGGGGGCTGCAGCCCCTCCCTTTGGAAAATGTTTCGTCATTTAAAGATAGAATTTGACTTTCCTTAATGTAAGGAAGCAAGTTAAAGAACAAATAATGAGCAGAACAAGTAGAATTTTAGTTGTGGGAAAGGAACATAAAGGTAAAAAAGCTGATTAGCAGATCCAAATGAAGGGCTGTGGGGCTGCAGCCCCCCCCTTTACGATCGGCTGGATCCGCCCATGCATACAAATCACATATATTATTTCTCAAAGCCTTTTTTTTTTGTCGGTACGCCATAACTTAATAATTCGTCATATTTCAAGAATTAGGCATCATTTTAAAGCTTTCCTTAACGACTACACCGGAAAAATATGAAAATTACTCATGTCGCCTCCGATTGCGAGTTATAAGCACTAAATCGCGGTTTTTGCGAGAAAAATAGTCGTAGAGGTTTCCAAATTGGGTCAATTTTTTCAGGTTTTGAAGGAGAACATTTTCGCTCATATAATTTTCAATTAACACCATCTTTTGCGAGTTGTAAGCGAAAAACTGCTATTCTCAGCGAAAATGGAAAAGGGCTTTTTCGAAGGTGTAATTTTTTTAATTTTGTCGAGACAAAAATTTTTGATTATATACACTTTTCCGATTGTCGCCGTCGATTGCGAGTTACAAGCGAAAACGTGCGACTTCAGTAAATAGGATCTACGCACTCGCTTTTCGCGAAACCAATATGTGTATTTACATAAGTATGTGGCGTTTTCCAGGGTGCGCTATCACCGTGACATCTATGTATGTGTAAAACAAACCCACCAACAATCACAGATGGCCATATCGTAATTTCAAACATAGTTTTCAAAGAGGTCCTGTGAATACTATGCAAATATAAAGGAAAGTAATTTGGATCTTCGTCTCTACTACTGTTTATTATATTTTGTACATTACAAACGTTTCGACCTCCAGGGCCGTCTTCAGTGTCTAAAAATTACATAAATTAATGTTTGGTTAGTCAACTTTTTAAAAATTAATAAAAGATATGTATAACAAGGAGTTTTAATTCTTCTTTAATTACTGCATCATCCTAATCATATTACTGCCTTCCCAGTAGTTAACCCTAAACGTACCAACGAGGTTTAACAAGGATGTATATATGTATTCTAAGTATAATAACTGTCAACTTAAACATATTTACAAGCAGGCCAGTGACTGTGTTGTCTAGTACGACGAAGTAGGCCAGTGTTATTAAGTGTAAGTTTAAACAATACAGCCAACATTCCATAATATACATGAATTGTCGAAACAAACCAAGCATTATAAAAATAGCTACCATACTAGTTAATTGAAAACATATAATAGATAAATTCCAATAGATTACTAATAAATATTAATAAATACTAACTTTTTTAAAATAAAAACCATATGAAATTAAATATATCTATCTACACACACACACAAGCACATCATATATACATTTCTATGCAGGTTAATCATAAACTTCTACTTCAACAACAAAAATTAAAATATTCAATATAACAATGAAAACCATAATTTAGTATTTTTAATTTGCTTATTTCAACATCACATTAGTTATCACTCCTATCTTATTTTATTTTTTGTAATATTTCTGCATATGCTTGATGTAAATTATTTGTGTCTGTACGAAAATTAACCGCCTTATCCAGATTTTGAGAAATTATCATTGACTCTATTATTTTTCTCTTCGAGCCGTTACTAAATTAACTATGCAAATATGTAAATATCTTAAACTTATGTTTCAAAATATAAATAATCTACAATTTAAACACATCTATTCATTACTTCAACCCTCACCTCTGCCTATGACGCACAATGCGATACTAAATATAAGATGTGTAGGTACTTTAATTAAGTTGGATTTAAGTGGGTTATAATGAGAGTGCTTCGCATGGGTCAGCTGTAAAACTTAATAATTATGCAACATATACACCGCAGAAATAAATGCTGTATCAGCAGCACTTCATTTTTGTATGTCAATAATTCGTCAGAATGTAGTTATCATCGCAGACTCTTTAAGCGCTCTTAAAGGTGTTACGTTAAAAAAATATTAATTGGTTATAAATAAATAAAACAATCGTAACAAAAAAAGTGGTAGCTCAGTGGAGACGGGCGGGTTCTTAAATGACTAGTGATTAAAAAAAAAAAAAATAAATAAATTAAGGGGCGCCACGCTATTTATTTTAAGGAAATAGCGAAAACCTAAAGGAATCTGAATAAAAAAAATAATTTAAATTTAATAAGTGAAAGATTACCCTAAAATCTCGGAGAGGGCTGTACATAAGATTCAATTTGCAATTTACACTTATGAACTACTTAATGGTAAGTTAAAAAGAAATAGAACAAAACAAATTAAACTCAAATAAAAGAAACTTTTAGTTAACACTATATTTACACAACGATATTAAAAATAAAATTTACTCACAATTTCTGTAGTCAGGCCTGATCAAAATCTAACTCTATTCACACAACTAGAAACAATTTAAACTTATAACTAGAGCTCGGATTCCCGTGCAATTGCATCTTTTTTTTGGAAAGTCAGAATAAAGCGAATTCAAGTTACTTATCCGAATCAAGCCTAATGGTTTGTTTTAATGAAGTTTTATACTGCACGAAATTGCACGTTTTGGGGTTTACTGCACGAAATTGCACGTTTTGGGGGTTACTGCACGAAATTGCACGTTTTGAAGTTTTATTGCAAGAAATTTCATTACTTGAAGAAAAAAAAATGATTACAAATTTTAATTTTCTTAAATACGCATAAAAAAATTAGGGAATTAGGAATAGGAAAATAAAAATAACAGAAAGGAAACATAGGGAAAAAATAAAGGGAACTTGAGAGATGTAAACAAACACAAACCTCCAATTTCCAAGAACTAAGGGCTCAGTAGTTCCTGGATGTTTACATTTTGTTTCTTAATTCTCATCGTTCTGTCACTATCAATCTTGCTTCTGTCGAGTATATTGTTACTTAAAATGCCAAAAATTGGAGGTGTGTCTTCGAAAATTGCGGGATGGATTGAAAAATATCCTGACTTAAAAGGGATGGTAGTGTAGTGTTTTGCAAAACTTGTGATAAAAATATTGGATGTGAGAGGAATTACAAATTGATGCCCTCTGCAGCACAAGTAGGTACCTAATTATTTTTTAACCATAGAACGGTAACAGGGGTAGTGCGTGTCATCAGAGTGATTTAAAAATAAGCCTACGCACCGGATATTGCATCTAGTAATTACATAATTTGAGTAGTATCTTTCCTTTATAAGATATCCTTTTTTCCAATATAATTGCAGCTCACACGCGAGTGTTTTACTCTTTAATCCACATCTTGTCCGGAAATATTTTCAAAAATAGAATTGGAAGAAAATGAGCAATCAATTATCAATTCAATTATCAATTACCGGAAATATTTTCAAAAATAGAATTGGAAGAAAATGAGCAATCAATTATCAAATTAAAAACCATTTTTATGAATCCAACCATTCAATCTGATTTGGCATTTATTAGATCGAATTTAGCAGCTTTGACGGTTGCTCTTACGGAACCAGAAGAGAAAAATCATTCTCTATTGGAAAACCATAGGAACAATCAAGAGCGAAAAAGGAATTATCATTTACGAGAAAATTCGAAAAATTTTATAAAAAAAATCGTGAATACAAGCTATTAAAAAATTGTAATGATTGCCTGAACGGAAATTCAGTCAGTGTTGAATTGAAGGAGATCTCTAGTTTCTGAGTCGCTATAAATATTGTCCTTTAACGATTGTAGCAGTTAAGATATATTTTTCTAAATTGAAAGAAAGTTTAAGTGACAGGAGGCACTGTTTTACGGGAAAAAAATTAGAAATTATTTATTTATAAACTTTGATTAAAAAAATAATCAATTATAGTTACATTTCTAATGTATTCCATTAATTTTTCTTTACTAATGAAAAAATCACTATTTTACCAAAATCTATTTTAAAACCAATATTTTAAAAATAAAAGATTTTACTTCAATTTACTCTCCGCTACTTATTTGTTTAAAAGTAGCTATATATTGTTCACATCAATACTTTAATTCATGATTTTCAAGCAATAATTTTTTTTGCACGTTTTAAAGTTTTTATTGCACGGTTTTGCACGTTTTTAAGTTTTTATTGCACGTTTTCAAATTTTTACTGCACGGAATTCCGAGCTTTACTTATAACTATACAATAAAAATAAAAAAAAAGCAAGGTTTAACAAAGAAATTAAAAGAAAAATATCTCCAGTCTGTTCTCTTAACTCGCCTGTCTTCTCGTAGCTTTGTTGCCAGCAGCCACTCGGCTTGGCGATTCTCGTCACCGGAATCTCTTTCGTGAACGCCACTATTCTTCAATTCTCTGATATTTAGCGATATAGACCACAACTACGTTAATCACTAAAACAGTCTCATTTTATCATCACTCGTCCAACGCTAGCGAACATCTCCTGTATTTTCCTTCGTTCTTTGTTCAAAAAAACAAATGCCTTAATAACAGCTGTTTTTCAATTAATTACTTCGGTCCCGTCTCTTCTTTTAAAATAAAACATAATTATTTTTATAGCTAAATAAAAAAAATATTATATCAATAAAAAACTAATACAAAGCTTTTAAAACATCACATATTTTAATTATATAAAAAAATATATTAAGCCCTCTTCGATTATTACTTAATGAGTTTTATTAAATAAAAAATTTTTTTTTGTTTATTTATTTTTCGTTACAAAGGCCTAGTTAATATGTATCCGAAACACCCGAAAATATCTCGCATACACTCCTACATAACTTAGGAATGTCTATTCAAATTGTTTGGGTTCCGAGTCACTTGGGAACGAGCTTGCCGACCGAGCTGCTAAGGAAACGCTCACGCATCCCGGACCTGGTCAAACTGTTTTGACTCCGTCAGATCTTAGCAAGCCCCTCGATAAGGAAATTAAAGTTGCGGGATGAAAGCCCACCAAGTAAATTAAAAGTTATCAAGAAAAAACATCCGTTAGAAAATGCCATTAAATATAACGATTATAGCGGCCTGATATTGATGTGACATGACGGCGCTGGGAGGCAACAGTACCCGCAACACACAGTCAACCGTTCTTTATCTTTGGGTCCGCAAAACTCGAAAAACAACAATCGATTCATTGACTTTAATTTTTTATATATTCTCGAAATAGTGTTTTCGTATACTTTTTATTCCAAATTTCCCTCGGGAAGGGGCAATCAGATAAAAAAAAAATTGGAAAATACAAATGGATCAGAAATGATTCCATGTGTTAAAAATCTGGTGCGTGCGCGCAACACACAACTTTCACTTACCAACTTACTTAGATTAGAAATTGACGTCTTTGGCTAATTATCATTTCCCAAAGTCACACATTTTTCTACATTCATATCTTATTTTTGTTAATCGTTAAAGCCGTTTTTGAGTAAATAAAAAAACCCGTGAAAATGATACAAAATTTATTAAGTAAAGTCCCCCCTCCCGTAGATCAAGTTTGATGAACTTTTTACAGTCATATCTCGGGCATATAAATACATCAAATACCAAGTTTGATCAAAATCTTTAAAACCGTTTTTGAGTAAATAAAAAAAACATGTGAAAATGGTACAAACTTTATTAAGTAAAGTCCCCCCTCCCGTAGATCAATTTTGATGAAATTTTTACAGTCACATCTCGGGCATATAATTACATCAAATACCAAGTTTGATCAAAATCGTTAAACCCGTTTTTGAGAAAATCGAAAAAAACGTAAAAAGTTATCAAATAAAGTACCCCCTCCCTTTGAGCAATTTTGAAGAAATTTTTGCTGTCACATCGCGGGCATATACCTACACCAAATACCCAATTTCAGGTTCCCACGGTTTATAGTTTTTGAGCTAGTCTGTTCACATACACACACACACACACACACACACACACACACACACACACACACAGACCATTTCGCGGGACTTGGTTATTTCGACTCAGGGGACCCCAAAACGTGTATTTCCGTTGAAAACCGGAAGTCGAAAATTTTCACGATCGCAATACTTCCACTTACTATATATTTCATATATAGGTAAGTGAAAGTAAAAAAGTAAGAGTGGTATTATGGGTGAACATTTCATTTTTTAACCGACTTCGAAAAAGGAGGTTACTCAATTCGATAAGCATGTGCCTTTTTTTTTTTCTATGTATGTCCACCGATTACTCCGAGTTGGGTGGACCAATTGGAACGAAACCTTTTGCATCTTGTAGAGTATTTTTCCAAGGTGGTCCCATTAAAAAACTTTTTTGTGTTCTTAATTTATTTAAGAAGTTATTGAGAAAAAACATGAAAATATTATTAAATTAAAATATTAAATACTAAGTTCAAAACATCACAAGCTTTTCGGAGGCGGCGCAAAATAGAAAATCTGTAAAGAGTTCTAAGATTTTCATAATTTTTAGTGTTAACAATTTTAAATTTTGCGCCGCCTCCGAAAAGCTTATGATGTATTGAACATGGTATTTAATATTTTAATTTAATAATTTTTATTAACAGTTAGTATGTATTCGTACTAATCACAATAAAATGACCCGTTTTAATGCATTTTTCCGCTTTTCATACCATTTTCAGTTTTGTTGCGTATTCATAAAAATCAGAAGGTAATTATTTCATTCTTTTCAGTGCAGTTATTTTTACTTGTTCCTAGTTTTCGAAGTCGGTTTATTTTTTTTACTTTCACTTACCTATATATAAAATATATAGTAAGTGGAAGTATTGCGATCGTGAAAAATTTCGACTTCCGGTTTTCAACGGAAATACACGTTTTGGGGTCCCCTGAGTCCAATTGACCAAGTCCCGCGAAATGGTCTGTGTGTGTGTGCGTGTGTCTGTGTGTGTGTGTGTGTGTGTGAACAGACTAGCTCAAAAACTATAAACCGCGCGAACCTGAAATTGGGTATTTAGTGTATGTATATGCCCGCGATGTGACAGCAAAAATTTCATCAAAATTGCTCAAGGGGAGGGGGTACTTTATTTAATAACTTTTTAAGTTTTTTTCGATTTTCTCAAAAACGGCTCTAACGATTTTGATTAAACAGAGTATTTGATTTATTCATATGCCCGAGATATGACTGTAAAAATTTCATCAAAATTTATCAACCGGAGGGGGGACTTTACTTGATAAATTTTGTATCATTTTCATGGGTTTTTTTATTTACTCAAAAACGGTTTTAACGATTTTGATCAAACTTGGTATTTGATGTATTTATATGCCCGAGATGTGACTGTAAAAATTTCATCAAAATTGATCTACGGGAGGGGGGACTTTACTTAATAAATTTTGTATCATTTTCACGGGTTTTTTTATTTACTAAAAAACGGCTTTAACGATTAACAAAAATAAGATATGAATGTAGAAAAATGTGTGACTTTGGGAAATGATATTTAGCAAAACACGTCAATTTCTAATCTAAGTAAGTTGGTAAGTGAAAGTTGTGTGTTGCGCGCACGCACCAGATATTTTTTTTTTTTATAAAATGTTTTTTATTTATAATAAAAAGTTGAATAAATCTAAAATTTTACATAAAACATACTTTATCATCTGGTATACATATAGTGCCAATATTATCAACCTAGGCCTACTTCTTAAATTGTTAATTTTTTTTTACTTTCACTTACCTATATATGTAATATATAGTAAGTGGAAGTATTGCGATCGTGAAAAATTTCGACTTCCGGTTTTCAACGGAAATACACGTTTTGGGGTCCCCTGAGTCGAAATGACCAAGTCCCGCGAAATGGTCTGTGTGTGTGTGTGTCTGTGTGTGTGTGTGTGTGTGTGTGTGTGTGTATGTGAACAGACTAGCTCAAGAACTATAAACCGTGCGAACCTGAAATTGGGTATTTAGTGTAGGTATATGCCCGCGATGTGACAGCATAAATTTCATCAAAATTACTTAAAGGGAGGGGGTACTTTACTTAATAACTTTTTAGGTTTTTTTCAATTTTCTCAAAAACGGCTCTAACGATTTTGATTAAACTGAGTATTTCATCTATTTATATGCCCGAGATATGACCGTAAAAATTTCATCAAAATTGATTAACCGGAGGGGGGACTTTACTTAATAAATTTTGTAACATTTTCACGTGTTTTTTTTATTTACTCTAAATCGGCTTTAACGATTTTGATCAAACTGGGTATTTGATGTATTTATATGCCCGAGATATGACTGTAAAAATTTCATCAAAATTGATTAACCGGAGGGGGGACTTTACTAATTAAATTTTGTAACATTTTCACGTGTTTTTTTTATTTACTCTAAATCGGCTTTAACGATTTTGATCAAACTGGGTATTTGATGTATTTATATGCCCGAGATATGACTGTAAAAATTTCATCAAAATTGATTAACCGGAGGGGGGACTTTACTTAATAAATTTTGTAACATTTTCACGTGTTTTTTTATTTTCTCAAAAACGGCTCTAACGATTTTGATTAAACTTAGTATTTGATCTATTTATATGCCCGAGATATGTCTGTAAAAATTTCATCAAAATTGATCAACCGCAGGGGGCACTTTACTTAATAAATTTTGTATCATTTTTACGTGTTTTTTTTATTTACTCAAAAACGGCTTTCAATATTGTGACCAAACTGGGTATTTGATGTATGTATATGCCAAATATGTGATAGCCAACATTTCATCAAAATTTATCAACCGAAGGGGGGCTTTACTTAATAAATTTTGTATCATTTTCACGGGATTTTTTATTTACTCAAAAACGGCTTTAACGATTAATAAAAATAAGATATGAATGTAGAAAAATGTGTGACTTTGGGAAATGATATTTAACAAAACACGTCAATTTCTTCTCTAAGTAAGTTGGTAAGTGAAAGTTGTGTGTTGCGCGCACGCACCAGATTTTTTACTATCATATACGTTTTCTAGATTAATGACACCCATAATACCGCCTTTGCCTCTATTTAAAAAAAATTGAAGGAATTAAAATTATATATATTTTTACTTTCACTTACCTATATATGAAATATATAGTAAGTGGAAGTATTGCGATCGTGAAAATTTTCGACTTCCGGTTTTCAACGGAAATACACGTTTTGGGACCCCCTGAGTCGAAATAACCAAGTCCCGCGAAATGGTCTGTGTGTGTGTGTGTGTGTATGTGAACAGACTAGCTCAAAAACTATAAACCGTGGGAACCTGAAATTGGGTATTTAGTGTAGGTATATGCCCGCGATGTGACAGCAAAAATTTCATCAAAATTGCTCAAAGGGAGGGGGGTACTTTATTTAATAACTTTTTACGTTTTTTTCGATTTTCTCAAAAACCGCTCTAACGATTTTGATTAAACTGAGTATTTGATCGATATATATGCCCGAAATATGACTGTAAAAATTTCATCAAAATTGATTAACCGAAGGGGGTACTTTACTTAATTGATTTTGTATCATTTTCACGTGTTTTTTTTTATTTACTCAAAAACGGTTTTAACGATTTTGATCAAACTTGGTATTTGATGTATGTATATGCCCGAGATGTGACTGTAAAAATTTCATCAAAATTGATCTACGGGAGGGGGGACTTTACTTAATAAATTTTGTACCATTTTCACATGTTTTTTTTATTTACTCAAAAACGTTTTTAACGGTTTTTGATCAAACTTGGTATTTGATGTATTTATATGCCCGAGATATGACTGTAAAAATTTCATCAAAATTGATCTACGGGAGGGGGGCTTTACTTAATAAATTTTGTATCATTTTCACAGGTTTTTTTATTTACTCAAAAACGGCTTTAACGATTAACAAAAATAAGATATGAATGTAGAAAAATGTGTGACTTTGGGAAATGATTATTAGCAAAACACGTCAATTTCTAATCTAAGTAAGTTGGTAAGTGAAATTTGTGTGTTGCGCGCACGCACCAGATTGTTTTTCAATGATCTCAAAAACGGCTTTAACGATTTCTATCAAATTCGTCATGTTTAATGAAAATTATGTGTTCTTTTTTATCAATGATGACAAACCATTGTTCATAATTTAATTCATTCATTCATTCATTCATAAATTCATTCATAATTAAAGCCGTTCTGTTCATTTGAGAAATGACAATTAACAAAACGCATTAAGTTCTAATCTAAGTAAGTTGGTAAGTGAAAGTTGTGTGTTGCGCGCACGCACCAGATTTTTTTTTTTATACTTCTGTTATTTTTCTGTGGTATGAACGACAAATTATTACTTCTTATGCTTTCGGCTATGTGATTTAACGCGTTCACGCCGAGACTGTAAATTCACGCTCATCGCCCATTGGGGGCTGAACTTAATGCTTTTCTCTCTAACCGACGGGGGTATTGCAGTATTGGTAATCCAACAATAATAAAATGAACAATTAAAAATACTATCCCAATAGTTATGTTTATAATACGATATTAATTATAATTGTTATTGAAAATTGGATATATAAATATAAATATTAAAAAATCTGGTGCGTGCTCGCAACACACAACTTTTACTTACCAACTTACTTAGATTAGAAATTAATGCGTTTTGTTAATTGCCACTTCTCAAATGAACAGAACGGCTTTAATTATGAACAATGGTCTGTCATTAAAGGCGTACTCCGAAAGCGTGGGCTCAACGAGTTTTATGAGTTGACTGAATATTTTTCTTTTTTTCTCCTCTTTATGTTTTCTTTATTTTTATCATGTCTCATATTTAGCCATTTCTTATTTTTAGGCGTAACGAGAGACAGTTAATTTCTCTATGTAAACAACAAAAACAGAGGTACTTTATAAGAAAGAAGCCCCCCCCCCCCAAAAAAAAGCCCCCTCAGAACATTTTAATAATGATAAAGCTTACCTGATATTAAAGAAAACATAATTTTCATTAAACATGACGAATTTGATAAAAATCGTTAAAGCCGTTTTTGATAATCGAAAAAAAGGTAAAAATTGGAAAAAAAAGTCATGAAATAAAGTGCCCCCTCAGTTGGACCAATTTTGATGAAATGTTGGCTTTTACATATTTGGTATATACATACATCAAATACCCAGTTTCTTCAAAATCGTTAAAGCCGTTTTTGAGTAAATAAAAAATATTTACACGTGATATTGGTACAAAATTTATTAAGTAAAGTCCCCCCTCCGGTTGATCAATTTTGATGAAATTTTTACAGTCGTATCTCGGGCATATACATACATCATATACCCAGTTTGATCAAAATCGTTGAAGCCGTTTTTGAGTAAATAAAAAAAACACGTGAAAATGATACAAAATTTATTAAGTAAAGTCCCCCCTCCGGTTAATCAATTTTGATGAAATTTTTACAGCCATATTTCGGGCATATAAGTAGATCAAATAATCAGTTTAATCAAAATCGTTAGAGCCATTTTTGAGAAAATCGAAAAAAACCTAAAAAGTTGTTAAGTAAAGTACCCCCTCCCTTTAAGTAATTTTGATGAAATTTACGCTGTCACATCGCGGGCATATACATACACTAAATACCCAATTTCAGGTTCGCGCGGTTTATAGTTTTTGAGCTAGTCTGTTCACACACACACACACACACACACACACACACACACACACACACACACACACACACACACACACACACACACACACACACACACACACACACACACACACACACACACACAGACCATTTCGCGGGACTTGGTCATTTGGACTCAGAGGACCCCAAAACGTGTATTTCCGTTGAAAACCGGAAGTCGAATTTTTTCACGATCGCAATACTTCCACTTACTATATATTTCATATATAGGTAAGTGAAAGTAAAAATGGAATTTTCTAATCTAAGTAAGTTGGTAAGTGAAAGTTGTGTGTTGCGCGATTGGCAAAAGATTTTTTTTTTAGTGATTTCGACATCATCTGAGAAGCCGACTCCTGTCCAGGGCGACAAAGGTGCTCCTCTACAAGACGCTTATCCGGCCAGTAAATGACCTACGGATCGGAGACATGGACCATTACGAAGACAGACGAGTTGGCTCTACAAGTCCACGAACGAAGTCCGTGGAGTGGCGAGTGGCGCCGCACAGTGGTACAACCTGGGAAAAAACCTCATAAATGAAAGTAGCCCAAACCTAATTTTTTCTTGGTTTTCGAATACTTGAATATTTGTAGAACAATGGAAAGAATATATATTTTTAACTAGTTCAAAATTAAAATGTGTGTGTACAAGTAAATTTGGACTTTTTAATGATTGAAAAAATCGTACTTTTCTACCAACATAAAAAAAAATTTCTACTCTGTATAAGATTTACAACAAAATATTCCCCAATACATCAGGAGTGTGTCATCTGTATGTGCACTGTTATGGACTAAACATTTTTAAATAATGTCAATAGGAAGAAAAGAAATTAATTTTCGAAATCGTTGCTGAAATAAGTATGTTTTTTGAATTTGTTGGTTTATAAAACGCTTGCGTTACGGTCGCAATGGTTTAATATGTAACTGTATGTAGTAGAGGAACTGTGGTAAAATTTTCAGCGCCAACTTCGGCCAACTTTGGGATTTATAAGGATTTAAACCTTTCGTTACGGTGCGAGTTGTGAAGGCGGATGACCTTGGGGAGGAACTATTAGTTAAGAAAAATCTTCCTATAGGTCTCTAATGGAGGGGGACTGACTTACAATTAAAATAAAATAAATCACACGTTATTTTCATTTTATTTCTAAAATACTAATATAAAATAAATTTATTTTAATTTTAATTCTAAAATACTATTAAAATAAAAAAAAAAGTATTTTATTTTGTATTTTAAATAATCAAATAAACTACAGCTACAAATAGGGTGTTTGAAGTTGCACAATTTCTTTATAGTGTATGGTGGTCCTTTGCACTAGAGCTCTCACCCCTGAAAATTGAGGTGGTACATTTATTTCACTTGGGTGCTGTAATTGTTGCAAGTTTTTAAAAAATCCTTCGCTAACCGCGCATATTCCAGGGATAAACGAAGACTAAATTGTGAGATTAAAAACAGTACTAGATTTGCTCTCTGTACCCGATTGATTCTGCAGCATTTCGCAAGTATGCAGCGGAAACGGCTGAGATGGCAGTGACTCGGTACCCCTGGTACTATCTCCCATCGACCGTCCAAAAAATTCTTTTCCATGGAGCAGACATGATTGAGTACGCAGCTCTTTTTTCGGTTCGCTGTCAGAAGAGACTCATGGAGAGTATGAACAAAAATTATAAGCAGTACAGGAAACATGATTCCAGGAAGATATCTCAAGTCGCAACAAATGAAGATGTTTTCCACCAATTATTTGTAACAAGCAACCTATACATTACGGATTTAAGACCAGCATACAAGTTTAAAAAGAAAAAATCTGGTGCGTGCGCGCAACACACAACTTTCACTTACCAACTTACTTAGATTAGAAATTGACGTGTTTTGCTAATTATCATTTCCCAAAGTCACACATTTTTCTACATTCATATCTTATTTTTGTTAATCGTTAAAGCCGTTTTTGAGTAAATAAAAAAAACACGTCAAATGATACAAAATTTATTAAGTAAAGTCCCCTCTCCGGTTAATGAATTTTGATGAAATTTTTACAGTCACATCTCGGGCATATAAATACATGAAATACCAAGTTTGATCAAAATCGTTAAAACCGTTTTTGAGTAAATAAAAAAAACACGTGAAAATGGTACAAAATTTATTAAGTAAAGTCCCCCCTCCCGTAGATCAATTTTGATGAAATTTTTACAGTCACATCTCGGGCATATAAATACATGAAATACCAAGTTTGATCAAAATCGTTAAAACCGTTTTTGAGTAAAAAAAAAAAACACGTGAAAATGATACAAAATTTATTAAGTAAAGTCCCCCCTCCCGTAGATCAATTTTGATGAAATTTTTACAGTCATATCTCGGGCATATAAATACATCAAATACCAAGTTTGATCAAAATCGTTAAAACCGTTTTTGAGTAAATAAAAAAAACATGTGAAAATGGTACAAAATTTATTAAGTAAAGTCCCCCCTCCCGTGGATCAATTTTGATGAAATTTTTACAGTCACATCTCGGGCATATAAATACATCAAATACCAAGTTTGATCAAAATCGTTAAAACCGTTTTTGAGTAAATAAAAAAAAACATGTGAAAATGGTACAAAATTTATTAAGTAAAGTCCCCCCTCCCGTAGATCAATTTTGATGAAATTTTTACAGTCACATCTCGGGCATATAAATACATCAAATACCAAGTTTGATCAAAATCGTTAAAACCGTTTTTGAGTAAATAAAAAAAACACATCAAATGATACAAAATTTATTAAGTAAAGTCCCCTCTCCGGTTAATGAATTTTGATGAAATTTTTACAGTCACATCTCGGGCATATAAATACATGAAATACCAAGTTTGATCAAAATCGTTAAAACCGTTTTTGAGTAAATAAAAAAAACACGTGAAAATGATACAAAATTTATTAAGTAAAGTCCCCTCTCCGGTTAATCAATTTTGATGAAATTTTTACAGTCATATTTCGGGCATATAAATCGATCAAATACTAAGTTTAATCAAAATCGTTAGAGCCGTTTTTGAGAAAATCGAAAAAAACGTAAAAAGTTATTAAATAAAGTACCCCCTCCCTTTGAGCAATTTCGATGAAATTTTTGCTGTCACATCGCGGGCATATACCTACACTAAATACCCAATTTCAGGTTCGCACGGTTTACATTTTTTGAGCAAGTCTCTTCCCACAAACAGACAGACCATTTCGCGGGACTTGGTTATTTCGACTCAGGGGGTCCCAAAACGTGTATTTCCGTTGAAAACCGGAAGTCGAAAATTTTCACGATCGCAATACTTCCACTTACTATATATTTCATATATAGGTAAGTGAAAGTAAAAAATCTGGTGCGATGCGCGAAACACAACTTTCACTTAGCAACTTAGTTTCATTAGAAATTGCCGCGTTTTGTTAAATGCCATTTCTAAAAGTCACGCAATTTTCCACATTCATTTACTTATTTTTGTTTGTATTTGCTCTTTAAAGTACACTATTTTTTTTTTATTATTACATAAATTTTTTACTTGTGATAATTCGGCAATGCAAGCAGAATACTCCAAGTCCTATGATTTTATAATTCTCTATGTAGTTGTTGTAAACTTCATTTAGTTTCCATGAAACAAATAATTTCCATTAAGTGAACAAAACATCTTAAATTATAAAGCATTGGTATCTCATTAAAGGCGTACTGCGCATGCGTGAGCTCAACGTGTTTTATGAGTTGAGGGAATATTTTTCTTTTTTTCTCCCTTATTTATATATTTACTAGATTTTTTCCATATTTCATATTTAACCATTTTTTTATTTTTAGGCCAAACGAGACAGATAATATCTCCATATAAACAAAACAAAGGTACTTTATAGGAACAAAAATGCCCCTTCTTTATTTATGCCCCTCTCAGAACATTTTAATAATGATAAAGCTTACCTGATATTAAAAAACACCTAATTTTCATTTTCATTCATTCAGTAAAAATGTCGAGTTTAATCAAAATAGTTAAAGCTATTTTTGAGAAAATCGAAAAAAAACAACATAAAAATGTGAAAAAAAAGTTATGAAATAAAGTTCCGGTTGATCAATTTTGATGAAATTTTATAGTCATATCTCGGGCATATAAATACATCAAATGCCGACTTTTATCAAATAAAGTACCCCCTCTGATTGATCTATTTTGATGAAATTTTAACTGTAACATCGCGGACATATACTCCAAATACCCAATTTCAGGTTCTTATGGTTTATAGTTTTTGAGCTAGTCTGTTCACATACACCCACACAGATACACACAAACCATTTCGCGGGACTTGGTTATTTGAACTCAAGGGACCCCAAAACGTATATTTCAATTGAAAACCGGAAATCGAAATTTTTCACGATCGTAATCCTTCCCTTACTATATATTTCATACATAGGTAAGTGTAAGTAATAAATGAATTTATATTAAATTTTCCGTTGTACAGAAATTATTTCTACTTTCTTAACACTTTGGCTGCCATGTCACCTGAAATCGAGTAACTGTTCTCTTGTCAGAGAATTAAATCGTCGTCACCATGCTAAAGTAACGAATGTGCATAGGTTTTTAGTTGCACATTCGTTACTTTAGCATGGTGACGAGGAAATATTAAAATTGTGTCGAAACGAAAGCGTGACTCTCAGGTGTCCTTTTCCGGCAGTCAAAGTGTTTAAAGATCTAATTATTTGGCAAAGGAGGCAGTCAAGTGTGAGCCAACGGTGGTACACACCGCCCCATGAGCCACTCAGGTGCGAACAACCGGTAGTACGCGCCGATGAGATCGTGTTAAAAAATATCGGCTATTTTTGGTTATGAATGTTTTCCGATTGCGTTAATTTTTATTATTAATTTTTTTACTTTTCGTGTTTGATTATCAAAAGAAACATTCAAATTGTTATTATAATCATTTGTAAATTTTTTTGTGTGTTAGAGTTAAATTTTCCTAATAGGCTAGTGTCACTTAAAATTAATGACCAAGCGAATCCTGAAATTCGAATATTTTTTTACTGTGTGTGATTCTTCTTATCTATTTAATGGTGACATATTTCGTCTTTTAGTCAGAGCTACTCGTTTTGATTAAAAATCCAATAAAATCCCAAAATCGAAAATTTGTGACATATGACCTTCTGCAGTATCAACGAGGAGTAAACCTTGATGTGAAATTTCTAACTCAATACACCGTCTGTGAAATTTTTAAGAAGATTGCCATAAATCAAAAAACACTTCTTAAAAAAAAAAAGATTTAATTTTAAATAATTTATTTTTGAAGAGAAAAGATTTGGCTCCGTCGGGAATCGAACCCGGGTCTTCCGCGTGACATGCGCGGTATGCTAACCATTACACCACATAGCTCGCTTCCAAACGGTGCCAAATCCTTCCTCTTCACTGACACCTCTCCCACGATCTCGCAAGTTTTGCGAGTATTTACGGGAGGTGGAAAATTTTTGGCATTTCTTGACTTTCGTCAATTTTGGCACCTTTTGGAAGCGAGCTTCGTGGTGTAATGGTTAGCATACCACGCATGTCACGCGGAAGACCCGGGTTCGATTCCCGGCGGAGCCAAATCTTTTCTCTTAAAAAATAAATTATTTAAAAATAAGGTGGTTACCCACAATAATGATTAAATTAGTATAAAAAAAAAAGATATATTTTTTAAACTATTTAATTAGAAGAATATATATGCAGAGGACCTGGGTTCGGTTCCCGGCCGTGGTCGAATCTTATATCTTCTAATTAAATAGTTTAAAAAATTATAAATTAATTATGAAAAAGATATAAATATTTCCTGCATCTTTGAACCGAGAAAGATAAAAGTTAAATCAATTAAATGTTTTATTAAATTAATTAAATGTTTATATTTGTTAATGTTATTCTGCCCTAACCCCATTAAAAGTTACACATATATATCAATCATTTTTCGATCAATACTTCCAAGTTTCGACGAGTTGTTGGAAATTCGTTATATAAATATGCCATTTGGATATAGGTACAAACTGTGTAGCTGCATCAGACCTAACCTAATAAAAGTAAGCAACGAATGAATTCCCCTCCAAAAATGTGGATAAAGCCGACATCGGATCTCGGGAACTCTCGGTAAACCCGAACTGAATATTGGATATCGGTTAGGGCGTGATAAATAAATATAAATAAAAGGGGTTTAAATAATAAAAGAATAGCATAAATTGTATTTTACATAAAGTTTATCTTTGAAGTTAATAAAAATATTAGCAAAATTAACCAGAAGAACAAAATAATATGAATGAAAGGAAATAAAGAAAATTCTCTGATGTTTTAGAGCTTAAACAATAATTTATTAAATACAAATAATTTATTAAATAAGAATGAAACTTAAATGATTAAATGAAAATGAAATACAATTTATAAACTATTATACACAAAATTGATAAACTATAGGATGAAACAATAAACAAACAGTTAATAAATATAATACATTGATAGATAACTAAATTCAGCAATTTAATTTTAATGTTAAAAGGTAAAGTTCAATTTTTAGAAAATGTTATTTCAATTTGAATATTAAACACAATTTAATGTTCATACATTATTAAAAAAAATAATAATGGAATTATTTTACTTTAAATGTCCATCCTGCTGGGAACTTAATCTTCCTCTTCGCTCCGTCTTCTAAAATAATGTCTGCGAATGTGGACAATACACAACTGAACACCCTGGGTGTATGAGAATGTCATAAGATGTTTTTAATGTTTAAGCGTGAGAGAGTAATGCATACTCGGCTGGCGAGAATCAACAGCTGACTGACTTGGTGAAGCATCTTTTGTTTGTCTCAGAGCGTCTTTGACCAATCAAAAACGCCCACGCACATAACACTAAACTAATGCTAATTAAATACTTAATATCGATTGGTATGATATTCAATGTTAAATTTGATTAATAAATTAACGACAATATATTAGTTACTGAATTTACAACTTATTAATTATTGAATTTAGAATCAATTTAAAAATGCTGAACTAAAAATTAAACTAAAGAATTATATAAAATAAAAAAATGGGTTCCCTGAACAAAGTGAAAGTAAAACATGCTGTTATAAAAGAAATTAAAAAAAAAATTTTTAATAATGCATCAATATATATTTATTTATTAAAACTTTTGGGTATAAAATAATACAATCAATGCCATGAATATTAGAATTCCACTCCCTCATTGGGTGGATACACTCCTCATCATAATGGCCAGTTCTTTATGGAAGGCCCAGCTGAAAAATCAAAAAAGGCAATTTTAAATTTCTATTATACTTTAAGTTATTTAATCATTGATTAGTTGGTAAATAATTAATTTATAATTTTTAAACTATTTAATTGGAAGATAAAAGATTCGAACATGGCTGGGAATCATGGGCCCGCACCAATTGTTGCGGAAGCCTAGACAACGGGATCTAATTAACATAAGATAAAATTAGATTGAGAGCAGGCCCTTGGTTGGCTCATTGTAAGAGCACTGCAAGCAGTGACCTAGTGGACCTAGGTTCGATTCCCGGACACGGTCGAATCTTATATCTTACAATTAAATAGTTTAAATATTATATTTTAAATTATTATTACAATAATCAAGACCTTATGCATTGAAGTAATCGTAGTAAATTATAGTAACAATGCAATTAAACATCAAATAACTGGTTATACAGAAATAAAAATAATGGTATTACTTCGGATGAGCAGCTCCAAGATGGCGGCCGGCATGAGTAAACAACAAGGTATTCCGATCACGCCCTACCCAATATCCACGATTCAGTTCGGAGTAACCCAGAGTTCCCGAGATCCAATGTCGGCTTTATCCAAATTTTTGGAGGGAATTCATTCGTTGCTTACTTTTATTAGGTTAAGTCCGATGCAGCTACACAGTTTGTACCTATATCCAAATGGCATATTTATATAACGAATTTCCAACAGCTCGTCGAAACTTGGAAGTATTGATCGAAAAATGATTGATGTATATGTGTAACTTTTAATGGGGTTAGGGCAGAATAACATTAACAAATATAAACATTTAATTAAATTAACATCGCGCAGAGGCAATATTGTAACCAATGAAGGTCTATTGAAGTTATCTGAATTTCTTCTTCCAGGTTTGACCATGTCACAGGTTTTCCAACAGCCAAGCTTTCACCCATCTTGCTGTGGGCTTCTTTAGGGCCAATACAAGAATGAGAGTGGAGAAGGGGATCAGTAACTTATAATCTTCCATCGGGGGCGAAGTCTGTGTTCCCATGGGCTAGCGCCTGAGGGGGCGTGGTCAGGTGGAGGGGGTAGGGGAGGGGGGATGTCATCAGCTCTCTGAGATATGTTCTGTTGTCTAATGTTGTTTAGTGCAGGGTACCAGTTTTTGCTAAGTCTGTATCCGCCTTCTTTGTTTATATTATTTGGTTGTTTTATAATTTCTATAGCTTCCCTGATGGATCTATGGTGGTAGTTGTCAATCCTAACTATGGCTTTGGTGTCTTCGAAGGCTATAGTGTGTTGTGTATTGTAAAAGTGTTCTGCTATGGCTGATT
This sequence comes from Aelia acuminata, assembly GCA_911387785.2. Lineage (NCBI taxonomy): Eukaryota > Metazoa > Arthropoda > Insecta > Hemiptera > Pentatomidae > Aelia > Aelia acuminata. The sequence goes on from OU426978.1 coordinate 5,180,136, forward strand.
TGTCTGTTTGTATTTTCTTAACTGCGGCAATATGTTCTTTCAGTCGTGTGGTAATGTTTCTTCCTGTCTGTCCTATGTATTGTTTACCGCATGAGCAAGGGATACTGTAAAGTCCAGGTTTGTTGAGTCCAAGATTGTCCTTTGGATCGGGCAGGATCTGTCCAATTTTCCTGTCTGTGGTGAAAATTGTTTTGATGTTGTTTTTTGTGTGTTCTGGCTATTTTTTCCGAGGTGCCTTTTACGTAGCAATGATCCCTCTCTTTTGTGATGGATGGTGGTGAGACTCTGCGTGTAAGTATCTGTCCCTGTGGGTCGGTTTTCTATAAACTGAATGTCCTAGAGTGAGGTCTTCCTTCTTTTCTACATAGTGTAGTATACTAGTATACTCCTAGTATTATAGCGCTTCTACTAGTACATCCAGAAAAGGTAGCTTGTTTTCCTCCTCGGTCTCCATGGTAAACTGTATGTTGGTGAGTATGTGGTTGATATGTTCAAGAAACTCTTTAAGCAATTTTTCTCCGTGCTTCCATATTATGAAGGTGTCGCCTACGTAGCGATACCAAACAGCTGGTTTGAACTTGGCTCTTCTTAGGGCTTCTTCTTCAAAATGTTCCATGTATAGATCTGCTATGACAAGACTTAGTGGGTTGCCCATGCTTGCTCCTTCTTTTTGCTTGTAATACTTCCCGTTGAAGAGGAAGTATGCTGTCTTCAGACATATCTTGGCCAGATCCAATTCCTCTGCTGTAAGTATCTTCTGTAATAATAGTATAGTTTCATCAATAGGAACCTTAGTGAACAATGATTTTACATCAAAGCTCACCAGGATACTATTTTCTGAAATTTTGAGCTTCTTAATTTTCTTGATGAAGTCTTTAGAGTTCTTGATGTGGTGTTCTGAGTTTCCTACGTGTGGTTTGATGATTTGTGTGAGGTGTTTTGCAATGTAGTAAGTGGGTGATCCTATTGAGCTGACTATGGGCCGCATAGGAAAGTTGTCTTTATGGATTTTGGGTAGTCCGTAGAGTCTGGGTGGAACTGGGTCGGATCTGGTAAGTTTCTTTAGAGACTGGTTGTTTTCAGGCAATTTCTTCATTATGTCTGTCAGTTGTTTGTTAACGTCTTTGGTGGGGTCCTTGTTTAGTTCTTTGTATGTCCCGTCAGAGAGGAGATTTAACATTTTAGAAATATAATCTTCTTTGGACATTATTACCATGGAATTCCCCTTGTCCGCTGGTAAATTACGAGGTCTTCGCGGCTCTTGAGTTCGCTGAGGGCTCTTCTTTCTTCTTTTCGTAAGTTGGGTTTTGGTGGTCTGGCTTCTCGCAGGATCTTGCTCACGTCTTGAGGAATCGCTTCTACTGTGTGTTCTTCCATGTCCTTTACTACTGCTTCGACGCTGGTGATGATTTTCTCAACCGGTATGCGTTTGGGAGCTACAGCAAAGTTGAAACCTCTTTGAAGAACTGAAACAGCTTCTGAAGGAAGTTCTTCCGACGTGAAGAACTCCTGCACTAAACAACATTAGACAACAGAACATATCTCAGAGAGCTGATGACATCCCCCCTCCCCTACCCCCTCCACCTGACCACACCCCCTCGGGCGCTAGCCAATGGGAACACAGACTTCGCCCCCGACGGAAGATTATAAGTTACTGATCCCCTTCTCCACTCTCATTCTTGTATTGGCCCTGAAGAAGCCCACAGCAAGATGGGTGAAAGCTTGGCTGTTGGAAAACCTGTGACATAGTCAAACCTGGAAGAAGAAATTCGGATAATGGATTCAGACCGTGGAAGCCTGAAACAACGTCTATTGAAGTGCTAGTTGAAACGTATTTAATTAAATTAATTCTATTAAGTGGATTATAATACAGTTAGCCGATAATTATAGTTAAATTGATTTTAATAGATACTATTTCTTAAACCTTTTACTCTCTTTCTTCAATCTAATAAATCATGTACAGTTAGTTCTTTTTCCTTTGGAGACATATACTTTAAAATCATCATCAAATCATTTTTAAAAATGTCCTTTTTGGTAATTTAAATACATTTTTCTTGAAACAACAAAAAAATAATAATCTGGTGGTTAAGAATGCTCAGATTCTTATATTATTATTTGTACCTTGTGCATTTAACTCGATCCCATTTAATAATTTAGAACAGGACAATAACATATTTAAAAAAAATAAATAAATAAATTTATTATTGTTGTACTTTAATTATATTAAAGAAACATTAAGTTGGTTGTTCCCATTATTGAGGCGGGGAGGTTGGTTATCTGGACTACATCTGCTCGGGAACTCTCGGTTAACCCGAACTGAATCGTGGATATCGTGTAGGGCGTGATCGGAATACCTTGTTGTTTACTTACGCCGGCCGCCATATTGGAGCTCCTCATCCGAAGTAATACCAAAATAATTAATTAACGTTCAAATAAATTTTAACAATTAAACCTTAAATGACAGATTTTCTGATATCTTTAGTGTTGGAAAATGATTCGGAACATCAACACATCAACATGGCTGTGGCTCCCATCTGGTCTTCATTTGTGTGTGTATGCTCAATACGTTCGCTTTTCATGTTAACATAATCTGATGTATATTAAAAATAATAAGGAAAGGTCAAGAATCCAACAAATTAATTTCTTTTTTTAAATGCTAAATATGCAAAATATAAAAATTATTTAATGCCTCATTTCTTTACCTCTTTCCAGGCGTTGATTTTGCAAACTGCTGCAGAATATGCAAGCTCACATATATCTTTATGTTCTTGAGAAACTGTCACCAAAAAAAAAAAAAAAAAAGTTTTGTTAAATTATAGAAATCATATTGAACTACATACATATCGTCGTTGCCACGGTGAAACCTCTTAAGTGACAAAAACAAGATTTTACAGGAGAAGCAAATAAACGATTTGTAAATAATTTTATAGTAACTTTTTCCCAGATAAAAAAAATGGGCAATTCAATGTATACATACAAAGCAAAATCTTATAATTCTTACCACAAAATTGTACAATATAAAAATATGTGATTTCTAATGGTACCTTTGCGATGTGGTAAAATCTTACACATAGGAGGATTCTTTTAGATCAATTTAAATCATGTTGCGATTTTTTAACAAATGAGTGTTTTCCACTTGCACATGGGCGGTAAAATCTTCTTTCCATTTATATCAAAATAACGTTTTGGATTTTTTGTCACATAAGAGGTTTCACCGCAGCAATGGTGATATGTAGGTTCACTATAAATATAAATGAGAACGATCTGGTGAACAAAAATATTAAATAATTCTTTAAATGTTATGGTGTTCTTTATATTTTCAATTTTGTTAGGGGTACTAATATTGTGATGGAGTTAATCAGGTGTGTATAGTGCTATTACCTTAACATTTTCGCTTAGGGAGTATATATGGAACATCGCTCAGCAAAAAACAAAAGAATATTTACAAGATGAATCAGTATAATAGATTTTTAAATTAGTTTTTATGTTTAATTACATTATGAAGAATGATTTTTGTTTGAAGAAAGAATTGTTGTGTCATAAGCGAAGCTATTGGTTTGTCTGGAAAGTTTGTAGATTACTTGTAGAGTACTGCTTAAAATTTATTTACTTAATCTACAAAATAGTTACCACCATTAGCGATAACCCTTTCCCAATGGCTTGGAAGTTCCATTATCACTTTTTTCCAAAAATCACTGTCCTTACTCCTGAAGAACAATAAAAGGTCCGTTTTGACGTCATCTTCTGAAGAGTAGGATTTCCCTTGTAGACAATTTTTGAGGGAATGGAAAAGATGGAAATCCGAAGGAGCAATGTCATAGAGTACGGCAGGTGAGGTAAAACCTCCCATCTGAAGCTTAATAACTTTTGCCGAGTCCTTAAAGACACATGGGGCCTAGCGTTGTCTTGGTGGAATAGCACTCCTTTCCGATTTGCCAATTCCAACGGTAGATTTGCAGGCTCTTAACTTCGCAGCTATCTCACGGACAGTAATTCATGGATTGTTTGCGATGACCGTCATAATATCCTCGATGTCAAGAGTTGAACTCTGGCCAGCCCAGGGTTGGTCTTCCAAATTGAAATCTCTTGATCTAACCCGCGAAACTCACTTCTGAACCGTGCTATCAGCAATCAAATCCCTGCCATACACGGCACGAATCTTTCTTGCAGTTAGGGTTGGGTTTTTCCCTTTTTTAAAAAAGAACAGCATAATATGCCGAAAATTAACTGAATCATCACTCATGTTGGTTTGCAATAAACTACACTACTGAGCCTTAATAAAGACGAATTCAGTGTGTAAACACAGTTAATTCCATGAGTATTAAAGGCATATAAATAAACATTAGCTTTGTGATTCATTTTTAGTAGAAAAATAAAAGGTAAATTTTATTTTAAAAATCTCTACGAACTTTTCGTTCCTGGGGACAACCCAATATATAAGGTGGTTTGGGTGTGTCCCTACCTTGTGATATGCAATATGAATGATAGGCCATGCATGTAGCAAATAAATTAAAAGTTTTTGATATGGTCCCTGTTTGAATAAAAAAATTTACAAATATCACGAGACATGGAAATAATCGGTGCTGGAGGCGAGAACAATAACTTGAAGCCTTACTTCAATTCAGTCATGTAAATGGAAAAGGGTGCATGCGCCAAAAATTAAAAAATAGATTTATCATGGAAAATGGTGTAGAAACCGTGTTCATTTTATTATTATTTTAAATTGAAGAAATCATTTCATCTGGTTTAATGCTGTTAAATTTTTTTCATCATACTGCATCAAAAACATATGTTTTCAATATTCCGTTTGAGTCCGTAATGTAGTACTTTTTGGGCCTGAAAAATCTTTTTGGTGCGCTAACCTTTCCTGCTCCTAATAGGGTAAACCGTACAGCTTTGGCACCCTCGAGACTACATTTCTGTGGTAAAATTAAAAAAATATACTGTTTATAAAGGGATCAAATAGAAACTTCCTATAGCTTCTCATTATCCATCCTCATAAAGACTCAAGAGGTTTTTTTGGGTCAAAAGTTCAATGGTTTTACAATAAGGCACATTGTTAAAAGTGCCAAATCTAGTTATTGGCACCCTGTGGATTTAATTGTGAAATCTTCCCTATGGTTAGTTTGTTAAAGTTTTACTTCATAGATGACTTAGAGGACCCTTCAAACATTAGACTCATGTATATCTATCATCTATATGTATATCATGTAATAAAATTAGGACTTGTTTACCTATTCCTTTAAGTTAAATTTGGGGTGCCAATAACTGTACTGAGTATGTGCATGGTTTATTCTACATGTTAATAAACATGTTAATAGGAGGTTACTTGTAGGTATACTGTGCTTCATTCAAATATAAGAAGTGTGTTTGAGGTGCAAATAACATGGATACACCAGAAGATGTTTTAGAAGAAGCCCAGAACTTGAAAATAATTCCTTTAATCAAAAGTTATCGGCATTACAAAAGGCGATGCCAAAGGTTTTCATATAATGAATAAGCAGAATTGTACTATTAATATTTATCTGTATATATATAAGAGGCTTTGTCCTGACTGACAGAATCAACGCAGAGCAAAAACTACTAATGATAGAAACTTGAGGTTCGGAATTTAGACTTTAAACGCGATGTAGGTAACCACTAAGAAAGGAATTTCAAAAATCTAACCCCTAAGGGGCTTAAATGGCGAAATTGTCATTAAAGTCTAACGGAAATCTATTGTTGAGATTTTAAACCATATGTTTTTTATTTGAATATCGATTTAACGTTACAATAGTATTAAAATAGACATTCACATAAAATATGGCTACTGATTATTTAAATATTAGTGGTAATCAAATTATGCACACTGTGATTCCCATGATTGGGGATGGTGCGTGTTTATTTCGATCTCTTTTCCATTAATTTCTCCATATATATATATTTCTCCATATATATATATACTACTCCATATATATATATACTACTCCATATATATATATATATATATATATATATATATATATATATATATATATATGTATATATACTTCTCCATGTATACCATATAAGAGGCTTTGTCCTGACTGACAGAATAAACGCAGAGCAAAAACTACTTATAATTAGAAACTTCGGAATTTAGATTTTAAAAGCGATGTAGGTAACCACTAAGAAAGGAATATCAAAAATGTAACCCCTAAGAATATCTAAAATGTAAATGGCGAAATTGTCGTTTAACTCTAACGGACAACTATTTTCGAACTTCGAGAAAATATATCTAATTAGGACTCATTTTAAAGAATTTGATACGACGAGTTTAACTCGAAAGGCCCTATTGGGCGTCGAAAACTATGTTTTACAGCCGAAAAATGAAGCGTTCAAAACGAGTAAGTCATTTTTTGTTTCGGCGATTTTTGTGAACTCTCTCCATTGCGCGTGTCCGTCTCTTCTACCGAGCCGGCAGCTTCCCCTCCAACATTCCACCTACCAGAAGCTCAAATTCTACAAAATCTCCTTAACATCAGTTAACATATTATATTAGATCAATACCAAGATAATGGTCACAGAATTGATTTTAAAGGCTCGCGGGCAAGCCGCGACGACGGGGAATGCTAGTGTAAATATATAAGACTTTTCTTCTATTATAGGTTCATAAACAGATGTTTAAAAAAAAAAAAAAAATGTCAATTTATTTTCTTATATTATATCTGTAAGTTCATTAATGAAATATATAAGTGTTATAATGTACTCAAGTATGAGCAGTATGACGAAAAGTATTGTTCATAAAACGTAACAAAAGTCTTTTTGAGGTGCTTGGCCTTATTTCCCTTAAACTTGACCCTTGCACCAAAAACAACCACTTTTGGTACTAGTGATGAAAAGAACTATTAATAGTACTTATTAATTAGTTTTCAGTACTTACACCCTTTTACATTCACATGCCCAAATTACTCTCAACCGAAGCCGCAGAATATGTTCATTAAAAAGGAGATGTTCCAGTAGCAATCAAATTGATATTACTATATATTAAAACAGGATCATTTTTCTAAGATATAGTGGGTTTCCCAGACCTAGTGTAAAAAAAAAAAAAATTGGGTAATACTGCATGTTAAACGGGGTAGAATGGCGCAGAAACGAATTTCCTATCTCAATCTGTTGAGATAGAATTTTTTTTTTGTTATATTTAAAACCTTACTTTTTACTGAAAAATGACATTTTTCTCTACTTTGCTTTAGCGTAGAAACGAAAACGATGATATTTTCTTAATCAGCATTAAATTCTCTAAAAGATTTGATGGATCTAGTTATTTTAAATCCACTTTCAGTGGGACTTTTAACGCGCTAAACACAAAACATTTATTAAAACTTAAATTTTTAATAGTTTTTGAAAATTCCTCACTCCCCACTGGAGCACCCTAGAAGCCGTCCAATTTCCTAAAAACTGCGCATGTTAGTTAGCTTTTTAGTGGTGTAACCCATGATACAATTGCACTTCACCTTTTGAGTCTAAAAGAAGTTTTTCTGATGAAAAACATGCTAGAGAATGTCACTCACTGCTGGGGCAATGAAGAAGCGCCCTAGAGCCTGCATCCAAAGTAATGGATGCCGAACTTCCCATGAGTTAAGAGTTATTTTTATTTTTTTTTGATACTAGAAAGAACAATGTATGAATTCTAAATAATATAAAAAGGTTAATAATCTAAAATTAAAAAAAAAAAACTCCTAAGTTTAAATTTTAAAAAATACTTTCTTTATAATAAATTAAACTTTTTTCTTCTCTTCTACTAAAATTTGAAAAACCCCACATATAAAAACAAAAAAAATTCTATCTCCTCAACAGATTGAGATAGGAAACTCGTTTCTGCGCCATTATACCCCGTTTAACATGCAGTATTACCCAATTTTTTTTTACACTGGGTCTGGGAAACCCAGTATAATTTGTTTTGATTTTTAAATAAAAATTATAATTAATCATAAGTTCTAATAAATTACATTAATAGTTTTCTACATTGTATAAAAGCGAAAAAAGCGCTACCTTCAGCTTTACATTTCGTGATCAGTTTATCAACTTTAACTTTGTCTTCCAAATCGCTAAGGCAATGCTTGATGAGGTTTTTGAAATATTCCCAATCCATTTTGCCTTCTTTGATCTATAAGAAAAAAGGCAATAATTAAGGATATTGAAATCAAATACATCTATACTTCCAAAAGTAATTCCATACATAAATATATGTTAGATATTAATTTACTTACCACAATTAATTTGCTCAAAACACAACTAATCCAACACTGGAAAAAAAAAATAAGACATTTATTAAAAAATAAAATAAAGTAGGGGAGAGTGGGGTTGGTTGGCATAGAGGGTAGGTTGGCCATTGGCTTATAGTTTCCGTCACACCTATTGTGAAGGCCCCACCATTGTACCATGTGACCCGCTCGACCTCGGGATTCTTATCCTGAGTTTTCAATCTGATGCTAACAGTGTATAGAAGAGGGTGCTTCATTGATTGATTTTACAACGTGTAAGTAAATTTTTAAATTTTCTGAAAATTTGGTTTTAATGCATGGCAAAACATTTGACTCAAATTCTGTTCACATAGCCCCAAACTCCTTTGAAAAACCTAACCTTTCGACTAACCAGTTTCGTGTTTGATTGTTCTCCCCTGTCCTGCCAGCCATCTTTCATATGATCTCTCCTGTGGGGTTAGTTGGCTCTCTTCAACTGGGCTTTGTTGGCGCAGTAGCAATTCACAAAATCAAGGTAAACATAAACAAAGGTGAAACTACCAAATGTCTTTAGTTCAGCGAGGAGGATGGGAGCAATATTTCCTATGCAGAAAGTGACGACAGTCTAAACTTCTATCTTCTTCTATTGTCCTTCTATTTTCCATTAAAAGCTGTTAAAAACCGATTCAAAATTATTATACCATTATAGTGCAGCTTTTAATAACAATAATATCTGTCAGGCAGTACTTGAATGAAATGGCTAAACAACTCCACCTTCTAGGCCAACCTGCCCCACATAGGGGGTTAATTGGCATACTTTGGATTGACAAATTCTTCAATTTCCTATGATCTTAGTATTAAATATTACGTGTTGAAAAGAATACTTAAAGTACTCTAATACTTGTGGTTTACAGTGGTATCAGCCCTATTGAGATTATTTTAACAGGAACGACTCAAAAATCAGAAAAGTGAAAACTGTTGCCAACCAACCCCGCTCTCCCCTACCTAATAATAAAATAAATATAGTTATAAGAAAATCAATAAATCTATACAGTAGTTCCCCAGGGGTCAGTAACTCCCGTTCTTTTCAATATTTTCTTTGATAATACTACAAAACTAAATATAAAATGCAATATTGCACTATATGCAGATGATGCAGCCCTCCTACAGAGCAGACACTATTGCCAATCATCTCACCAAGACAATAGTAAAAGTTCTTAAACATTTTAATAGCTGGAAAATCAAGCTGAATAAGGATAACACTGAAATAATTCTATTCACAAAAAGAAGGCCTAATATGAGCAGCAAGGTTAAATTAAAAAGGCAATCCATAGATTGTAAATCAAGCGTTAAATATCTTGGTTTAACCTTAGATTCAAAATCGACTTTCACAAAACATATAAAAGACCAATGTGATAAAGCAATTGGGTTCCTACAAAAATTATTCCCTCTATTGAATAGAAAGTCTAGTTTAAATCTAATAAACAAGAAATTAATTTAATTATTTATATATAAGACCGGTTCTGCTCTATGCATGCCCAATTTGGTCAAACACATATGCAACTAACTACTCAAAGTTACAAGTAGTACAAAATAAATGCATGTGATTTATAGGATCCTTTCCTAGACGTACGCTAATTATACACTTGCACGAAGTCCTAAAACTAGCAACAAATTTCTTTAATTCCTGTCACAATAGCCCACACGAGCATATAAGGCATAGGCATAGAACAAAATAAGGAGAAAGGCCACATGGGGAGAGAAGTCACATAGAAATATCGGGTTGTTTGATAATCAATGTTTTTTTTCATATTTTTAAAAATGGACTTATTTTTACTAACAACAAACATTAATCAATGATATATTGACCATTTTGTTGGATGACCTTTTGCCATCTTTCGGTAAGTTGAAAAGTTCCACGTTCAAAGAAGTCTTGATTTTATGAAGCGAAAAACTGGTCTAACTCATTTTTTATAGCCTCATCTGAATCGAAACATTTATTATTCAAATGGTTTTGAAGGGAGTGAACTGATCAGTCAAAAGGACTAGAAACTGGTTAAGAACTAGAAACTAGATTTAAACTAGACTTTCTATTCAATAGAGGGAATAATTTTTGTAGGAACCCAATTGCTTTATCACATTGGTCTTTTATATGTTTTGTGAAAGTCGATTTTGAATCTAAGGTTAAACCAAGATATTTAACGCTTGATTTACAATCTATGGATTGCCTTTTTAATTTAACCTTGCTGCTCATATTAGGCCTTCTTTTTGTGAATAGAATTATTTCAGTGTTATCCTTATTCAGCTTGATTTTCCAGCTATTAAAATGTTTAAGAACTTTTACTATTGTCTTGGTGAGATGATTGGCAATAGTGTCTGCTCTGTAGGAGGGCTGCATCATCTGCATATAGTGCAATATTGCATTTTATATTTAGTTTTGTAGTATTATCAAAGAAAATATTGAAAAGAACGGGAGTTACTGACCCCTGGGGAACTACTGTATAGATTTATTGATTTTCTTATAACTATATTTATTTTATTATTAGGTAGGGGAGAGCGGGGTTGGTTGGCAACAGTTTTCACTTTTCTGATTTTTGAGTCGTTCCTGTTAAAATAATCTCAATAGGGCTGATACCACTGTAAACCACAAGTATTAGAGTACTTTAAGTATTCTTTTCAACACGTAATATTTAATACTAAGATCATAGGAAATTGAAGAATTTGTCAATCCAAAGTATGCCAATTAACCCCCTATGTGGGGCAGGTTGGCCTAGAAGGTGGAGTTGTTTAGCCATTTCATTCAAGTACTGCCTGACAGATATTATTGTTATTAAAAGCTGCACTATAATGGTATAATAATTTTGAATCGGTTTTTAACAGCTTTTAATGGAAAATAGAAGGACAATAGAAGAAGATAGAAGTTTAGACTGTCGTCACTTTCTGCATAGGAAATATTGCTCCCATCCTCCTCGCTGAACTAAAGACATTTGGTAGTTTCACCTTTGTTTATGTTTACCTTGATTTTGTGAATTGCTACTGCGCCAACAAAGCCCAGTTGAAGAGAGCCAACTAACCCCACAGGAGAGATCATATGAAAGATGGCTGGCAGGACAGGGGAGAACAATCAAACACGAAACTGGTTAGTCGAAAGGTTAGGTTTTTCAAAGGAGTTTGGGGCTATGTGAACAGAATTTGAGTCAAATGTTTTGCCATGCATTAAAACCAAATTTTCAGAAAATTTAAAAATTTACTTACACGTTGTAAAATCAATCAATGAAGCACCCTCTTCTATACACTGTTAGCATCAGATTGAAAACTCAGGATAAGAATCCCGAGGTCGAGCGGGTCACATGGTACAATGGTGGGGCCTTCACAATAGGTGTGACGGAAACTATAAGCCAATGGCCAACTTACCCCCTATGCCAACCAACCCCGCTCTCCCCTAATATTACTAATTGTTAGTAAATTTTAAGAAATCTAAAAAAAATTTACCATAAGGAATAAGGTGCAGGTAAAATTAATTTGAAAAAACCCCGAAAAGAACCCCATGTCAATTAGTTTACAACCCTGGAGAAACGCGAAAGCCAATTATGTAAAAATAATTTTCATACGTCCTGCACTCGTCCTAAATATGAATAAAAAAATTATGACTATTTTGTCTGCTTGCCATGTTCCTCTAATATTCATGAAAAAAAAAAAGTGTAAGAACGTACCTAAGTAGACAAACATATAATTTTTAGAACTATTATATTAAATGTTTTATAACGTATATCTGTCTATTTTATAACATTTTTAAGTTATATACTATATTTTTTTTTTATGAGTTGTTACCTACGATTTATGAATGTTGCATTCCTACATAATCATACAATAAATCTGAAAGCAAAGAGTAAAAATTCAATTTTTGTTTTAAAAGAAGCCACAAAAACATTTCTTAAGGTGCTGACTACTGGGGGTTTTATCCTAGTACAATATTAAAATGTTGTTTCAGTCTTCTACCGCTGAAGCGGACGGAACTGATAATTCAGTCTACAGGCCCCAGGGGACTGCAGCGCTCTAACTGATACATCGGTCTACAGGCTTTAAAGGGTTAAATTACAGAAAATTAAGATTTTGTGATCTTTACTCTTCTCCAAAATCTTTCTCAAAGTAAAGGACGTGCCTTTGTGTTTTGTTTTTTAAATCTTCCTGGTATTCACATAACTCTTTTCTAGCATGGGAAACAAAAATATTTGAGTATGTTTGATTGTACCTTCTAGGTAGCAAAATACCGTTATGCCGCAAAAATTGCATTCTAATCGATCTCCTTATCTCAATGGAGATACAACTCCTCTTATTTCATTTTAATTTTATTGTCAAAACAAAATAACTGATTGATGAAATGAATAAATTTAAATGTCATAAGTTTATTTAACTAGGCAGTTATTAAATTGTAACATTAGTTTTTTTTTTCCAATTAAATACAGGAAGGGTGGCGGGACAGTCGATTAGGCAAATGCGTTCGGAAATACGGGTTGCCACTGACATCCACATGATGACTTAAGATTGGAAACCCGAAGATGGCAAGTTCAAAGCCCTGAGCCACAGTCAGGAGACATTTAATAATAATACTCGGCATTAATCTCCCACCCTCTCCCCTGGCCCGGGAAACCCCGTATAGCCTAAACGGCGAGAAAGGTGAGGAACAAAAAAAAAAAAAAAAAAGTAAATATAATAATCAAGTATGATGCATGGCTTGAGAATGGCTCGAGGAGCTGAAACATTGTCTAGTTAAATAAACTTATGACTTTTTTTTTGGTGAAAAAAGGCCTACTTATTTCATCATATTAAATAAATCACTAAACCTGAAAAAGATGATTAAAGAAAAAATAAATGACTGTAAATAAAATTAATCTCACCTTGACGTCACGATCATCGAGTACGAATTCGTTGTTTAATATACCCTCAACAGCCTCTGTAACATTAATGGATGAATTTTATTAATTTAAAATGAATATATCATGGTCTCCACATTTAAGTAACAACTGTGCAATGAAAATGCCATATACATTCGTTACTTGAATGTGGTTCCGACATTATGGGTGATCCTCTCATTTTATGGGAAATTTTAAGCATGTAATAATTTTTACTAGTTGCTTCTAATTTGATTTTATAATGGTGGAGGATTGGTCGACTTAAAGACTTAAATTTTGTATTGTCTAGTTAAAATTGACACAATTTAAGTCTTTCATCTTCATATATGACGACACCAGTTAATGGTTTATATATATAAAAAAAGAAGTTTTATTTTGGTTGATGAAGGCAATGTTTAAAAAGCTGAATAAATTAAATCATTATTCAGATTGAGACTTGAAAATGGCGACATAGCCGAAACGTTGTAGATGAAGCAATAAATGTTATTTGTGTGATTGTCCTGGTGTTTGCTCCAATACTGTTAACAGCAACTATACCTATATAATAATTAGTATAATTACTAATCTATGTCTATTGATAATTTATCTTTACTACTACTACTAAGTGGCACAAAAATCCATTTCTGAATTAGGCCTCCTCCAACAATCTTCGCTGCGGGTTCGAGTCCCGCCCTGGGTGGTGCTTTTCTTTCATAGGAGAAGTATCACCCAGTGCCATGGGTGTTAGTATGGGCAGTATAGGGCTTCAGTGGAAGCCTTGAAGTCCCAAAAAAAAAAAAAAAAAAAAAAAAAAAATCTTCGCCAGTAAGCTCTTCCTGTGCTGCTGCTATCGAATTTCTGGTTCCAATGAGATATCCTGCATCAGTCGACACCTAATTAAATTTTATATTAATTTTAAATATTTTATTTTTAAAGAGAAAAGATTTGTCTCGGCAGGGAGTCAAACACAGGGTCTCCCGCTTGATATGCGTGGTACGCTGACTGCGCCACCAAGCTTGCTTACAAGCAGAGCTAATATCTTCTCTTCACTGATCCCTCTCCCCCGATCTCGCAACGTGTTCTAAATAATTTTTATATTTAAATAATTTTTTATTTAATGAAGAATATTAGAATATAAGACTTCAAGGTTTCAGAAGTCTCTCTAGTCAAAATTTTAAATATTAAGTTAAATCGGTAGCATAATTTTTGCTTATTCTGATGTCCTCAGAGCTTTTATACATATGTATTACAGACTTGATATTCCGGACTAATAAATTTGTAACTGCTATCATTTTTAATGTATGTAGGATTTTAAAACATGATGCATATCCAGTATTTTTAAAACACTGTAGTGCACATGGGAAAATAAAATTTGTTTAAGGCTTTATAATGAAGTATGTCATGTGAATCATTCTTTAGTTTTTTCCTTTTTTTTTTTTTTTTAAAGCAACAGTGAAGTCCACTTTTTACAGTAAAAAATAATGAGGATATATCTATAACAAGTCAGGGCTTAGGTAAAGTAAATTCATAAAATTATTTCATTTTTGTCTTTTAAAGTTAGTTTTAGTAATGTTATTATGATGTTAAAATAATGTTTTATTGTATTGTAACGTTAAATCGTTCAATAAAAAAAATCATATGATTTCGAATCCCAGACCGTTTGTTGGAATAAAATAAGCGATTGGAATGAACTGTTTGGGTCTACATCTTTCGGAGCTAGTCCACGCAGACGTGGAACAGTTCACGTTGTTCTGGAGCATTCCCGACCTGACCATTTACGATTATATATAAGGAGCGAGTGACTGAACGAATTTTTTTTTTTTTTTTTTTTTTTTAGTGGCATATGCACCGCGGCCCAAATGGGCCTATTGTGCGCCATGTTGTCTGCCTGGGTTCTGCTTCACTTTATATGCTTATTTTCAGTACCTCAGTGTATTTAAGGAGGCTGCTTGGGTTAATTAACTCATGCGCCTTAGGGTCCGTGATGCGGTCCAGGCCAAACATTCTGAACCTTAATACTGCAAGTCTGTCACATATGCAGACTATATGATAGGCCGTCTCACTCTCTTTTTCGCAGTATCTGCAAGTTGGCGATACCGCGAGTTTGAGTTTGAACATGTGGCTTCTGACTGAACGAGTTAGTCTGAGTCTTATTCTGTGCCTTGACTGTGAAGCTCAAGTCATATGATTATTGTGCTATAACGTTATCATTTTAGTAACCTGCCCGAATATTTGAGTTGTATTAATTCGATGGCATTGATAATTGTTATATTTTCGTTAATAAATATTCTTTAACCCACAGAAGCGTTACAGTATGATTATTGATGAGAAAAAGATTATTATAAAAGTTTTGCATAGGTTTAATTGCAATATTAGTTGAACAGGAATTGGTTGGGGGTGGTGTCAAAATAATAAGCACAAATGTGTGATATTTACATATTTTATTCTAGCCGACGTTTCGACCCAAATTTTAGGTCATCATCAGGGCTGAATGAGAAAAAAAAACAAAAAAAAAAAAAAAAAACAACCAATCAGATAACTTAAAAAAGAAAAAAAAATTATCTGATTGGTTGTTTTTTTAGCTTTTTCTCATTCAGCCCTGATGATGACCTAACATTTGGGTCGAAACGTTGGCTAGAATAAAATATGTAAATATCACATATTTTTACT
The DNA here is from genome assembly GCA_911387785.2 of Aelia acuminata. NCBI lineage: Eukaryota > Metazoa > Arthropoda > Insecta > Hemiptera > Pentatomidae > Aelia > Aelia acuminata. The sequence continues at coordinate 5,195,902 of OU426978.1, forward strand.
TATTATTTTCACCGCACCCCCAACCAATTCCTGTTCATTATATCTACAGTCAACTATCTTCCACCATCATTGTAATATTAGTTTGTTGCCAGTGCTCCTTCAGGGTGTTCTGTAGTGTAGTGGTTAGAATAACCAACTATAATACACAAGATCGTGGGGTTGTCTGACTGTTGGCCCTAGGATTTATTATAGGAATAAAAATCTCCTTGGCTATGATGTACTTATTAATAATAGCCATCGTTGTGTTACATACAGTGCTATCTTAAATTAAAATTTTATATTATCTTAGTAGATTGTTTTCATATTATTATTCAATTGTTAAATGATTCCCTAAATATATTCTTTTATTGCTTGTAGAGTAGTCGTCATTTCAGAAATTTTTTCCATATTCATCACCTTTATGTAGTAGTTAGACTTGAACTTTGGGCAGCATTATTACTTGTGCAGACAATGGATGCTCTACAAAACTTTTTCAGCGGATTAAAGGTAAAAGATATTATTGAGTGACTCAACCATTGTTCTTTCTTGGCTCAATACTCCCCCCTACAAACTCAAAACCTTTGTAGCTTACCGAGTCGTTAAAATTTTAGAATCTACTTCTTTCAAAGATTGGTATCATGTTGAATCAAAAGACAATGCGGCTGATCTTACTTCTCGAGGAACATCACCCTTACTTTTGACAAACTGTGACTTCTGGTGGACCAGATTCCCTTGGATGTATTTGGAACCTAAAAGCTGCCCTTTTTCAAAATTAAATTATATTATTCAATTGCCTGAACTTAAAACAGAATCTTCAAATATAATGAATGTAACTGCGATATCCGAGATTCCCCAGGCAATTGAAAGATTTTCTACGCAGGACAGATAAGTACGCACCTTTAGATTAATTCAATGGTTCATACACAATTACAAATCATTTTAATGAGAGACAAAGAGGTCCTTTGTGTTAATGAAATCGAGAAGTCTACTCGCATTCTTATAAAAATCACTCAACAATCTTATTTTAATTCAAGATCACCATTGGATGACGCCAATTTGCAGTCTTTTTCACCATATCTTGACAACCAAGGAATCATCAGGGTGGGCAAACTACTCACTAACAGTCCCTTGCCGCATGCTGCAAAACATCCCATTATACTACCACCAAAAGCTCACATACCGTCACTGATCATTGATGACATGCATTGCAACTATCTTCACGCTGGACCACAGCTGTTATTATCATTGCTAAGAAGGCATTATTGGGTGATACCTGCAAGACGAGTTGTTAGGTCTCGCATTCATCAATGTGTGACATGCCATAGATTTAAGGCTACAAACTACAGCCCTACAATGGTCGACTTACCAAGCACGAGATTTAAGCATGGACGCCCGTTTATAAACTAGGTCTCGATTTTGCTCACCACATTCATCGCATTCATCACAAAGGAAAGCCCAAAGAATTCTGTTGGGCGAAAATCATATGTGTGTCTGTTTGTATGTCTCAGTACAAAGGCAGTTCATATTGAACTTGTGTAGCACCTTACAACGGAGGCTTTCTTGGCGGTATTGGACTGGTTTATAGGACGATGTGGTCTACCAAATAAGATCTTATAAGACAACAGAAGAAATTTTATTGGAGCAGATAGATATCTAAAAAAGCTCTATGAGTGGTTGAAGTCACAAGAGACACAGGATAAAATTGCCCATCATCTGTCAGGTTAACACATCAAATGGGAGTTCATACCTCCTTCTGCTCCACATTTTGGTGGAATTAGGGAGGCAGGCGTTAAATATTTTAAACAAGACCTCAGAAGACTCATGAAGACACAGATTCTTACTCTTGAAGAGTTCAATACATTTATCATTCGCATTGAGGCAGTGTTGAACTCTCGCCCTTTATACCACATGACATCATCACCACAAGACTACGATGTCTTAACGCCAGGCCACTTTATAATCGGTACTCCATTAGTGAGTCTTCCAGATGAGTGCAGTGAAATCCTTACCAACATCTCGTACCATTATCTCGCTGGCAGCTGCTAAAGAAATGTTTAAAAGATGTATGGCATAGGTGGCGCTATGATTATCTTAATGCACTGCAAATGAGGAGTAAGTGGAAAACAAAAACAGAAGATTTAAAACCAGGCCTTGCAGTGCTTTTAAAAGAATACATAAAAAAAAAAATAATTTTAATGTCCGCTAATCTCATATTATTAAGAACAAATCGTTTTTCCCTTTTTCTTCACATCACATTTACCACTAACCGTCTTTATGGAATCAACTTTTCTGTCTTGATAAATTTTCTGTGCTCCTAGAGCAGTTTTGAGCCTGGCTCGATCAATTTCCACAGGTAGCTGCTACCTCACCTGTATCTCTTACGACACTCGCAAGGCTACTGGCCCGGCTTATGCTTGGTATTGGCTGATACCAAACGTAGATACCAGGCCGCTATAAACAATTTGTTTATACTTGCTATAAGTAGTTATTTCTTTAAAAATTATTTAATAAAACTACCGGTGGCTGCAACAAGGTCTAATAAGAATACACATACAATTTTTAAAGTTACCTTTAAAGGACATAAAAAACTTAATATTATGAATATTCTCTGCATAATAAACCGCCATTTTATGAATTTACTTTACATATAACTTGAATTGTTATAGCTATACCCTCATTATTTTACACTGTATCAGTTTATAATAACCTAAATCAGACTTCACTATTATTTTTAGTAAAAAAGTAGCTAAAGAATGATGCGCATGACATAATTCACTATAAAGCCTCAAAAATTATTTACACATGTGCACCGCATTATAAATATCTGTTTGCTAAAGCAAAATCTCTAATTTACAAAGCTGAATTTAGACTTTAATTGGTCGGTGTAATGCCAAAGTGAACTAAGCCTGAAATACCATATTTTTAGAAAATTGAAGTCAAAGTTGAATTTTGTGAAATATGGTTGTGTTTTTCTTCTATTGCTTTAGAAGTACAATATATTTCACTTTGTCTTTTTAGCATGATAAAAAAAAAAGTAATGATAGGCAATTGAATAATTAAAAATTTATTAAATTGGTTTGGCGGAGTCGTGGTTAACATGTAACCTACTATACTAAAGGTCGCGGGTTAGCGTCCCACGGTGGCCCTAGGATTTTTTAATGGTAGTAAAAATTCCTTGGCTACGCCATCCCTCGGATAGGACATAAAATGGAGGTCCCGAGCATGTACAATGTCAGATACTCGTTAAATATCCCTATTCTAATTACATCTGGATAGGCAAAATTTAGGACTCCCACTATAGCATTGTCCGATTAACCTTAGTAGCATAAAGGGACATTAAACAAACAAATTGGTTTGGCGCTTGGAACACTTTGGTTTTATACCGAACAATTATTTTCAACTGTTTTCTAGAAATCCTATCTTACTCAATGGAAAATGCAATCTATCACTGAAATTAAAAATAGGACTTTTTTCCTTTGGAGTTATGTTTAATGAAATTATGTTTAAAACCACTTCCAAGAGTTTCTCCACTAAGAGCTGATCTGAAAATCACCCATCAAAACAAACTGAACAAATTGAAGAATTCAACAGAAAATATTACCTCTACTAATTTGATGAACATCCAAACATTGAACTATTGCCTGAATTTCGAGCATTGCTATGAAACCACAATCACTTTCTTGAACCTAAGTAACAATTAAAAATTAAATTAATTATATTGCAGTTAGTAATTATAAACATAATTATTATGTTTAGTTTTGTATTAAACTTAATATAAATAATGGTTAGCAATTGTCCATTTAAAAAAAATTATACTCTCCTAAATATAAATAACCAGCCAAATTATTTTAGTTTTGATAATATTCAAAGAAACATTACTGTATCATTCATTTATTCATATCACACAGGGAGAAGTGTATATAAAGAAACACATAATTGCCTTATTAGATTGAAACCCAGAAATAATGAAATGATATAAGGATATATAAAAATCAACACCTTACGAGATAGTTGTTAAAAAAAAAATAGTGGAATGAATCTAATTTTCTAGTATGAAATAGTTGTTTGAGAATAAATTATTTAATTTTTTATAAGTGTTAGTTACTAGCTTTTACATTTTTTGTTTATATCTCAACAATAAAAAATAAATAATTAATAAAGTATAAGATGTTTCATAAATTATTAGTCATCATTGCTATTAAGCGGTGGTTGTTTATAATTATAATTAAGGAAGCAGCCATTTTAACTGTACAAATGCTGACATTTTATTTTAATGCTTATAGAATGAATAAACACATTTTTTCAGATGAAATAGAAACACACCACTGCTATATCAATAAACATTTCTTATATTGTGTTTAAAATTAACTTACGTTTATTGGAACAACATTGTTCGTTGTAAAGAAAACTAAAAACAAAACAGCTGTTATAAGCTTCATTTTGTCCTGACAGAGGAAACGCCTTCTTAAGCTTCCAGAAACTCAAGAGGATGAATCTGAAGATTGCTTCTTATATAAGTGGTTCCCCCCACCACCGTCACTCTCTAAGTGCTACTATATCAATTAATTTTCATAGGTTCATTTTAAAGTTTGTAATAATATAAATAATATTTTTAATTATTTTTGTCTCAATCCAAAAAAAAAAAATTAATTATGGCCTAAGAAATTGTCATGGGCGGATTTACGGGGTGCACCCCCAGATTTTTGGGATGATAATTTTTTTTAGTTAATGTCTCAAAATGTTATTCTAGCGGTGACATTATTAGTCTATTCTACTATGGTTAGAAATGATACAAATGAAATGTTACTTCCAACAATTTTAATGAACTTTAACATAAAATACGAAATGACATACCTGTTCTAGTTAATTTAAAAAATAAAAATTTGTTTGATTAAAGTCAATGAGCAACAATTGTGATAAAATAAATTGTTAATTAAAATACGAAAGGGTTATTGTTAGATAAAAGAAATAGAATACCTTTTTAGGTCTAAAAACTGATCATTTCAATATGCCTTTGGTGTATGAATTTGGTACAAATACTTCATATCTTCTGGTGAGCTCGCACCCCCAGATGTCAAGACCTAAATACCCCATGGAAATTGTTATAAAATACATTCTACATTTGAATTCATGCTAAACATTGGTTCTGTCAATTTTGGAAAAATTAAGATTTTTTTTTTATAAAACAAGTTGTAACCAATTAAATCCCTGTTGACGCCACTTTATGCTACTATTAGTAATAATTTTATTGTAAAATTGTAATTGTATCCTATACATAAGTATACAACTTCTGTTAATTTTTTTATATTGATTGCTATATCATGATACCATGTTATCGTTAAATTATTTTTATTTTCTTCTAAATTTGATAGGAAGATTTTTATATTATAAGTAATGATTAACAAGCAATTTATCTTCCTTTTTTTTTTCCACAACAACTATTTATTTTCTACTTTACACATAGTCGACGTTTTAAATTATTGTTATTCTTAGATCTTGGTTTGTTTATTTATATATATCCCCTTAATGCTAATATGGCTAATCGGACGGTGCTACAGTGAGAGTCCTAAATTTAAGTCTATAAAGATATTTAATGAATACCTGCCATCGCACAGGCTCCGGACCTCTATCTTAGTCCCCTCTCAAGGACGTCATAGCCAAGGATTTTTTATTCCCTTTAAAAAACCCTTGGGCACAGAAGGCAGGTATGCTAGCTAATGTATCACATATGTGATATGCCTATTAGATATTTGAAAACATATATTCTTTACAGTTATAACGTAGCTTATAGTATTGCCCAGTTTTTGACTTAATTTATTAATTCATAAATTTTATAAAGCAAAATAAAACTTTAAAGCCTTAGCATTAAAATAAATTAGTGAATTTCTAAACCAATCTTTACCACAGATTTTTAGAAGAGTTTTAATTCATGGAATAACTATTATTATCTTATAAGTAAAAGGGCATGTTTTGCCAGTAAAATTTGTAAAATAAATAAATATAATTTGTTGAAAATAAATTTTTTATTATTTTTAAATAATTACTACATAATTTTTAGGTAATATAATTAGATCAGAATTGATTGGCCATTGAGCCCGAGTGTTCTGGATCTATGTTGCAGCACTCTTACCATTGAGCTAACCGTGGAACATATCCTAGCCATGTCGTTTTCTCTTCAGCGATCCCACAGGCCAGATCTCACCATCATATTAAAATAATCTAAAACATAAACAAATTAATAAAACATTTTTATGTTTGTGAACACTCAATGACAGATACCAAAAATATATTTCATTAACATGAACAAGATACCAAGGAAAAGAAAATGAATATGAAATAGAGAATTACTTTTTCTTCTTCTTCGTCTTTTAAAATCCGTAAAACTAGTTGTGCTTCTAATAAACATTTAACAATGTTGTTATTTTGATTATTACTATTATTATTTTTTTTTTTTAGAGGATACAGCTCTATCATTTAAATTAAGTGATATCATTTCAATTAACCTATAATTATCCAGAAATTTAAAAACCAACACCAAATTGCAAAATAAAAAAAAAAATAAAAATAGTGGCAAAGCATTCTTCTTTAGTTACAGAAATCGAAAACCAATAGAAACATCTTTTAATCAAGTATAACTGATTACTTTTTAAATATTAATTTTAATAAAACAGTTTTAATCAAATTTCAGGATTTTATTTTAGATATTTTTCGTCCTGAGGTGGCCCTGGGATTTATAATGGGAGTAAAAAATCCTTGTCTCTGCCGTCCCTCCGATAGGACGTAAAATGGAGCCTGTACGATGACAGGTAATCGTTAAAGATCCCTATCCTAATTATACCTGGATAGGCAAAATTAGGACTTCCACTGTGGCGTCTTCCGATTATCCTTAGTGGAATAAAGTGACGTTAAAACAAACAATCTATTCTATCTTTCGTGTTCTCTTTATTATTTGAATATATAAAGAGTATTTATTTGCATATTAATACTGATTCCGTACCTAATTGGTGGGAAAAATATAATTTTTTCTAAAATTGTCGAGCAACCAAATTTTTTTCTGGACCATTTCAAATGGATTGACCCTTCAATAATTGTTAGAAATAAATTAGAGGTTTGTTTTAGAGGCACATTATGTAATTATTTCTTCCTCTATATCTGAGGACAGGGCAAGGCTTTGAAATTTTGACAGGGATGTAGAAAGAAGGAAATAAATGTAAGAAAACTGCTCATAGTGTACATGTGTTATACAAATTATACGATTATTAAAATTAAAATTAAAATTATACGAAGTTGTAATTATACGAATATTAATAATATTATTTTAAAAGGAATGATGTCATCCCTCCACATCTTGAGCAGAGGAAGGAGTGGGGATAGAGCTATATAATGAAGCCAGCGGAGGACCACACCCTCTTCTGCTACTGGAAGCTCAGGAAGAAGAAGGTCTTGGCGTTGCAGCAAGATGAAGGCTTCTTATTTACTTGTTGCACTGGCAGTCGCTATGAACTTAGCCGTATCCAACCATGCCCAAGTAATTTACTACTTTATTTTTATTTATGAAAAAGGAACTTGATATTTAAAAATATGTGAACCTTAGAGGAGTTTAAGTAAGATTTTTCTTTTTTTGATTAAATCTAAGTTGAAGTTTCACATGAACAATTGAATATTTTTTTAATATTTGAAGATAGTTGACCATAGATATGGGGGGTGCAGTCAAAATAAATAATACTTCTATGCAAACATCGCATATTTAGTTATAAATATTATCTTAGGTATGTATTACATATGAGTGTTATTTATTTCAACCACACCCCTTACTATATCCGCTCCATTAATTTTTTTAGGGTGAACCGGACAGTTATTGACACCCTTAAGAATACATTTCTGTCATGAAATAAAAAAATAAAAAAATTGTATAAAGGGATCAAATTGAAACTTCCTATAGCTCCTATTTATCTATCCTTATAAAGACTCAAGAGGTTTTTTTGGGTCAAAAGTTCAATAGTTTTACCATATGGCGATATTTATTTTAAAAAGTACAAAAACTAGTTATTGGCACCGTGTGGATTTATTTGTGATATCTTCCCTATGATTAGTTTGCTAAAAACTTACTTCATAGATGACCCTTTAAACATTAGATTCATGTATATCTATATAAATAAATATGGAATTCTGTTTGTTTGTTTATTTGTTCTTTATAGAAATCCATACCGTTTGTCCTTAATTCTCCAAATTTCGCTCAGTGGTTCTTTCATACCAGGTGCGAAGACCTGTCCATATTAAAATTGTGTAACTTCAGCCGATCTTCTTTATTGTTATAAAAATCGTAATGATCTCGCTTTACGATGGTTTTTTACGAAATCGACTGTTTATAGATTTAAAAAATGAAATTCTCCGGGTGAAACGGGTATATACAGCTAGTCTTGATATAAAATTAGGACTGGTTTATTTATTTCTTTAAGTTAAAGTTTGGGGTGTCAATAACTGTCTGATTTACCCTAATTTTAGGCCTTGATAATCTATTGTAAATGTACAAAAGAACATCGGGTTAGTTACACCATTTATTAGTCCAAAATGATTTTTACGATCGTTGATTTGTTTAGATTTTTTTTAGCCCCAATGGCAGAATAAATATTACAACATCGGAAAAAGGGGGAGGTTGGACACTATTTAATTTGTACCCTTTTATCCTATTTTGACAAAATTTGAAACTCATTTCGTTACAATGAAACTCATAGTAGTACAAGAAGGGGATAAATATTAATTTTTTACTGGTTATTCTGATTTAAACAAATTTTTACAAACTGGTCTTTAACATGCTTATTTATTTAAACTGATCACTGCCATATTATGTAAGGTTAAAACATATAAATATCATGGAAACATTTAAATTACTAATCATATCAGGCGCGATATTATTATTATCACTTTTAATATCCCACACCTCACCGCTTATTATGGTATTCTGTCAATCTGGACAGAATCTGATCAACTTTAACAATATGAACTTAATAATACCATTTTCATAGTCTTTTAAAAAACATAGATATTATTTATTCTTTAAATGAAAAAGTAAAGATAATAATACAAGTAATTTGGAAAGACTACACCTAAAATAAATAGAAGCAGTTCCAAATCTTGACTTAATCACACCTTAAGTTGTCATATAGAATAGAATAGAAAAGTCCTTTATTTAAAAAACAAAAAAGTATTTACGAAACTATATACATATCTAAGAACAAATTTTGACATGGCTTACGCCGTCTGCCAGGAGTCCTGAAAATAATAATACATTCATAGAGAATAAAGAAAATATTTACATCTTAAGAGTATTCAGATAACAATAATCTTCTGTATCTTATTGCTTCTTTAACATAAAAGTAAATGTCATTTAGTTTATTTTTGTTAAACAATTCTATTAACTCTTCTTTATTGATCAATATTTTTCCAAAATATTTCAACCTGATGTAATTAAAAATTGGGCATACTCCAATAAAATGCACCATGTCTTCTATTTCATTTTTGTTACAAATGGTGCAATAATAACTTACTCCACCTACCCATGGTTTGTAATTTAGGTCTAACAGTTCTCCTTTTACTTTAAATATTATTTTTATTAAATCTAAACTGTTAACGTCATTTATGTACGATATTGAACTGGGTAATAAATCTTTATAGAGTATATGATAGTCAGATTGTTGGGCTGCGGCTAAACAAACACTTTTAAACTGCTCTTGAAAGAGACCGATGATTTTATTAGTTTGTTTCTGCCACCTCTCAACTGAAATAAAACAGGGGTCTAAATCAGTACCAAGGCGATCAGCTGGTGTAATCCACTCAGCAAACCACGAACATTTACTTTTTACTATTTCATTTGCAATTATTTTAGGAAATCTATAGTCCGGCAAACAAAATATTTTTAAAATATATTTAAAATGCATTTTAAGAGTAGTGATAAAAATGGGGTCTAATTGCGTCTCTAAGTAAATTTGATAGTTTGGTGTATAGTTGGGAAGTGAAAATATTTTTTTAATAAAGAATTTCAACACCCTTTCAATTTCCTCAAACTTATAGTAGCCCCATATCTGACTTCCATAACAAAGGGAAGCCATTATAGTGGAGTTGAAAACCCTTAACTTTGTGGAGAGAGGGACAACACAGAGTTGTCATATATAAATGATAATTAATAATTATGTCCTAATAAGTTGGCAATAAAATAATATATATAGCTATATAGTCAATGTATATAGTAAATTTATTTATTCATTCATTATTTAAGCAAGATTAATATATTGCAAACTTTAGTTTATTCTTATGATGTTTAGGGTTTGGAAGATATCTCATCAATTAAAAAAGAAATCTTTGATCAATGCATTGAAGAATACAAAATCAACGAAGGTTAGATTTATTTTTATTAACTTTAAACTTTTGACAACTGTGAAATGTTATGGTTGATCAATAACTTTATTAAAATTTTTACAGGACCTATTGATAATGTTGAAAATCAGGAAGATTTGCCTGATGATCGTCAATTTAAGGTGAGAATTCTATAAATTTCTATTTATTTAATTTTTTTTCAATTATCGCTTATTAGAATATTTATCGAGCAACATTTTATTAGTTGGACATACTCATCTATTTCTCCTGTTTATTGTTATAATTTTATAGTCTTTCATTTCAAAATATTAGTACTAAGATAAATATTCATATTTCATTAGGGAATTTATGTGATAATATTTAAAATGTCTATACTGTTTTGTTTTTGATTGTTGGTTTTAGTTTATTACTAGCTAGGGTGTCCGGCTTCGCTCCGGTAGTTGTGTAGTAGTTTTAATAACAGAAAAACGTTAAAATTAAAGGAAATAGGGAACAAAGTTTCTTCTTCTTCTTACTACTTGAAAATTCGGTTTTAACTTGGTATCAATATTCTGCAGACTTGAGATCTGCAAAAAATTATATTTCGAGTAAAACTTAAGGCGCCCACCACTATGATGTTCCTATTTGATCCAGAAGTAGAGAAATTGCCGAAGATTCATAGAAACTTTTTTTTAAGACCTTTCTTCCATTTCAACCTCCCTTAAGATATCCCCCCCGTAATTTGAACGGTTTCTGCATATCTCGAATCTTACAAAGTCAAACTATTACAAAGTCAAAACCAAAATATCTTGAAGGCACAATTTTTTCATCATGTTTCTTTTTATCTTGAAATATGAGGGATGATAAAATCTTGAATGCTGTTATTGGAGTTCATCGTTTTGTCAACTGGAATGCTCATCTTACATAGTAACCAAACCAACTTCTTTTTCATAAATACAATAAGAACACTTCAAACTTTCTATTTTATAATTTATATTCGGTTAATTCATCTCTTTTTTTATGTCTGATTTTATTCGCTCACTGTACTACTAAGAAATGTTCACTCATATTGCATTAAATTTACTTGAGCATATATTATATATTGATTAAACATAATGTGTTAATCAAGTAACCTTCTTATGAGAAAATTAATTTTGAAAGAAAAGGTGAAACTAATTATTTTCGCTTGATTTTTTAGTAATTTAAAAAGAACAGCTGATAAAATATATAACCTTTACAAATTGAACGGAATGAATGAACAATAAAGATCGAGTGAAACGCATCCTAGCGCTTCCTGGTAGCCTGGAGCTCGAACTAAATTTTTCATTCATATACTCGTACGTCATTCTCAGGTAGGCTAATTACATGGTGCGAGAGGCTTAAAATTCCAATCCTCTTCTCTTTAATTTTACACCTTTAAGAGAAAAACGGAAACCTTCTTCTCCGTTATGGGTTATAAACAATCAACGCAGAGCAAAAACTACTAATGATAGAAACTCGAAGTTCGGAATTTAGACTTTAAACGCGATGTAGGTAACCACTAAGAAAGGAATTTCAAAAATGTAACCCCTAAGGGGCTTAAATGGCGAAATTGTTGTTTAACTCTAACGGAAATCTATTGTTGAGATTTTAAACCATATGTTTTTTTATTTGAATATCGATTTAACGTTACAATAGTATTAAAATAGACATTCACATAAAATATGGCTACTGATTATTTAAATATTAGTGGTAATCAAATTATGCACACTGTGATTCCCATGATTGGGGATGGTGCGTGTTTATTTCGATCTCTTCTCCATATATATATTCTACTACATATATATATATATACTTCTCCATATGTATAAGAGGCTTTGTCCTGACTGACAGAATCAACGCAGAGCAAAAACTACTTATGATTAGAAACTTCGGATTTTAGATTTTAAAAGGGATGTAGGAAAGCACTAAGAAATGAATATCAAAAATGTAACCCCTAAGAATATCTAAAATGTAAATGGCGAAATTGTCGTTTAACTCTAACGGACATCTATTTTCGAACTTCGAGAAAATATATCAAATTAGGACTCAAATTAAAAAATTTGATACGACGAGATTAACTCGAAAGGCCCTATTGCGCGTCGAAAACCATGTTTTACAGCCGAAAAATGAAGCGTTCACGACGAGTAAGTCATTTTTTGTTTCGGTGGTTTTAGTGAACTCTCTCCATTGCGCGTCTCCGTCTCTTCTAGCCAGCCGGCAGCTTCCCCCTCCAACATTCCACCTACCGGAAGCTCAAATTCTACTAAATCTCCTTAACATCAGTTAACATATTATATTAGATCAACACCAAGATAATGGTCACAGAATTGATTTTAAAGGCTCGCGGGCGAAGCCGCGACGGGGAATACTGCTAGTATTTATATAAGTGGCTGGTTAGCAAGATAAAATAGAATCTGATATTTACCTTCTGAGTCAAGGTAGATACAAAGAATGAAGGTAAGAGGTAGTGGTAGGGGGTAGTTTGCCGACTTCAAAGGTTTATGACGAGGAAACCCAACGCTTTTGAAGTGAAAGGCTACATGGCAACTAAGTGGAAATAAAATATTAAAAACTAACAAAATAGATGGTGCTGTATACAAATTGTTATGTTTGGACTCAATAATAACACAAAATTGAGATAATACATAAGGTGACAATGCATAAAAAATTGAAACATATACCAAAAGAAGTTATACAATAATAAAGATAATAATAATACAAGAGGTACATAGATAATTGCGGGTACCTATGAAATCAAAACTAGGATTTGAATATGCAGAAGATGTTAATTTTGTATACAATACTATCTATTTTGATAGTTCTTAATATTTTATTTCCACTTAGTTGTCATGTAGCCTTTCACTTCAAAAGCGTTGGGTTTCCCCGTCATAAACCTCTGAAGTCGGTAAACTACCCCCACCACTACCTCTTACCTTATTTTACCTTCAGTCTTTGTATCTACCCGGACTCGGAAGGTAAATATCAGATTCAAAAACTTTAATTTTCGAAAGCCAACGAAAATAAAATGGTTTTCAAACTCAAAATCCTGATTATCATTTAACCTATCTTAAATCCTGTTGGTTTTTAGATTAGCTGAAACGTTTTTATCTTTATTATTGAATTTCGATTTGAGTGTATTAAAAAGAATAGGATATAACTATTATGGTTACTGAGCCACAACAATGCTTGGCAGGGTCTGCTCGTCTGTTTATTATATTTCTCTCATTCCAGTTTTCTAATATCAAGTTATTCCTATTGTTCCTAAAATTCTACTCAAATTATATTACAATTTTACTGTGCTGATTAGGATTTGAGCGGAGTGACCAGACATCCGGAGAGAGGACATGTGCTTCCTTTTTAAGCTTTGTCCTCCCGGCATTCGGGAAATATGACAATATGTCATAATATGTCATTAAAAAAATAAAATTTTAATAGTTATCTCTTCTAATTAGTAAAGTATGATGCTACATTGGGAGTCCTAAATTTTGCCTATCCAGGTATAATTAGGATAGGGATCTTTAACGAGTAACTGACATCGTACAGGCTCGGGACCTCCATTTTACTACCTATCCGAGGGACGACATAGACGAGGATTTCTTACTCCCATTAAAAAATCCTAGGGCCACCTCGGGACATGTACCCGCGACCTTTAGTATTGTAAGTTTCTATGCTAACCACTACACCACAGGTGATTCCAATATACAGTAAACCCTCATTATTACGAACTCGGATATAACGAACACCTTGATATAGCGAACGAAAATACTATCCCCCCAAAATTACCATTATATTTCTGCAGAACCCCTCGTTATAGCGAAATCCCTCGGTTAGTGCGAACTATGAACTAAATTTGATGCCTGAGAATTATTATATTCTGTTATAACGAACTACTAGAATTTACTATATATTTTTTTTTTACTGTATTACGTAGAATGAGCGCAGGAACACGAAGTAGCTCCAGTTTCTAGAATTGAGGTCGTTTTTTACTCTTAACTAATCCTATTTCCTTTTGCTCTCTCTCTGATTCCATTGAATTTTTTCTCAAAACTAGCTCAGTTCTGTTTCGACCTCTGTATTATTCGAATCAGTTTTCTGTAGTCGTTTAAACTGTTTTTTTAAATACAAAATGAGTCCGTTGGTAAACGTGTGTCACAAACGTAAATCCGTATCAATTGAGGAACAATTGAAAATTCTCCAGGATATTGAATCGGGAATTCTAAGGAAGAAAACCATCGCAGAAAAATATGGAATTCTAAAATCAACATTTTCAACCATTATAAAAAAACAAAGATAAAATAGATTCAACTGCAGCCCAAGGATTAACTTCAGCATCAAATAAACGACTGCGCTCTGCGGCTCATGAATATTTGGAAAAAAAATTGATAAATTGCTTTAAACAAATGAGATCCCAAATACCAATCTCAGACCCTCTTATTAAAGCTAATGCTAAAGAACTCTCAAGTGAACTTGGCAGGTAATTTATTGAATCTCATTGTTTAATTAATATGTAGTTTATCTAAAAATAATTTACATCATGCGTTTTAATTTAACTAGTTCTAATGAATGAATTTCCTTCTAAATATGATCAAATTAGCGCGGCCATTGGCTAAAAAAAATATTAAAAAAAAAAGAATCCTCGGTTATAACGAATCCCGTTATAGCGAACTATGAATATCAAACCCCCTTCCAGTTCGCTATACCGAGGGTTTACTGTAATATGATATTAGATAGACGACAGAAAATAACCTGGTTATTTTTTATAATAAATTTTTGGACTTTTTTAATTGATTACAGTGGTTACCATTCTTCATCAAAAAGCATTATTCTCTAAGTTCCTTTTTACTTCCACCTCTGGAGTGTAAAATTTCTTTATTATATCGTTGTCACCATGCTTAAGTAATGCTAGTGCAACTAAAAACCTATGCATATTCGTTAGTTTAGCATTGTGATGACGATATTATTAGTTTGTTTGATGTATTAAGTTTATATAAGTTATCTATTTGTCCTCTTTGAAAAGAAATATCCTCGATTTCGAGAAATATATCAGGTCACCCTGGATTTATGTCAAGTTGAATTTTAGCCCTAAAATATTGAGTTTCGATGTACAGAAAGGATATTTTATGAAAATGTGACATATTATTAGAATGTTATTACAGTATAGACAACTTTGGTGGTGGTTCTTTGGTAAATAACAAGTGGGTGAGTCTGGTGCCCGATTCCCAGGAGTGTCAATGCAACCTCCTTTTTGCAACAATTGCTACTAACCCAGGAGTGTATAATTTCTTTATTATAGGGGAGAGCCGGGTTGGTTGGCATAGGGGGTAGGTTGGCCATCGGCTTATAGTTCCCGTCACACCTGTTGTGAAGGCCCCACCATTGTGCCATGTCACCCGCTCGACCTCGGGAGTCTTGTCCTGAGTTTTCAATCCGATGCTAACAGTGTAGAGAAGAGTGTGCTTCATTGATTGATTTTACAACATGTAAGTAAATTTTTATATTTTCAGTAAATTTGGTTTAAAGGCATGGAAAAACATTTGACTTTGATTCTGTTCACATAGCCCCAAACTCATTTGAAAAACCTAACTTTTCGACTAACCAGTTTCTTGTTTGATTTTTCTCCCCTGTCCTGGCAGCCATCTTTCATATGATCTCTTCTGTGGGGTTAGTTTGCTCTCTTTAACTGGGGTTTGTTTGCGCAGTAGCTATTCACAAAAGCAAGGTAAATATAAACAAAAGTGACACTACCAATTGTCTTTAGTTCCAGCAAGGGTGATGATGGCAATTTTTCTTATGCAGAAAGTGACTACTGAATTTTAGCTCTAAAATGTTGAGTTTCGATATGCAAAAGGGATATTCTATGAAAATGTGACATATTATTCGAGCATTGGTGCATGTACACACTCCTTGAATGGGGTTATGATACGAGGTAAAGAGAGTTAAAAAGATGTATATCCTTTAAACCACCTGTAGTTAAGAATAATACTCTAGTAAAAATTTTATTTGGTTTGATTTATGCGCCAATACAAATGAAATGCGGTAAATTTTTAGCAAAGAAAGTGTCATAAATAAAATAAAAAACATTTCACTAACTGTTAACAATTACTATCAATAAACATTGTTAACAATGTAAATGTGGGGTCACGTGTGGTATAGTTGTTAGAATGGCAACCTAAAACACTAAAGGTCGCAGGTCCATGCCCAGCGGTGGCCCTAGGATTTTTTAATGGGAGTAAAAAATCCTCATCTATGCCATCCCTCAGATAGGACATAAAATGGAGGTCCCAAGCCTGTACGATGTCAGGTACTCGTTAAAGATCCCTATCCTGATTATACCGGGATAGGCAAAATTTAGGACTCTCACTGTAGCATCGTTCGATTAGCCCTAGTGGCATAAAGTGACGTTAAACAAACAAACAAACAATGTAAATGTTAATCTTTCGTTTTATAAATTTTAATGCAAACATTGTTGATTTAAGCCATTATTATCCTTGTTGACCAGCAAAATAAACAATTTAAAAAAAAAAAAATAGTTGAAACAGATTGTACTTTTGAAATATGTACCTTTTGTTATTTTTTTTTTCAAAATAATATTTACTTATATATTTATTTATTTACAGTGCTGGCTCAGTTGTGTATTAAAAAACTTAGGAATCGTAAGTATGAAGAAATATTTCTGATGTATGATTTTACAATGTTTTTAGATGAATTTGAATATTAATAAATATTTGATTTTGTTTTTTATTTATCTAATATATTAGATCAAAGATGGCAAAATCGAATGGGAACAGTGCAAGATACTCACGAAGTATTTCCTTACCAAGGAGGAAGGGCAAGCGAAATTCGATAAGATCTCTGAAATATGCTGAGCTCATGCTGTAAGAATTTCATGCTATTACTCATTTCACGACTAATGATTACTTATCAATTTTAATTTTGATATTCTGGAATCCGATATCTTTATTGACAAAATAATTTAATGATTGTTAGAAGATTGCAAGGGAAAAACAGGCTTTAAAAAAAAAAAGAAATTATAAGATAAAAAACAAACTTCAAAGCACTTTTAATGGAAGTGATCTTTTCAATTCCAATTTACTTTCAATTAACAGCAAGTCAAGTTACGCTTTGTGATAGGGTAAAATATTAGGTAAAGTCTGTTTTATAGTACGATATGTAGTCTTCATTTTAAAGAAAGTGACTATATTTATCTAAGTAAATATTAGTATTTGACATTTTATTATTCCAAAATGCTAGTTTTATGCAAATAACATTGGGACCATAGTATCATAGATTTGTTTTTCTTTTTTAATTTTCCCCATTTTTGTATTACATCCCATGTGCTTAATTGTTCCAAGTTTTTAATGCGATGCCTGAAAGTTTTGAAAAATAAATAGATAATATGACTAAGAAACTAAGCTGTCATGAAAATTACAGCTGCCATAACAATGATTGTATGAATAGGTAATTAATGTTATTACTAACCGAAAAACGTAGATTAAAGTTACAATGATATGTTTGCATTTACCAGAACTACCAGCTTTACAAGTACAATAACAAGAAAATTGCTTATTATTATTAATACATTTGATTTCCACTTTTATTTGATGGGGCAGGCCTTTAAGATCGCTTGTTTGAAGGCACTAGGCTTGTAAAATAACTGTTTTTTTACTTCTAGATATTATTCCACATGTAATTATGTGGTTTGCATCAAGTATAGCCTGCCCTTTAATTAATGGTATTTTAAAATTACCAATTATCTCTATCACATCAACTATGTCTATCCCCGTTCCTTCCGACATTTTGCAAATCTACTATAGTCAATTGCGCCTGCGAATTTACTCTTTACAGTACACTATTTTTTTTTTTTTTTTATTATTGAATAAAAGTTCTTACTTGTGATTATTCGGTAATGCAAGCATAATACTCCAAGTCGTCTGATTTTAAAATTCTCTATGTAATTGTAGAAAATTTCATTTAGTTAACATGAAACAAATCATTTAAATTAGATGAACGGAACGGCTTTAATTATGAACAATGGTCTGTCTTTAAAGCCATACTCCACATGCGTGGGCTCAACCTGTTTTATGAATTGATAGAATATTTCTTTTTTTCTCCTGTATATGTTTACTTGATTTTTTTCATATTTAGCCATATCTTATTTTTAGGCGAAACGAGAGACATATAATTTCTCCATATAAACAAAAACAAAGGTACTTTATCGGAAACCAAAAAAGGCCCCTTCCTCATTTATACCCCCCCCCCCTCAGAACATTTTAATAATGACAAAGCTTACCTGATATTAAAGAATAGAAGATTCTCATTAACCATGGCGAGTTTAATCAAAATCGTTAAAGCTACTTTTGACAAAATGGAAAGAAAACTTAAAAATGGGGAAAAACGTTATGAAATAAAGTGCCCCCTCCGGTTGATCAAATTTTGATGAAATATTGGTAGTCATATCTTCGGCATATAAATACATCAAATTACCAAGTTTTATCAAAATCGTTTGGGCCGTTTTCGAGAAAATCGAAAAAAAAATGTAAAAAGTTATGAAAGAAAGTACCCCCTCCATTTGACCATTTTTGATGAAATTTTTGCTGTCACGGACTTATACATATACCAAATACCTAATTTCAGGTTCGTATGGTTTATAGTTTTTGAGCTAGTCTGTTAACACACACACAGACCGTTTCGCAGGACTTGGTTATTTGGACTCAGGGGATCCCAAAACGTGTATTTCCGTTGAAAACTGGACTACGAAATTTTAAGATCCCAATACTCTCCCTTACTATATATTTCATATATAGGTAAGTGAAAGTAAAAAACATTGCTAATGTTCTTTTGACAGATCATAAATTTTTTTAAACATGAAAACAGTACTTTCTAGATAAGTGCTACATGTGATCTAAATATCCAGAAGGCATACTCCTCTCTTGTGTGAATATGAAACTCCAAATATATGGGAAAGCCAAGAGAGGAGTATGATTTTTTTTTTTTTTTTTTTTGGGGGGGGGGGGGGGAGTTTATTTTTTAAAATGTCTTGTTTGTTAGTTTAACGTCACTTTATGCCACTAAGGCTAATCGGACGATGCTACAGAGGGAGTCCTAAATTTTGCCTATCCAGTTATAATTAGGATAGGGATCTTTAACGAGTAACTGATATCGTACAGGCTCGGGACCTCCATTTGATGTCCTATGCGAGGGGCAGCATGGCTAAGGATTTTTTACTCCCATTAAAAAATCCCAGGGCCACCACTGGGTGCGAATCTGCGACCTTTATTATTGTAGGTTGCCATGCTAACCACTATACCACAGGTGACCGCTAAAATGTCTAGTGTTTTTATACTTTTTGGTTGTAGAGAAGTATTCAACAGTAGCAGGCCATGAATTGTTTGGTTTTTACCTTTTCTGAGCGAAAAATAACTAGTTATAGTTGATTTTACAGTATAAGGAGTTTTTTGTAATTAGAATTAAAGTTTTTGAGAATTAATTTTCTATTAATACCTTATACTAAAATTGAATATAATGAAAATTTAAGAAAAAATTAATTTTATTTTTCAGCTCAAGGAATTCATACATTGATAAACTAAATATCTTAAGGAATTTTGATGAAATCCATTGAGATAACAGGCTTCAAATGGAATGAAAATGTATGAATACTTGCTTGTTCAACAAATTTACTTGTATTATTAAATAAAATGATATTTAAGAACAGTTTGTCTTATTTAATCCCCTGTTTCTAAATAAATAAAAGTAATGACAAGTTAAACAATTATAAAATAATTGTTTACTGATTTCCTTCTTCCCAGCCTAAAGGCAGGTTCATATGGGGTCGTGAATTGGGCGAGAGCACTACCTACCGGCCAGTCAGTCGTGATCACTACCACGTGTGAACTATTGGTAGGGGAATGGTGGTAGCTCGACCTTGAAGCGAAGGGTCGTGACATTTCCATTTAGTTGGAGCGAGCACGCCCGCTTCAGTCGTATGCTACCCATCATGTCAGTGTACAAAATGAATAATTCGCAAATAACGAAGTTTTTTGATTTAATGGGTATTCTGAATAAATATTGTAGACTAGCAAATGAATCGCCAGTAGCTAAGAATCTTAAAGTGACTTGAAGTTTTGATTCTGCTGGAATCGGTCTTCTCACATTGGATTCTTGTTTTTGAATCGTTGGTTTCACTTTATTGAGCAAAAACCAAAACAGGTTTGGTTCTATCCTAAAAAAGTTCCTGCAGCTGTTGTGAACTTCCAACGATAATTCTCTGCAAATACTGTTTCTGGCGACAAGTGAATTCCGCCTCTTTACCCAGTCTCGAACCCACACTTTTCTCTTCTTGCTTTTAAACTTTTTCAAATGATTCCTCAACTCTTATACTAAAAGTTCGCATACAACTTTTGCAGCTTCATATTCTGCCATAGTGAGAACAAGAGCAAGAGAAGTACGACCAACAAAGGCACCTTCCCGTGTGAACTGGATAAGGTCATGAGCTCCTACAGGAAGAAATCAAGTCGTAAGACATGCGCATTACTGGTCATCTTTTCGCCCTGTTCACTACCCCGTGTGAACCCGCCTTAAGGGAGTAGTATTTCTGTAGTTATATCTATATTAAAGGACCATCTCGGTCCCAATGATAATAATTACCATAATACTCATCGTTCAACAATTTTTTTCCTTTTGCTTTACTATTTTTTTGTTTAATCCATCATCATCTAATGGTCCTCGCAGGACCTTGGCCTCCTCCACTACTCTTCTCCAATCAGAACTGTCCTCTGCTGTCCTTCTCCACTCCACAACGCCGAGAGTCCGAAAATCATCTTCTATGTCCTGCAGCCAATGCAGTCTCCTGCAGCCTATCTCTCTCCCTTC
Organism: Aelia acuminata; assembly: GCA_911387785.2. Taxonomy (NCBI): domain Eukaryota; kingdom Metazoa; phylum Arthropoda; class Insecta; order Hemiptera; family Pentatomidae; genus Aelia; species Aelia acuminata. The sequence goes on from OU426978.1 coordinate 5,217,124, forward strand.
TTCAACCTGGGTTCCCTTCCTTATCATTTTTGGAAGGCGCTCGTTGCTCATTCTCTGTTCATGGCCGAGCCATCTTATCCTTCCCTATCGTTCAGACATGTTGGCAACTATGTCTGGTCCCTCAAAACATGTTATTTAACTCTTCATTAGTTTTCATTCGCCAGGGGTTCCACTTCTTTAGTCGAGCTGTAGATTTATCGGAGAATTTTCCTTTCCGAAATGTTAAGTAGTCTTTCCCCACTTATAGTAAGCGTCCAGGATTCACTACCGTATGTTACCGCTGGTTGCAGAATCGTCCTGTAGACTCTTACTTTCAGATCTCTGGGTATGTCTTGAATACGGAAGATTTTCATCGGCGACCAATAGCATCTATTTCTAGCTTTTATTCTTTCTTTGATTTCTTCTAGCATTTTATAATCTTCCATTATGACCATACCCAGATACTTAAAGTTTTTTTGAATGGTAAAATTTATTTGTTGCTAATGTAGGATTTCAACTAGTTCTTTATTTTATTTGGAATGGAAGGGAGGCTAAAAATGGCTGTTATAGGTGGGGTAAGATTTCAGTTGCCATCCCAAGAAAATATGAAAAACAAAAACTACAAGTTAAATAGATGTGTATTTATTTACTATTTATTTAAGTATCGTATAAATGAATATTTTAATTTTCAAACGTGAATAAGTTTAATTTGAAAAATTAATTGAGCCTTAATCAGTGAATTAAATTTTAATCCTTAGTTCCAGAATATATTTGAAACTACTTAAGGGAATTGAAAATTGACAAAAATATTAACAAAGATATAAAAGCACTGTTTTCTTTTTGTTTGTATTTATGTTAGTAATTTTGTTTGTTTGTTTAACGTCACTTTATGCCACTAAGGCTAATCGGACGATGCTACAGTGGTAGTCCTAAATTTTGTCTATCCAGGGATAATTACGATAGGGATCTTTAACGAGTACCTGACATTGTAAAGGCTCGGCACCTCCATTTTACCTCCTATCCGAGGGGCGGCATGGCTAAGGATTTTTTACTCCCATTAAAAAATCCTAGAGCCACCACTGGGCGCGAATCTGCGACCTTTATCATTGTAGGTTGCCATGCTAACCGCTATACCACAGGTGACCGCTAAAATGTTGTGTTTTTATACTTTTTGGTTGTAGAGAAGTATTCAACAGTAGCAGGCCATGAATTGTTTGGTTTTTACCTTTTCTGAGCAAAAAATAACTAGTTATAGTTGATTTTACAGTATATGGTATATCATTATTTATTTTTGATTGCTGATTAGTAAAAGTAAATACAGACAAAAAAGCTGCTATCATTAAGAAAGGGGATGAATCCCACTCACCCAATCACCCAATCAACAAGTTGTCAATCATGTGATTTACTCATAGTGTCATATTCTTATTTTCTTCTCGAATTTGGTTGGAAGATATTTATATTATAATTGATAATAAACTAGCAAAAATATCTTCCTTTTTCACTATAAATATTTATTTACAGCATAACATGTTGACATTTCGGGGCTGTTTCCCCATTCTCAAAACCTGTACATTAATTTTGCAAACCTACGACCTTTAGAATTGTAAGTTTCTATGCTAACCACTACACCACAGGTAACCCCTGTTAGTAATTTTAGGTGAATTCAACATTTCAGAATTATTCAAAGTGTAATATTAAACAAAAACATATCATTTGGAATGGTTATATATTTATTGTTGGAAGGAAATAGTAGTTGGAAAAAACTGTAATAGCATGTGTTTGAGTGAGTGAGAACGAAGTTCGAGTACCATCCACGCAAATCCACGAGGTTCTAAACCATTCTCCTTTGCAGCTATATATAAGGAGCGATTGACTGGACAGTTGGTCTCAGTCTTTGTTAAAGAGAAGCTCAAGTCATATGGTTATCTTTGTGTTACAAAGTGATAATTTTTGCAACCTGTTCAAATATTTGTATTGTTATTTTTGTTAAATCGGGAGCGGAATAGCCCACTGGTAAGGCAGTGGATTGCTGTGCTCAAGGTCCCGAGTTCGAATCTGATATGGCTTATGATATCTTTATTATTCGCCACAGTTTGTCTCGTGGGCCGACAGACCCTCCTGGGACAAACCCAGCCTCTATAAAGTGGGTACCCTTAATTGAAAAGTTAAGGGGAACAAACCTGGCGGTTGAGCGTGATCACGAAACAGTGCTCTATTATTGCCTCTAATATCTATATAAGTGCGCTTATAAACCACTATAGTGATGGTTCGTGAAATTTTTTAACAAACATATAAAGAAGGCAATGGATAACACAAGAATGGAAGAGAAGAGAATTTAATTGCCTCTTATGAAAAATTTCTTTTCTTTTTTTTTATTTAGACCAGTCATATTGGATATGCATCATTATGTGCAATATGTATAGTTAGAGAAAATATGGTCCTCTATTATATGATGAGTTGATAAAAATATCTATAAAAAATCTGGTGCGTGCGCGCAACACACAACTTTCACTTACCAACTTACTTAGATTAGAAATTAATGCGTTTCGTTAATTGCCAATTCTCAAATGAACAGAACAGTTTAATTATAACGCATTGGTTTGTCATTAAAGGCGTACGGCGCATGCGTGAGCTCAAGGTGTTTTATGAGTTGACGGAATATTTTTCTTTTTTTCTCCTGTATATGTTTACTTGATTTTCTTCATATATCATATTTAGCCGTTTCTTATTTTTAAGCGTGATGAGAGACAGTTAATTTCCCAATATAAACTAAAACAAAGGTACTTTATAGAAAAACAAAAAAAGCCCCTTCCCCATTTAAGCCCCCTCAGAACATTTTAATAATGATAAAGCTTACCTGATATAAAATAACAACTAATTTTCATTAAACATAACGAATTTGATAAAAATCGTTAAAGCCGTTTTTGAGATAATCGATCAAAAAGGTAAAAATTGGACAAAATTTATTAAGTAAAGTCCCCCCTCCTGTTGATCAATTTTGATGAAATTTTTACAGTCATATCTCGGGCATATAAATACATCAAATACCAAGTTTGATCAAAATCGTTAAAACCGTTATTGAGTAAATAAAAAAAACACGTGAAAATGATACAAAATTTATTAAGTAATTATAGTATTATTAAGTAAAGTCCCCCCTCCGGTTGATCAATATTGATGAAATTTTTACAGTCATATCTCGGGCATATCAATAGATCAAATACTCAGTTTAATCAAAATCATTAGAGCCATTTTTGAGAAAATCGAAAAAAACTTAAGTTATTAAATAAAGTACTCCCTCCCTTTGAGAAAATTTGATGAAATTTTTGCTGTCACATCGCGGGCATATACATACTCTAAATACCCAATTTCAGGTTCGCACGGTTTATAGTTTTTGAGCTAGTCTGTTCACACACACACACACACACACACACACAGACACACAGACCATTTCGCGGGACTTGGTTATTTTGACTCAGGGGACCACAAAACGTGTATTTCCGTTGAAAACCGGAAGTCGAAAATTTTCACGATCGCAATACTTCCACTTACTATATATTTCATATATAGGTAAGTGAAAGTAAAAGTACACAACTAACAATAATTCTTTATTGGTCTTGAGGCTAAGCAGATAGTAGTCAAGTATTTTTTTAAATTTTGATCCTTTATTTACCTCACACTTTTACAATATTCGGTTCTACGTTTCGGCACTAAGCCGTTTTCAAGAAGAACACCTAAAATTTAGAATTTCAATACTTTTGAAGTTAACAAATTAAATTAAAAACAATTAAGTGATGAAATATGTTCTTACCCACCTGTGACCACAATTTTTCAAATAAAATAGGCCGAGTACCCTTGTCAAAAATTAAAAATCTTTTTACTAGTTAAACACCTAGTATTTTTAATTTTTGACATGGGTACTCAGTTAATTCTCGACTTTCTCTCGCCCAACTCTTCTTCCATTCTGCTAATTGCATTTTCTTTGTTTGTAGCGTGCAGTCTTCTAGGGTAATCTTATTAAGTTTAATAATTCCTGTTCCTTCTTCTAGTCTAGCTAAATGGGCTGCCTGGTCAGCTCTTTTGTTGCCTGGAAGGCCACAGTGGGCAGGAACCCAGACGAAGATAATGGTCATGCCTATGCTTTTTATATCCCACCATTCATTGAGGATTTCTATAATTAGCCAATTTCATGGGTATGGACTATTTATGGCAGCCAAAACGCTCCATGAATCCGTTACAACAGCCCAGTTCTTTTCCCTGGATTTCGCTATCAAGTAGAGAGCATTTAGGATGGTCGCTTCCCCAGTGAATATTGCGCTTTCCCCTGGTAAGTTAAATAGGAGCTGAATGTGTTTACTACTCACAACGCAGCCAATGTATCGCCCACTTTTGACGCATCTGTATAAAGAATCTCAAAATGGTTACATTTTTCCATTAATTTTAAAAAGGATGACCGAACTTCTATCGGGTTTGTTTTGGTAACCTCAGCCATTGATCTATTGACTTTTGGTCTAACTACACTCCATCTTGGTATTTTTAGATTGGCTAAGGGTCTAATAATACTTAGGCTCATGCCAATGTTTGTTAAGGCTTCGTATATGTCTTTTAGATAGATGTAGTTCTCAATTTCTTAGAGACCGCGAGTATCCGATCCTTTGGCAAATAAGTGTTCGGTTAGAGAATGGTGTGGACAAGCTTTCAATTTAGCAACATATTTAAGAGCTAAGGAAATAAAATTAAATAAAGAGAAAATTTTAAATTAAATTAAGCTCCTAGGAGAACTCATTACTGATTAGTTTTCTATAATTCCAAGCAGTTTTTACCATTAAGTAATTCAATTATGAATTCAAAAGATAAAACTCATTCTCAAAAAACTGGAAGGCGATAGGGGGCAATTATTGGACACACTCCTAGACTTTGATGAATATCTTCGTTAACTCTGTAATTAAATATGGTGCAATCATCCTGTATTGAGCTATTAAATTGCTTAAAATTTAATTATTCGCCCCTTAGTTTAAATGTCAGACATAAAACTTAAATATACAGGGTGTCCAGAAAGAGTATTCGGGTTTCTGTTACTGTGAAATGATAAGAAGTTTTTTGGCCCAAGAACTTCAAGAGTTTAAAGGATATAACTCTAGAACATGGTTTCAGCAAGACGGGGCCACTTGCCATACTTCAGACTTATCAATAGCTACGGTAAACGAATTATTCCAAAACAAAGTGATTTCTCATAGAGGCACCATTAGCTGGCCTCCCAGGAGTCCCGATCTCAGTCCTCTTGACTTCTTTCTGTGGGGATACCTGAAAAGTATGGTATACGAAAAGAAACCGATGAATCTAACGCAATTGAAGCAACATATCAGAACAGATATGACAGCAATCTCAGGAACGATGTGTCAACGCGTATTTAGAAATCTGCGTTTGAGATTCGAGGAGTGCCAGTAGCATTAAGGTTGACACCTAGACAATATTTCTAGTTTTTTTCTAAATAAATTTCCAGTTCATTGTGTTTAAATAAAACGTAAACGTCAACTTTCAAACCCTGAATACTCCTTTTAGACACCCTGTAGGGGATAGCGGAGTTGGTTGGCATAGGGGGTAGGTTGGCCATTGGCTTATAGTTTCCGTCACACCTGTTTTGAAGGCCCCACCATTGCACCATGTGACCTGCTCGACCTCGGGAGTCTTGTCCTGAGTTTTCAATCCGATGCTAACAGTGTAGAGAAGAGTGTTCATTGATTGATTTTACAACTTGTAAGTAAATTTTTATATTTTCAGTAAATTTGGTTTAAAGGCTTAGAAAACATTTGACTCCGATTCTATTCACATAGCCCCAAACTCCTTTGAAAAACCTAACCTTTCGACTAACCAGTTTCTTGTTTGATTGTTCTCTCCTGTCCTGGCATCCATCTTTCATATGATCTCTCCTGAGGGGTTAGTTGGATCTCTTAAACTGGGGTTTGTTGACGCAGTAGCAATTCACAAAAGTAAGGTAAACATAAACAAAGGTGAAACTAAAAATTGTCTTTACTTCCAGCATGGATGACAGTCTAAACTTCTATCTTCTTCTATAGTCATTCTATTTTCCATTAAAAAGCTGTTAAAAACCGATTAAAAATTATTATACCATTATAGTGCAGCTTTTAATAACAATAATATGTGTCAGGCAGTACTTGAATGAGATGGCTAAACAACCTTACCTTCTAGGCCAACCTGCCTCACATAGGGGGTTAATTGGCATACTCTGGATTGAAGAATTCTTCAATTTTCTATGATCTTAGTATTAAATATGATGTGGTGAAAAAAATACTTGATGTACTCTAATAATTGGAGTTTACAATGGTATCAGCCCTATTGGGATTATATCAACAGGAACGACTCAACAATCAAAAAAGTGAAAAATCTTGCCAACCAACCCCGCTCTCCCCTATATTAAAATTTTTTGTGTCATTTCAAAACTATAAAAAAAAAAATAATAAAAAAAAAAATAATGAACAAAATCCATCCATGTCTTGAGCAGTAGAAGAGTGGGGATGGCTGTATATAAAGGAGGCGGCAGGACATCTTGCCCTCTTGTACTGCGCGAAGGTTACGAGGAGCGTTTCTCTGTCAGTGCAAGATGAAGGCTTATTTATTTCTTATGTTAACTGCTACTTTGTTGTGCAGTCATCTCGCTCTTATTTCTGTAAGTAATGCAATAATTATTTTTTTGACAATAGAAACTTTCAGAACGAAAAAAAAAAAATCTACAAAGCAATATCCCTAATGATATTGTTTCTGATTGCTTTTCAGTGATGAAATAATGTTTGGGAAACTATTATTTATTTTTAGACTCATTAAGAACTAATGATGGCAATTACAGGAATAAATAAAAAGTTCTTAATTGATTTTTTTGAACTGATAAACAAAACAAATTAATTAGAAATAACAAAGTGCTTATTGAAAAGACTTTCCAATTACATGCGCATAGAAGAAAAAAAAAACTTAATTATAATCGTATTAACTAATTTTTATAACGCAGATATAAAATAAACTACGTTGTATTGGAATGTCCAATAACATGACCACACCCATTAATTTAACTCTCAGTTCAACATTAATTCTTTTTTCCATCGAATTCCATTAACAAGGCCATTTTTATTGGTCATATTGTTTAATTTTAGTAATTTTGGTTGAAAAAGAAAGTGAATTGCTTAAAATATTTTTAATGCTATTCCTTAGCCCATTAAGTTCAATATTTGTACTTTTACAGGAGGCAAAAAACAAAAACCGAAAGATGTGAATTCCTTCGCAATAAATTTATAAATTTTCTTGAAATTATTTAATAATTTAACTGTTTATTTATTTGGAATACTAAATCGTTTTATTATTTAATTATTCATTGATTAATTACAATAACGTTTTCTTCTATTACTAATTTTAACTTTGTTAATATTTAAGCCTTTTTAATTATGAAAATTTTCTATATATATAGTGAGGTGAGAGATAGTCAACTGTTAATCTTTACGATAGGTTAAATGATGATCAGGATTTTCAGTTTACAATGATTTTATTGTGGTAAGCCAACGTTTCAATCCAACTTGTGGATCTTCATCAGGGCTAAAAGAAAACAAATATATGAGTATCTATGCTAGAGGATGACAATAAATTAATATTTTACAGAACTGATAGTAATATAAAAGATGGTAAGCATTATACATGAATATTTAAATAAGTAGCTGGTTAGCAAGATAAAATAGAATCTGATATTTACCTTCTGAGTCAAGGTAGATAAAAAGACTGAAGGTAAAATAAGGTAAGAGGTAGTGGTAGGGGATAGTTTGCCGACTTCAAAGGTTTATGAAGGGGGTTTATGTAAAATATTCATTTATTGTCATCCTCTAGCATAGATACTTATATATTTGTTTTCTTTTAGCCCTGATAAAGATCCACAAGTTGTATCGAAACGTTGGCTTTCGAAAATAATTTTTTTTTTCAAACTCAAAATCCTGATCATCATTTAACCTATCAATATATATATACAGGGTGTTTCGGAATTGCACGGCACTATTTTACGTACGTGTTCTCTAACACAAAATAAACAAAAAAGTTCATATTAACATATATCTCAAACTCATTTATTAAACAGATATCAAAGGTTAAAGATTTATTATTTATTTACTGCATTAAGACTGACTGTACAACGTTTAACGTGTTTAATACTAAATAAAAGGTTTTAATCACCTGATAAACAAATGAACGATAAGCAATGACAGTAGTTGCTCATCTGTTTGTCTAGTTCTGTGTGTTTTAGTGTAAGTGAATCTTGTGACACAGTTCAATTTATGATTATCATGGGAGATACCACAAATTTATTCACTTTTGATGAACAAACAGACATGCTTTTAACTTATGGCGAGGTAAATACAAACGGTGCTGCTGCTGTTCGAAGATATCATGAAAATTTCCTAACCGAAGAATACCAAATCGTAAAACGTTTGAGGCCATTGAAAGACGTCTTAGGGATAATGGTACACTAAAACCTATACGAGTGAACACCGGTCGACAACGATTTCGACGAACTGCAAACGTAGAAGAAGAAATACTCGATGCTGTTCAGTTATCTCCTACTACTAGTACCAGAAGATTGTCACGTCGTTTCTATGTTTCCTCTACCAGCGTATGGCGAACTTTACGCGAACAACAATTATATCCATTTCACGTATCAAGTAGGCAAGATTTGTTACCACAACATTATAACAAGCGCAGAAATTTCTCCCAGTGGTTAATTCGACAATGCACACGAGATCCTAACTTCCTGAACTGCATTTTGGTTACTGATGAATCTTGCTTTACAAGAAACGGGATTCTTAATTTTTGAAATGCCCATACTTGGGCCGAAGAAAACCCTCATACGACTGCTGTTGGACATTACCAACATACATTCTCTTTAAATGTCTGGTGTGGTCTTCTAAGCGACAAAATCATCGGCCCCTTCTTTTTGCCACCTAGGCTGTCAGGTATATCTTACTTGCATTTTTTGCAAAATAATCTGCATGATATTCTAGAAGATATTCCGCTAGGCATTAGGCAAAGGCTGTGGTTTATGCATGACGGTGCTCCAGCTCACTTTTCTCATAGTGTCACTGATTATTTAAATGCAACTTATGGAGACCGATGGGTTGGTCGAAACGGACCTGTTAAATGGCCACCACGATCTCCGGATTTAACGCCATTAGATTATTTTGTGTGGGGCTGGATGAAGTCTGGTTTATTCTGCGGCAGTTGACACGCAAGAAGAGCTAAGAAATCGGATCGTGGAAGCCGCAGTAACTATCAACCACCATCCTGATGCTATACGAAGAGCCAGAGAAGCATGGATTCGTCGTGCTGAATGTTGCATTCAACAAAACGGAGGCGCCTTTGAACATTTACTCTAAATGTTGTAATAATAATAAATAAATAGTAATAATAAATCTTTAACCTTTGATATCTGTTTAATAAATGAGTTTGAGATACATGTTAATATGAACTTTTTTGTTTATTTTGTGTTAGAGAACACGTACCTAAAATAGTGCCGTGCAATTCCGAAACACCCTGTATATATATATATATATATATATATATATATATATATATATATATATATATTTTAGAAAATTTATTTCTAATTTATTATCAGTCGTTATTATGAATTCTTTATATCGATCCTTATTTAGAATATATCATCGAAAAACATGATTGTTCAGTCTAAAACTCGATTATTGTTTCTATAATCTCTTAAAAAATATTCACATAAACAAATTCAAACGAACCCCTGGAAAGTTTGGAGTGCACAAGTAAATGGGTCCAATTTCATTCTTGGTATATCACTGTTTGAATTGCTGATACCACTTTCTAATAAAAAAAACAAAAAAAAAAAACAACGTTCATTGAGAGAGAAAGTTTAGTGCTCCTCTCCGATAGCACTTAAGTATGCCATTTTTAAAATATCATATATTTTTAGTCAAAAAAGAAGGATGGTAAGCGAAAGTTGTGTGAAGCATGCACCGCACCAAATTTTATTTTTTATTTTATGGTTTTTTATGTCTTTCCCCCCTTTATTTTCTTAAAGTAAGGGTTCTGCCAAGATAATAATAAGGGATTATTTTTCTTGATTGCAATTCTTCCTGAGGTTTCTGTTATTTTCAAGCAAAATAATTCCCTTGAGCGAGAAAAATAATATGTAAATTTAATCTTTAATTTAAAGAGCAAAGGTTATTCATTTCTTTTTATTTATTTATTGGAACCCATGCCATCTCCACAGAGTGGGAGCATCCTACCGTAACTAGATAACAAACATTGAATAGTTTGTAATTACAGTTCTGTAAAATTTTAGATCCATAAGCTTATATCATGGATAATAGTGAAGTCTATCCTTACAATTACCAACAAACTTATCATGAACAAAATAAAAATCTGGTGCGTGCGCGCAACACACAACTTTCACTTACCAACTTACTTAGATTAGAAATTAATGCGTTTTGTTAATTGCCACTTCTCAAATGAACAGAACAGCTTGAATTATAACGCATTGGTTTGTCATTAAAGGCGTACGGCGCATGTGTGAGCTCAAGGTGTTTTATGAGTTGACGGAATATTTTTCTTTTTTTCTCCTATATATGCTTACTTGATTTTCTTCATATATCATATTTAGCCATTTCTTATTTTTAGGCGTGATGCGAGACAGTTAATTTCTCAATATAAACTAAAACATAGGAACTTTATAGAAAAAAAAAAAGGCCCCTTCCCCATTTAAGCCCCCTCAGAACATTTTAATAATGATAAAGCTTACCTGATATTAAATAACAACTAATTTTAATTAAACATAACGAATTTGATAAAAATCTTTAAAGCCGTTTTTGAGATAATCGATCAAAGAAGTAAAAATTGAACAAAATTTATTAAGTAAAGTCCCCCCTCCTGTTCATCAATTTTGATGAAATTTTTACAGTCATATCTCGGGCATATAAATAAATCAAATACCAAGTTTGATCTAAATCGTTAAAACCGTTTTTGAGTAAATAAAAAAACACGTGAAAATGATACAAAATTTATTAAGTAAAGTCCCCCCTCCGGTTAATCAATTTTGATGAAATTTTTACAGTCATATTTCGGGCATATAAATAGATCAAATACTCAGTTTAATCAAAATCGTTAGAGCCGTTTTTGAGAAAATCGAAAAAAACGTAAAAAGTTATTAAATAAAGTACCCCCTCCCTTTAAGCAATTTTGATGAAATTTTTGCTGTCACATCGCGGGCATATACCTACACTAAATACCCAATTTCAGGTTCCCACGATTTATAGTTTTTGAGCTAGTCTGTTCACACACACACACACAGACACACACACACACACACACACAGACCATTTCGCGGGACTTGGTTATTTCGACTCAGGGGGTCCCAAAACGTGTATTTCCGTTGAAAACCGGAAGTCGAAATTTTTCACGATCGCAATACTTCCACTTACTATATATTTCATATATAGGTAAGTGAAAGTAAAAAAAAATTGTCAGATATCATAATCGATTAAATAATATGATATTTTTTTATAATATCACACTAACAGTATTATGTCATGATTTTTTAATTTTTGTTATCCAGTGTGTTAAAGAAGAAGTTATTTCAGCAATACAAGCTTTCACACAATGTTCTGAGATACACCAGATTAGTGAAGGTATAAATATTTTTCTACCCTACTAATTATATTAATAACTAGCTGTATATACCGGTTTTACCCGGAGAATTTCATTTTTCAAATCTATAAAATCTACAAAGTGAGACTTTTATTGACTCAAACGGTCAATTTCGTAACCACAGAGAAATTTGGAGAATTTAGGACAAACGGTAGGAATTTTTATAAAGAACAAACAGAATTTCATCTTTATTTCTCTGTTTCTCCTGGGGAATTTCATTTCTCTAATTTAAAAAACCAATGTAAATCGAGATAATTACGATTTTTATAACAATAAAGAATATCAGCTGAAGATCGGCTGAGGTTTTGCAATTTTAATATGGACAGATGTTCGCACCTGGTATGGCTTTGTATAAAGAACAAACAGAATTTCATCTTTATTTCCATAGACTATAGCTGCATATCCCGGTTTCACCTGGGGAATTTCATTTTTCTAATGAAACGGTCGATTTCGTAAAGAACCATTGTAAAGCGAGATCATTACGATTTTTATAACAATAAAGATTATACCCAGAGATTGGCTGTTATGCAATTTTAGTATGGACAGGTGTTCCCACCTGGTATGAAAGAACCATTGAGCGAAATTTGGAGAATTTAGGACAAACTGTATGGATTTCTATAAAGAACAAACAAACAAACCGAATTTCATCTTTATTTATATAGATAATAATAATTAGGGATGGGATTTTCATGTATTTACATATTTTCTTCTGAGGGCTAGATATGCAAGTAAATGCATTCTAAATATTTTTTACCATGATATAAACTATTTTGAACCATGTATATTTTCCATATATTGTGGTTTTTAAATACGTTTACGTATATTAAGATAAATACATATTTTTGTCCATATTTTACAACTTTTAGTAATTTAATTTAAAATTATTGTTAGTAGATTACTTGTATGACGTATATTCAATCAATACCTAGAATAAATAAAGTTTAAAGCAGAGAATGAACTTAGGGATTCAAAAATTTCTTTGAAAATCAAAAGGCACAAAGAAATATCGACAGTTCTCAGAAATTTTTACCCCCCCTCTTTTCTTATATAGATATCTCATCCTTGACGATGCTTATATTATTGCCTCAGTTGTTTTGTTTATTTAGTGATAAATGTTAAAAAGGAAAGTAAACAGAAAATGCTTAGCTGCTAAGTACGTCGCGGAATTTGCAGAAGAAACCTTTAAATGCGACTATGCACATATAAATGGTGTCCTGTATAGGCGGGCGCAAGCGACGGTGCTGCTTCTGTGACGGCGCTGCAGGAACTAGAGAAACGGGGATAAAAGCGGGGCCATTACCTGGGATTCATAGAGTTTTTTGGCGTTTTTAATTTATTTTTCCATAATTAAAACCCGATTGAGCAAAAAATCATTTGAAAAATATCTAATAGGTATTGCTCGGTCCCTCAGCGTTCAATTAGAAAATCAAAAGACGTGTCATTCCCTTTTATTTCCAAAAAATAAAAAGCTTCTTAAAGAGTGGATTGTAAAATTAAGAATATATAAGCCTGTTTCGAAACATATGACGATATGTAGTCTTTATTTTAAAGAAAGAGACTATATTTATCCAGGTAAATATTAGTATTTGACATTTTATTATTCCAAAATGCTAGTTTTATGCAAATAACATTGAGACCATAGTGTCATAGATTTGTTTTTCTTTTTTAATTTTCCCCATTTTTCTATTACATCCGTTGTGCTTAATTGTTCCATGTTTTCAATGCGAAGCCTGAAAGTTTTGAGAAATAAATAAATAATATGACAAAGAATCTAAGCTGTCATAACAATGATTGTGTGAATAGGTAATTAATGTTATTACTGACCGAAAAACGTCGAGTAAAGTTACAATGATGTGTTTGCATTTAGCAGAACTACCAGCTTTACATGTACAATGACAAGAAAATTGCTTATTATTATTAATAAATTTGATTTCCACTTTTATTTGATGGGGTAGTCCTTTAAGATTGCTAGTTTAAAGGCACGAGGCTTGTAAAATAACTGTTTATTTATTTTTAGATATTATTCCACATGTAAATATGTGGTTTGCATCAAGAATAGCCTGCCCATCAATTAATGGTCTTTTAAAATTACCAATTATCTCTATCACATCAACTAGGTCTAACACCGTTCTTTCCGACATTTTGCAAAACTACTAGCGCACCCTATATTCGATTGCACCCGCCTATCGTGTTTGTGTGCTGTCAAAAAACATTTCAACGGATCAATATGATTTTACAGCAATTGATAACAGCAAAACATGTATAAAATAAGAAAAAAAAAAACAAACAAACTTCTTTGACTTTTGTAGGAGCAAGTTCAAGTAGGTCTACTTTTAAGACTGATCTGTGCCGGGCTTTGTTAAAGGCGGATATTCCTTTATATAAACAATCAAGCTTTTAAAGGATTTTCGGAGAATCGTAGTCAATTTTCTGAGGAAAATCTTAAAATTCATTTTATTTGCAAAGTTGAATGAGGAAGTTTAATATGTTTTTAAGTTTACATTTCCAAAAGTGGAGTTAACAATATTTTTTTTATTTTTGATATTTTATAATTATTATAATTTTTTTATGTGAATTCAACTATTTAACTATTTTAATTTTCAGTCCATGTTTTCATTTCTTTCTTCTTTTTTTTTTTGTCCATATTTTCATATTTTCATTACATATATACATAAACATCCATATTTAAGTACATATTTTGAAATTTTTACTACAGATAAATCCCATCCCCGATAATAATAATAATGAACAGCTTGGAGGTTCTTACCTCGCGGGCGCAAGCGAAGGTGCTGCTTTACAGGGAATAGAGAAACGGGGATAGAAGCCGGGTCATTACCTGGGATTCATAGGGTTTTTTTGGCATTTTTAATTTATTTTTCCATAATTAAAACCCGATCAAGCAAAAAATTATTTGAAAAATGTCTAATAGGTATTGCTCGGTCCCTCAGTGTTCAATTAGAAAATCAAAAGACCTGTCATTCCATTTATTTCCAAAAAATAAAAAGCTTCTTAAAGTGTGGATATTAAAGTAAGAATAGATAAGCCTGTTTTGAAACGTATGACCAAGTTTTCAATGCGATGCCTGAAAGTTTTGACAAATAAATAAATAATATGACAAAGAAACTAAGCTGTCATGAAAATTACAGCTGCCATAACAATGATTGTATGAATAGGTAATTAATTACTAACCGAAAAACGTAGAGTAATGTCACAATGATTTGTTTGCATTTACCAGAACCACCAGCTTTACACAAAAATTGCTTATTATTATTAATAAATTTGATTTCCACTTTTATTTTATGGGGCAGTCCTTTAAGATCGCTTGTTTGAAGGCACAAGGCTAGTAAAATAACTGTTTTTTTATTTCTAGATATTATTCCACATGTAATTAATTATGTGGTTTGCACCAAGGATAGCCTGCCCTTCAATTAATGGTCTTTTAAAAATTACCGATTATCTCTATCACATCAACTATGTCTATCCCCATTCCTTCCGACATTTTGCAAAACTACTAGCGCACCCTATAGTCGATTGAGCCCGTGAATAGCATATCGTAAACAAACTGATTTGTTGTTCATATTTATCAAAATTGAAATATCTTATAGTAATGCCTTTAAATAAGTTAAACAAAAAGAAATGGAATAATAACAAAACATTTATATTCATTTATTATTTTTTATTTAATTTAACTGGATAAATTTTCCCATCAGAGGTGCAATATAGTGAGCGAGCTAAAGTCGAAATCGGTGATCTAAGAAAGCTGTCGAAACATCCACTCGCTACGCCCACAGGACTGGGGCCACACTAATGGGCCCTTTTCAGAAGAATCAGTCCCACACTAAAACTTGAAAGCTAAGATCTTATAAAGGAATCCAAAATAAATGTAATAGACAAACAAAATAACAGAAAAAAAAAACACTAAATAAACAAAATTAGAAAGAAAGGACAACATAAGACAAGGTAAAGATAACAGATGGTAGGTAGCAATATTAATTTGTAGCAATCGACTATAGAGTGCACTAGTAAATTTACACAGGATAGACTCTATTAATGTGACTGACATAATTGGAAATTTTAAAAGGACTTTAATTAAAGGAATAGGCAATGTTATTGTATAAAGTTTCCATATCTTCACTTAGCAGTACCATATAATAAACAAGTTTTTAGGAAGAGACTATTGGATTATAGATATAGAATGCAAGGCCTCAAAAATTTCAATAATTCACTTAATCATGCAGATTACCTGCCATATTTTCGCCTATTCAGGCATCTTCAGGGCTACAACAGTTTCACATGCAAGCTAGAAACAGACTGAACATTCCCATATGGAAGGAGGGCTAACAGGGAAATATACAGTGTTGCCAACATTCAAACAAATTTATATAACAGAAATAATAACTCAAAAAGATCTATAGAAAATTAAACACAATATTAAAGTTGAAAAGGTTCAAATAAAGTAATTTAAATTTACATCTATTCATATATATATATACACCCATTACACACACATAACATCATGCACTAGAATTATAAATATATTTGTATATAAAACATATGAAAAGTAAAGGCTAATCTAGAATAAATAATTCACTGTTGGTTTAAAATGTTAATAGTTTCAGCAAAAAAATTGTTAAGATTTCTTGCATCAGTTTTAAAATTGACAACCTTATTAATGTTTGCAGCTATATATAGTGCTTCAAGATATTTTAATTTTTGCTCAGAATTTTCTTTATGCAAAATTATAGTTTTGTCATAATCGAAGCTATGCTTATGCTCGGAAGTGTGTTTTGCTAGGGCAGTTTTAGGTTCTTTTATTCTTTTATTTTTATTTTTGTATTCTGTGCATGAATTTTTATGCTGATAGATTCTATTACAGAGATTTTGAGTGGTCATGCCAATATATGCATTTTGGCAATCCAGGCAATTAATTTTGTAAATTAGGTTAGAATTAAGACTAGTTGCAATTTTATCTTTGAGCGGGGTAAGTATTTGATCAAGTTTATTGCATGGTTTGAAAGTGATTTTTATTTCATTGATGTCATATTCTATGAAGCTTTGTTTTAGGGATTCAGATAAATACTTTATATAGGTTAGCGTTCTGTACCGAGCCAGGGGGGGGGGGACCATCATTATTATTGTTAGTAGGCATCTTTGGTTTATTTATTTCATTCATGATTTTGTACCATGTGCACGAAACTAATTTCTTGGGATACAGGTTTTTATTCAGAATGTCAAAAATTCGATCCTTTACCTCTTTCAGATATATAGGCGGGCGCAATCGAATATAGGGTGCGCTAGTAGTTTTGCAAAATGTCGGAAAGAACGGTGTTAGACCTAGTTGATGTGATAGAGATAATTGGTAATTTTAAAAGACCATTAATTGAAGGGCAGGCTATTCTTGATGCAAACCACATATTTACATGTGGAATAATATCTAAAAATAAAAAAACAGTTATTTTACAAGCCTCGTGCCTTTAAACTAGCAATCTTAAAGGACTGCCCCATCAAATAAAAGTGGAAATCAAATTTATTAATAATAATAAGCAATTTTCTTGTCATTGTACGTGTAAAGCTGGTAGTTCTGGTAAATGCAAACACATCATTGTAACTTTACTCGACGTTTTTCGGTTAGTAATAACATAAATTACCTATTCACACAATCATTGTTATGACATCTTAGATTCTTTGTCATATTGGAACAATTAAGCACAACAGATGTAATACAAAAATGGGGAAAATTAAAAAAGAAAAACAAATCTATGACACTATGGTCTCAATGTTATTTGCATAAGACTAGCATTTTGGAATAATAAAATGTCAAATACTAATATTTACCTGGATAAATATAGTCTCTTTCTTTAAAATAAAGACTACATATGTTTCGACTACATATCGTCATATGTTTCGAAACAGGCTTATCTATTCTTAATTTTACAATCCACTCTTTAAGAAGCTTTTTATTTTTTGGAAATATAAGGGAATGACACGTCTTTTGATTTTCTAATTGAACACTGAGGGACCGAGCAATACCTATTAGATATTTTTCAAATGATTTTTTGCTCAATCGGGTTTTAATTATGGAAAAATAAATTAAAAACGCCAAAAAACCCTATGAATTCCAGGTAATGGCCCCGCTTTTATCCCCATTTCTCTAGTTCCTGCAGCGCCGTCGCAGAAGCAGCACCGTCGCTTGCGCCCGCCTATACTGTCAGTTAGTCATTATTTTTTTTTACATTATTACAAGAAATACAAAGCCAAATTACACGAGACTTTGAGGCCTTGCATTCTATATCTAGTTCCATATAAGCATATTCAAATACAGACAAATTTTCCCCCTGATTCCAATAATCTGGAATCGTAATTTGAAACACAAATAAACATCATGTCAGAAAGAATAATAATTAATACAGTAGCGCCCCCATTATCCGGGGCTCTATTTACCAGGAGCCAATTTTTTGTTTTTTAATAAACTGTTTTTAATTTTTATGTCATTTAAGTACTTTGTATGTATAATACTAGCATTCCCCGTCGCGGCTTTGCCCGCGAGCCTTTAAAATCAATTCTGTGATCATTATCTTGGTATTGATTTAATATAATATGTTAACTGATGTTAAGGAGATTTAGTAGAATCGTAGCTTAATATAATATGTTAACTGATATTAAGGAGATTTAGTAGAATCGGAGCTTCCGGTAGGTGGAAGATTGGAGAGGGAAGCTGCTGGCTCGGTAGAAGAGAGGGAGGCGCGCAATGGAGAGAATTCACTAAAACCGCCGAAACAACTTACTCGTCGTGAACGCTTCATTTTTCGGCTTTAAAACATCGTTTTCGACGCCCCGTAGATCAAGATCTTTAAAATGAGTCCAATTTAGATATTTTTTCTCGAAGTGCAAAAATAGGTGTCCTTTATAGTTAAACGACAATATCGCCATTTAAGCCCCTTAGGGGTTACATTTTTGAAATTCCTTTCTTAGTGGTTACCTACATCGCGTTTAAAACCTAAATTCCGAACGTCAAGTTTTTTATCATTAGTAGTTTTTGCTCTACATTGATTCTATCATTCAGGACAAAGCCTCTTATATATATGCAGAAGAGATCAAAATAAAAACGCACCATCCCCAATCATCACAGTGGGCATTATTTGATTACCACTAATATTTAAATAATCAGTAGCCATATTTCTTGTGAATGTCTATTTTAATAATATTGTAATTTTAAATCGATATTCAAATAAAAAACATATGGTTTAAAATCACAACAATAGATTTCCATTAGAGTTAAACGACAATTTCGCCATTTAAGGCCCTTAGGGGTTACATTTTTGAAATTCCTTTCTTAGTGGTTACCTACATCGCATTTAAAATCTAAATTCCAAACTTCAAGTTTCTATCATTAGTAGTTTTTGCTCTGCGTTGATTCTGTCAGTCAGGACAAAGCCTCTTATATCATATATAATATATGATATATAATATTATATATCATATGATGAAATGTTTCCCGTAACTTTGGCCACACTTGTCCGCACCTCAGCATTAATATAGGTTATGTTCAGAATATTTTTAATTTAACTTACATATCACCTTTAGTTATGCCTAAAGGTAAGGCTACACATGTCAGACACAGGCCACTTTAGGCATAACTAAAGGTAATATGTAAGTTAAATTAAAAATATTCTGAACATAACCTATATTAATGGTGCGGTGCGGATATGTGTGGCCAGACCCTTACTCCAATTCATTTTCTAGGAACAGTATTGTTGTCGAGTCTTTCTAGGAAACTCCCTACTCTGGCCTGTTTGACTACCAAACAAAATATTATCAGTGGGGATTTGGTCTCCATTTAAATACAAACTAACAAAATTTCGCAAAAAAGAAAACCTGTCGTTTTAAAGCTTGGAACAGAAATTAACCATTATAAACCGAGTAGAAAAAGGTGAAAGTGTTAAAACATTGCCCGCTGAATTAGGAATTGGCGCGCAAACCGTTGGTGATATTTTCAAGAAGAAAAAAGACATTTCCAACTTTGTATCGTTGTCAGCCTAAACATAGTAGTAGTACTGTCCTTGGAAAACAATGAAAAACTGTACATCAAAAGACGTAGATGAAGCTGTCTATCAGTGGTTCATGCAAAAACGTGTTGAAGGAGTTCGTTTGTTGTTTGTTAAAACGTTCATTTGTTAATAAAAGTGATTTTCTGCATTTTTTTTTTTTTTTAATTAACCTTCTTTCTATCACATAAAGTCAATACAACAGGGATAAAGGGGGTTGTGCTGTAATTCTTAATCAATATATATTATAAAGCAAAGTGTACAATGTGCGTGCCGATAAGGCTCAAAAACGACTACACTTACGATTAAGAAAATTATGTCATCATTTAGCCATATACCCCCTAATGGAAAAGAAGGTTTCCGTTTTTCTTTTAAGGGTGTAAAATTGAAGAGAAAAGGAATGGAATTTTAAGCCTCTCGCACGATTTAATTAGCCTCTCTGAGATTGAGATACGAGTATATGAATGAAAAATTTAGTTCGAGCTCCAGACTACCAGGAAGCGCTAGGGTGCTTTTCACTGAATGTTTATTGTTTATTCATCCTGTTGAATTTGTAAAGGTTAGATGTATGTTCAGCTGTACTTTTTAAAGTACTAAAAAATTAAGCGAAAATAATTAGTTTCTCCTTTGCTTTCAAAATAAAATAATGATTTTACATCTCTGCAATCTATTAGAAAACCAATTGGATTCCTTAAAAAATTAGTTTTCTCATAAGAAGGCTAATACACGACCAGCATATTACATTTAATCTATATATAATATATACTTACGTAAATTTAATACAATATGAACATTTCTTAGTGGTACAGTGAGCGAATAATATCAGACAAAAAAAGAGATGAATTGACTAAATATATAAATAGAAAATAAAAAGTTTGAAGTGTTCTTATTGTAGTTATGAAAAAGAAGTTTGTTTGATTACTATGTATGATGAGCATTCCAGTTGACAAAACGACTAACTCCAATAACAGCATTCTTTCAATAAGATTTTATCAGCCCTCATAGTTCAAGATAAAAAGAAATATGATGAAAAAATTTTGGTTTTCACTTTGTAATAGCAGTAAGATTCGAGATCTGCAGGAAACGTTCAAATTACGGGGGGATATCCTAAGGGAGGTTGAAATGGAAGAAAGGTCTTAAAAAAAAGTTTCTATGAATCATCGGTAGTTTTTATACTTCTGGATCTAATAGGACCATCATAGTAGTCGGCGCTTAAGTTGTTCTCGAAATATAATTTTTTTAACTGAGATACCAGATTTTTCAACTATAATCTAATAAGTTATTATCTGCTGACTGCTTGGAATGGGCTTATAGGATTCATAATCACAGAAACCATCAAAAACGATTCATAACTTGACAAAGTAACAGCAAAATTAATTGTTCATTTACCATTTTCAACCCCCTGTAAATTATACAGGGTTCCTTATTTGGGCGGACTCTGCAGATCTCAAGTCTACAGAATATTGATACCAAATTAAAATCAAATTTTCAAGAAGGTGCTAATTTTGTTCCCTATTTCTTTTAATTTTAAAGTTTTTCTGGTATTAAAACTACCACACAACTACCGGAGCGAAGCCGGGCACCCTAGCTAGTTTATTATATGTTTCAGTCATCAAATCCATACTAGATTAACAAACTATTTTTTTTTAAAACCTTATTAAATTAAATTCAATCAAATATCTATCCGAATGTTACAGAAGTTATTATTCGAATTAGAAACCATGCACACATACCTGATGACCAAGAACTTAAGGTAAGATATTGTATAATATATATTAAATATATTTTTGTACATTTCTTAAATATGCTTTCAATATTTATGTTATAATTAACTCTAGATGAATAGATTTTTTTTTTTTACAATTTATATTCATTTAATCATGTTTATTCAAGTTGAATTGTTTATATGCCATTTAAAAAAAGTACTATCTTTCTATTCATTATAAACAAGTGATATAAATATTTTTTTGTTTTCGCAGTGTTGGCTTCGTTGTGTTTTTAAGAAGCTAGGAATGGTACGTTTAAAATATTTATTATAGCATCAATAAAATGGGTTCTGATTCTAAGTTGATGTTTTGTCATTATGAAAAATCATGTTGTAGATTAAAAATGGCAAAATTGATTGGGCTTCCAGCATACACTTTACTAAACTTTGTCTCATTGGCGAGCAAGACCAAACCAAAAATGATCAAGTCATCAAGATATGCCAAGCTCAAGGTATAAAGTATTAACTCAATATTAAACCATTATAATTTTTTTTTACATTATAGTATTCTTCATACTGCTTATGAAAGTATTTCTTTCTAGACGGTTGGCTAGCATCGAAAGTGATCCATTACACTACTAGTAGTGTCAACGAAACATGTGTTTCCTTTACTGTACTAGTACAGTAAAGAAAACACATGTTGATAAAACTCTTAAAAAGATTACTAACCTTTTTATCACTTTAATTTAAATATGCCTAAAATACGTCACAGATTGCTAGTAAAATGTTCATGATTATCAAAACTAGTATTCTTCATGCATCAGACACAGAAATGAAGCACAATAAAATCAATATCGCGAATGATGTCGATCAATTCTTCACGGTTGATAATCTATTTAGAGGCGATCCATTATATAATATGAATAATAAAAAATATATTAACTCCAAACGTGACATTCAATTACCATCTGAAGGATTCAATATTAGTAATAATACTTATTGTACATTTAATCAATATATATTATAAAGCTCTAACGAACTGGTCAACCCAACAAGTTTGCTAAAATTTACTGATGCACTAAAAATAGACTTTTAGAAATCAGGTAGAATCAGGCGCACAATAGACAGACCCAAGAGGTCGCGGTGCATAGTGCCGGTGGGGAAAAAAAAAAAAAAAAAAAATTGAAGAGAAAAGGAACGGAATTTCAAACCTCTCGCACCATGTAATTAGCTGGTTAAGAATGAAAAGTATAGTTCGAGCTCCAGACTACCAGGAAGCGCTAGGGTGCGTTTCACTCAACCTTTATTGTTCATTCATTCAGTTTGTAATGATTATATATTCAGCTGTTCTTTTTAAGTTACTAAAAAATTAAGCGTAAATAAGTAATTTCTTATTTGTGTTTTGAAATAAAATAATGATTTTACATCTCTGCAATCAATTATAAAACCAACTGGATTACTTAACAAATTAATTTTCACATAAAAAGGCTAATTAATCATATAATATACACTTAAGTAAATTTAATGCAATATGAGTGGATGTTTCTTAGTAGTACAGAAAGTGAATGAAAACAGACTTAAAAAAAAAAGAGATAACTTGACTGAATACAATGGGAAAATAAGAATTTTGAAGTGTTCTTATTGTAGTTATGAAAAAGAAGTTTGATTACTATGTACATATATGAGCCTTCCAGTTGGTAAAAAGACTAACTCCAATTTCCGCATTTATTCAATAAGATTTTATCACCCCTCATAGTTCAGGATAAAAAAAAAAATATGGTAAAGAAATTGTGCCTTCATTTGCAGCAAAATTAATGTTTAATTTACCATTTACAATCCCCCATAGAGTATATAGGGTCCCTTATTTGGGCATCTCGAATCTTAATATTAATACCAAGTTAAAAATGAAGATTCAAGAAGGTGCTAATTTTTTCTGTTATACTACTACACAACTACCGGAGCGAAGCCGGGCACCCTAGCTAGTATACATATAAATATGTAGATTTTCTACGATTCATCTATAGCTCCTACCATATGTTTTTCATTCATTATTTGTTAAGCTTACACTTCTTATTAAATGTTACTCAAAATAAAATTCTTATAATACATTTTATTTAATTTTTCAGTATAATGTAAAATAATTTACATCAGTTGTACAGAAAGTGTCTCTACAGAACTCGGTCTAATTACCGAGAGGTCTAATTACTGTGCCTCGCTCGTCAAACTAGACCTCGTACTGTAAAAAGCCACTTTCTGTACTAATGATGTAAATAACTATTTCTCCCTTCCAAGCCTTTGCAGCTGTACAGGGTTTTTTTCCCGGATAAGGGGGAGGGAGAGGGATTAATGCTGAGTTGTGAGAAGAAGAAGGGACTCAGAATTTAAACTCACAAACTACAGGTTCTTGATGGTTGTCACAGGCATCATTTTTTTCAATGTGTTTGCCCCCTTGACTACCCCACCATAAATACAACAACGATAACAGACTTATCAATGTTATAAGAGGTCTATTAACATACACACATATATAAATAATAGGGGAGAGCGGGGTTGGTTGGCAACAGTTTTCACTTTTTTGATAGTCGAGTCGTTCCTGTTAATATAATCCCAATAGGGCTGATACCACTGTAAACTCCAAGTATTAGAGTACTTCAAGGATTTTTTTTCACCACATAATATTTAATACTAAGATCATAGAAAATTGAAGAATTTGTCAATCCAGAGTATGCCAATTAACTCCCTATGTGGGGCAGGTTGGCCTAGAAGGTGAGGTTGGTTAGCCATCTCATTCAGTACTGCCTGACAGATATTATTGTTATTAAAAGCTGCACTATAACGGTATAATAATTATGAATTGGTTTTTAACAGCTTTTAAGGGAAAATAGAATGACAATAAAAGAAGATAGAAGTTTAGACTGTCGTCACTATCTGCATAAGAAAAATTGCTCTAATCCTCCTTGCTGGAACTAAAGACAATTGGTAGTATCACTTTTGTTTATGTTTACCTTTCTTTTGTGAATAGCTACTGCGCAAACCCCAGTTAAAGAGAGCCAACTAACCCCACAGGAGAGATCATATGAAAGATGGCTGCCAGGACAGGGGAGAAAAATCAAACAAGAAACTGGTTAGTCGAAAAGTTAGGTTTTTCAAAGGAGTTGGGGCTATGTGAACAGAATCGAAGTCAAATGTTTTTCCATGCCTTTAAACCAAATTTACTGAAAATATAAAAATTTACTTACATGTTGTAAAATCAATCAATGAAGCACAGTCTTCTCTACACTGTTAGCATAGGATTGAAAACTCAGGACAAGACTCCCGAGGTCGAGCGGGTCACATGGTACAATGGAGGGGCCTTAGGAGGGGACAATAGGTGTGACGGAAACTATAAGCCAATGGCCAACCTACCCCCTATGCCAACGAACCCCGCTCTCCCCTACTTTTTCTTTGAACAATGGAATTAGTTCCACAAGCACAAATAAATGGTTAAATGTTATTACTCAACTCGCTACTTACGCAGACGACACTGTTACACTCTTATCTAACTCTGACCCGGCAACTGCCTCCAACAACGTACAGAATCATTTAAATTTATTGCGAAATTGGCTTAATAAATGGCGTATAAAAATTAACATTCAAAACTCAAATTTGGCTACATTCACACTAAGACAATCAGACTGCCCTCCACTGACTCTATATAACATTCCATTAGAAAACCAAACAGAGACAAAATACTTGGGACTAACAATGGACAGACAACTGACCTGGAAATGCCATGTCAGAATATTAAAGAAAAGATTAAATCAGTATTACTTATACTATATAATATGTTACTGTTATACTGGGTGTCCAGAAAGAGTATTTGGGTTTTTGTTACTGTGAAATGATAAGAGGTTTTTTGGCCCAAGAACTTCAAGAGTTTAAAGGATATAACTCTAGAACATGGTTTCAGCAAGACGGGGCCACTTGCCATACTTCAGACTTATCAATTGCTACGGTAAACGAATTATTCCAAAACAAAGTGATTTCTCGTAGAGGCACCATTAGCTGGCCTCCCAGGAGTCCCGATCTCAGTCTTCTTGACTTCTTTCTGTGGGGATACCTGGAAAGTAGGGTATACAAAAGAAACAGACGAATCTAACACAATTGAAGCAAAATATCAGAACAGAAATGAACCCAATCTCAGGAACAATATGTCAACACGTTTTTAGAAATCCGTGTTTGAGATTGACACCTAGACAATATTGTAACGTGAAAGGGACCCTACCGTTCCTTCACTACCCTATCTGTACCTTAAACAGATAGTAGTTTGACAAATAAATAGAACACACAATAGATAAGTGATTTAGACAAGGAATGAATGATTTATCAACTGAGAAATAACAGAAGTACTCACTGTACACACAAACAATAATATTCTTTCAACAGAGACTGCAATAAATTGAAGGGGTCGGTGCAAAATAGTGCCAAGCAACATTTTTAACAAAAATAAACTGTAGCTGCAGTCTGCTGTATATTACATAGGACTATATGTCTATGATGGAAATGCCACCTAAATATGACTATAGAGTCTTTATAAAGTCATAATTAGGTGGCATTTCCATCATAGACATATAGTCCTACGTAATATACAGCAGACTGCAGCTACATTTTATTTTTGCTAAAAATGTTGCTAGGCACTATTTTGCCCCGACCCCTTCAATTATAAATAACAAATAAACTATAGTCAAATATAAATTTAAAGAAGACAAGACAAAAAAAAAAAAAAAATTATTACAACCCCTTTTGCCCAAACCTGATGATATAAAATATGTATATATTATATATAATATATTATATTATATACAACATGTTATATATAATATGTTACTGTTATATAATATGTTACACTATTACTTATAGTATATAATATGTTACTCATAATTACTTATACTAAATAATATGTTACTGGGAAAAATATGGACGTACGCCACTCAAGTATGGGCTCATGCAAAAAATCACACCTACAGACCATCCGAATCTTCTAGTCTAAATTTCTCCGATATATAATTCATTGCCCCTTCTAAATTACCAACAAATCATTGCACAAAGAACTACAGATATGGTACGTCACTGACATTATTAGAAATAATACAGAACTTCCCGTAACTGACTTGCTGGACATCCCAACCACCTGGTACAAACATTACTGACAGACATACTGCCACAGAATCCAACAAGGAGACTGAAACGCCTCTGGAGCAGGGACCTGTTACTGTAGAACTGTCATGCTAGGAGTGCCTTTACTGGGAGGTTAACAAATGAAGATCACATTTACAATACATATCCCTAATGGCATTTGTAAAATTTTGCAAATAAATATTACTATTATTTAAATAATGAATGACAAGCGGAAATTACATGAAAAGTTTGACAAAAAAGGATGGTTGTGGAGTAATTAATAATGTTACTTTAAATATCCTGGGAAGATGGGCCAGAAGCCCGAAACAGATAAAATAAAACAATTAACCTTAGCGGGCCTTTGCCAACCTGGGACCCGCATAAACAGGTTATTCATGCAATCCGTGAGTCTCTATCCATTACCAGTCCTTTAGGTCCTTTGACGAGCTGGGACCGGAAAACATATTTAACACTAGAGGTCCTAGGCGTCAATTATCTGTTCCTCTAGTCGTTTGCTGAGTACTCCTTGGTATTTTTGAATACAAAGTGCTATTCTAGACGATCAGCTTATCATTTTGGTAGCAAATAGTAGCCTCAACAACCAATAGATTCTCTGCAAATGTTCTGTCAACTACAGCCTTGGCCTAAAGTATTAGGCACCTTGCAAAATTGTCTATTTCACTTTATTTAATAATTCTTAACGCACTGTTGCTCCCAAAACTTGTTGTATTGACATCCCTTAAATCGATTATTTTAAATTCCCAGCACCTCATTAATACTCTAGAAAAAAAAGAAATGTAAACAAAAGTTCCCAGTACAGTGTTTGCTTTCTTATAGGTAGCAGTTGAGGTTTTGTTTTATTTTATTATAAAAAAATTAAATTTCCTTTTTGTTTATGATTAAAGATGGTCAAAGTAAAAGAACTAAGTGAAATCGAACGGTCAAAAACTGTTTTATCTCATTGGAAGGGTATAGCCAATCCAAGATAGCAAAAACTATGAAATGCTCTCGTTGTGCTGTTCAATATACTCTTCTTCGATATTAGACACGTAAAACATTTTCCTCTCTACCTAGAACAGGAAGAAATAAAAAAACAGGAACACGTGAGGATAGGTTTTTGTTGAGAACATCTCTTCACAATCCCAAGAAAACATTGAAACAGCTGGCTGAAGAGATGAAAACCTTATGTTCTGTTAACATTTCTGCTCGGATAGTAAGAAGAAGACTGGGAGAGAATGGTCTGAAAGGCTGTAAAGAAGGCTAGAAAGAAACTCTGGCTTAGTGAAGCCAATCGCAAGAAGAGGCTTACCTGGGCAAATTTTCACTAAAAACTGGACCGCTCAAGACTGGGCCAAAGTGGTTTGATTAGATGAAATCAACTATACAGTAAATAAATTTGTTTAAATTCAAATTAAAAATTGCCAAAATTTCCTAAAATCAACGTACAATATTCTTCATACGAAAACAGTACCAGGAGTTCCAAAAATCTGTACAAAATTCGATATGTTTGTGAATTTTTTAAAAATAACTATATTCGTATATTGTATGTTGCGGGAGCGGGGTAGCCCACTGGTAAGGCTGTGGACTGCTGTGCTTAAGGTCCCGAGTTCGAATCTGACATGGCTTATGATATCTTTATTATTCGCCACAGTTCGTCTCGTGGGCTGAGAGACCCTCCTGGGGCAAACCCAGCCTCTATAAAGTGGGTACCCTTAATTGAAAAATTAAGGGGAAAGAACCTGGCGGTTGAGCGTGATCACGGTCAAATCACCTCCTTGCACGACCGCTGACCAAGAAACAGTACTCTTCCTTACATAGTACTGCACCCAAGACCCTTTATGGGTTGTAGTGGTACAGGTTCAACGTACAATATACGAATATAGTTATTTTTAAAAAATTCACAAACATATCGAATTTTGTACAGATTTTTGGAACTCCTGGTACTTTTTTCGTATGAAGAAGGGAAGGCGAACACAATCATCCAGATTGTGTTGTCCATACTGTGAAACATGGTGGAGGAAATATAATGATTTGGGGCTTTAGGGGGACTTCAGGTGTTGGAAAAATGTTTTTATGTTAAGGAAGAATGAATAGAGATGCCTATATTTCCATGGTTAATCAAATTTTGAAGCCTTCGTTTGAATGGGCCGGGGATAGCCGAGCGTGTTGGAGCGCGGCCCGCTTTAACACGCTCGAGCCGAACGGTGGCGGTTCGAATCCGCCCTGGGATGGTTGACTTTTATTTTGTGGAGGCCCCACGGAATAAAATCTCGACCTACCCACCATGGTTAGGATAGGTTGGTTACACCTGTAGAGTAACCCCCCGTATGCCACACATGGCCAGGAAGGGGTACCGAACAAAAAAAAAAAAAAAAAAAAAATAAAAAAAAAAAAAAAAAGCCTTCGTTTGAAAAAATATTTATACCATATGAGCGAAAAAACATTGTTTTTCAACAGGATAATGCTCCATGCCATATTTCATGCAAAAGTAGAGAATGAATCAAAAAACAATAACATCAAGGTGCTTGACTGGCTTCCTCAGTCCCCAGGCCTCAATCCAATTGAGCACATAAGGTCTGAATTAAAAATTTAGTTGGTATGCATAATTAAAAATGCAGTTGCTAAACGTAACCCTACAAAAAAAGACAACTTATTTTTGTATTTAAAAGAAGAGTGGGAAAAATTAGACAAAGATGTTTGTCAAAACTTGTGAATTCTCTGCCAAAAAGGGAAAAGTGAGGTGATAAAAGGCAATGGCTTGATGACCAAATATTAATTTGACTTTGTTTTATCTTTGAATAAATTATGTTATGATAGTAGATGTTCTTTTTTCCCTCTTAACATTTTTTTAAGAAAATATGTAGGTGCCTAATACTTTTGGCCAAGGCTGTATAACACTCTGAGGCTTCTTAGTTTTTAATATTTAATAAGTCTATTTTGTAATGGAGGAAGAAGAAATTTTGTGTGTATTAGATGGGAGGGAAGATTGGCACAATGGTGCGAATTCCTTCCCAAACATCACGTTTTCTGGTGAGGAGGAATATCAATGACCTCATCCTGCCCTTACTAACGAAAAAGATTTTTTTCATTTGTATTTTACTCCTGAGTTTATTCAACATATTGTTTTTGAAACTAATTAATAATAAATCGGATTTTGTTATTAAAAAGATGCATGTCTGTTAAATCCCGTTGGCAGAAAACTATACAGACCACCAGAGCGCGATATTAACAAACGGACAAGGATTAATGGTAAGGGTTGTTTATGCATAGGACTGTGCGGCCATTCATGAAATCAAGAGTGGGACCGTAAAGGTTTAAATAAAAAAAAAAAATGAAAGAGATTCCTTCTTTTTAAAAAAACCCTGAATACTTTTTCTTTTATTTATGCTTAATAATAAATGCAATGATATTCATTCATATTTATACTTCTTTTTTGTATGAGCTATTCAATCATGTCCATACTAAACATCCAACGTGAAAACTTAAATTCCTAAACTAGATTCTCTTTTCACTAGTTCCTCAAGATGAGGAAGACGAATGTGAGCTGGCTTATTCCGCAGCAGTTTGCAAAATCAAAACTTGGAATGAGGTAAAACACTTTTTTAAAATATACCATTATTTTTTAAGATGTAACATAATTTTATCATGATATAAATATGTTTATTTTTCAGCTTGGTGTTCCTCAAGGAGTGTTGGACAAGTAATGAAATAGGGAATCTTATCTTATCAACATTGAAGAAGAATATAAAACAAGCACATGGATTTTAGTGGAAATTTGTGGCACTGCTTATGAATCAATTATTAATAAATGAATTGGATTGATGATCTAATATTATTTTGATCCTTAAATATATTACTACTTTCACTACCTATATATGAAATATATACTAAGGAAAAGTATTGTGATCGTGAAAAATTTCGACTTCCGGTTTTCAACGGAAATACACGTTTTAGGGTCCCCTGAGTCCAAATAACCAAGTCCCACGAAATGGTCTGTGTGTGTGAACAGACTAGATCAAAAACTATATACTGTGCGAACTTGAAATTGGGTATTTAGTGTATGTATATGCCCGCGAGGTGACAGCAACAATTTCATAAAAATTGGTCAAACGGAGGGGGTACTTTATTTAATAACTTTTTACGTTTTTTTTTTTTCGATTTTCTCAAAAACGGCTCTAACGATTTTGATTAAACTGAGTATTTCATCTATTAATATGCCCCAGATATGACTTCAAAAATTACATCAAAATTGATGGACTGGGGGGGGGGGCACTTTACTTAATAAATTTTGTCTCATTTTCACATGTTTTTTTTTTTATTTACCCAAAAACGACTGTAACGATTTTGATCAAACTGGGTATTTGATGTATGTGTATGCTGTTGATATATTGTTATATGTCGATAGATCGATATTAGTCAGAGTGAGATCATGTGGTATTATGTATAAAAAAGTCAGTAATAAAAAGGTTTTCTTACATAGTTGAAATGCGTTCTTTTTTTATAACACTAATTAAACAACATGGTGTCAGGTGAAAATAAAATTGAGATGGACTTAACGTTGAATTCAACGTCTTCAACCATGTCTCACTCAAGCATCAGTGGTTTAAGTGGAATTACGCAGCTAAGAATTGACGATGATAATAATACTGTAGCATGGAAAAGTTGGTATCAAAAGTTTGATTTTTTTATTACAGCAGGAGATCTGGAAGGAGCTACGGATAAAAGAAAGATTGCTTTGCTACTGCATGCTATAGGGGACAAAGGTATAGAAATATATAATTCGTTTAATTTATCAGAAAAAGATAAAACATTTACTAATGTTGTGAAATTATTTGAAGATCATTTTATTCCAAAAAAGAATGTCACGGTAGAACGATACAAATTTTTTACTAGAGCACAATTTCCGAATGAATCTCTTAATAATTTTTTAACAGATTTGAACAATAAAAGTCTAACCTGTGACTTCGGGACTATGAGGGAAGAATTAGTAAAAGATATTTTGATTGTTGGTATTAATGATCCGTCTCTTAAGGAGCGATTGCTTCGGGAAGAAGATTTAACGCTACAAAAGGCCATTACGATTTGCAAAGCTGCTGAGTTATCACAGAAGCGGATGCGTGAATTAAGCAATGTTGATAAGGATTCGACTGTGTTTCAAGTGGTGAGAAAACAAGACGAGGTTAAGAAAAAAGAGACACAGCAATTTCAATCACAACTGCAGCCAAGATCAAATAAAAAATGTTATAGGTGTGGCAATTACTGGGATTCTTTACATAATTGCTCAGCCATCGGCCAAACTTGTAAAAAATGTGGTCTTAAAAATCATTTTGCTCGTGTGTGTCGCAATACATCAAATCAGAAGCAGATTCATGATGTACAGGTAGGAGAAGGTGACTGTTTTTTCATCGGAAGCTTAGAAAGCAGTTTTGCACCAAAGGATTGGTTTGAGACTATCGAAATTAATGGAAAAATGATACTCGCAAAATTGGACTCCGGGGCTCAGGTAAACTGTTTATCACTAAATACGTTTAAAGAATTAAATTTGAGTCAGAATGATATTCATAATTCCAAGATTAAACTGACCACTTTGGATAGCAAGGTTGTAGATACAATTGGTACGTGTAAGATCAAATGTTTTCTTACTAATGGGAAGTCGGCTATTATCGATTTTGTTATTATAAAAGTTCCATGCATTACAATACTAGGGCTTCAGTCTTGCGTTGAATTAGATTTGATTAGAAGAAATATCGTAAATATTGATTTTATTAAAGGTTATAACTACGATAACCTTATTGAGAAATATAAACATTTATTTCAAGGAATAGGGTGCTTCAGTCAGAAGTACACTATTTGTTTGAAGAAAGATGCACGACCAAGAGTTGAACCTCCACGTCGTATTCCGTTAGCACTAGAAAAGCCATTCAAACAGGAATTGGATAAGATGTGTAGTTTAAACATTATTGAAAAAATCGATACTCCAGTAGAATGGTCTAATTCTATTGTTATCGTAAAGAAAAAGAATAACCAACTACGCATATGTCTAGATCCAAGATATTTAAATCAGTGTATAATAAGGCAACAGAAGCTGTTGCCAACTGTTGATGACATTATTGAAAAATTAGCAAGCGCCAGATACTTTACTACTTTAGACTGCAATAGTGGGTTTTGGACAGTTCAATTGGATGAGGCCAGTTCTCGATTATGCACGTTTTCAACACCTTTCGGTAAGTACAAGTTTAAAAGATTACCTTTTGGCTTATGTGTTTCAACAGAAGCTTTTCAGGAACGCATGGAAAAGGCATTTAAGGATGTAGAAGGAGTAGCGATATATGTGGATGATCTCGTAATTTACGCTGACTCCATTGAAGAACATGATAGAAGATTAAAAAAGGTATTGGAGGTTGCTAATTCACATAACATACGATTTAATTTAGAGAAGTCAAAATTTGGAAAAGAAGAGATAAAATTTTTAGGAATGATAGTTAATAAAAACGGGATTTCACCGGATCCTTCAAAAGTTGCGGCTATTACTGAAATAAAGTCATTAAAAGATAGAAAAGATTTAGAGAGATTTCTTGGATTGACAAATTATTTATCAAAATTCATTACAAACTATTCAGACATTACCGCGCCATTGCGTGAATTGGTTAAGAAAGACAACGAGTTCTGCTGGGAAATTTTACATGAAAACGCATTTAACAAATTAAAAGAGTGTCTGGTAAAAGCTCCTGTGTTGCAAATATTCAACCCCAACAAGGAGATAACGATTTCGGTGGACGCCAGCTCAGAAGGCGTTGGAGCTTGCCTATTGCAAGAAGGAAAACCAGTCTGTTATGCTTCAAAGGCATTAACGGATTATCAAAAACGGTATGCACAGGTTGAAAGAGAAATGTTTGCGATAGTATTTGGATGCAAACGTTTCCACAAATATATTTTAGGACGTCGCATATTAATTGAAACGGATCATTCAGCATTGGAGGCATTGTTTAAAAAACCTTTGAATTTAGCACCTTTACGCATACAAAGAATGATGTTGAAAGTACAAGGTTATGACATTGAAGTTAAATATGTCCCAGGTAGATACATGTTTGTTTCAGATTTCCTTAGCCGATCTTTCATTTCTTCAACCGAGAATGATGAGGTTGATGATCAAGAGATTCACAACGAAATAGTCTGCCACGTGAATGCTACATTACACCACCTACCGATATCTGACAATAGGAAAGCTCTGTTTAAACTGAAAACTTCTGAAGACGAGGTACTCTTAATTCTCAAGCAATATATTCAACATGGATGGCCCTCAAACAAGACAAATGTAAGTGAACTAGTTGTACCATTTTGGAACATAAGAGATGAATTATCAGTAATTGATGGCATTGTTTTTAAAAACGATAAAATCGTAGTTCCTCATAGTTTGCAAAGAATGATACTTCAGTCCATTCATGAAGGCCATTTTGGCTATCAGACTTGCATAAATCGAGCTAAACCCTTGGTATATTGGCCTAACATGAGATCAGAAATAAAAAATCTTTGTCAAAATTGTCAAACATGTGCTACTTATAGGGCAAGTAATTCTAAACAACCGATAGTGTTTCATGACATCCCTATGTTTCCGTGGTTAAAATTAGGTGCTGATCTATTTGAATTCAATAAAAACAATTATGTTATACTTACAGATTATTACAGCAAATATATAGAACTTGCGAGGTTGGAAGATTTACGCTCTATTACGGTGATAAAACACATGAAATCAATCATAGCTCGACATGGAATTCCTCTGGAAATTGTTACTGATAATGGCCCTCAGTTTAGTAGTACTGAATTTAAGAACTTTGTTAGTGAATACGGTTTTAATCATATCACATCATCTCCAAATTATCCCCAGTCTAATGGACAGGTGGAGTCTAGTGTAAAAATTATAAAACAAATTTTAAAAAGATGTGTTCACAGCAATTCCGATCCATATTTGGCACTTCTGAACTATAGGAACACGCCTAAAAATGGTTCGCCGTCACCAGCTAACTTATTGTTTAATCGTAATCTTAACACTACTTTACCTGCTTCGAGAGAATATTTAAAGCCTAAATTGTACTGTAGGAACAAAGAATTTGATGTAACTAGACAAGAAATTATAAAAAAGTACTACAATCGGCACACAAAAACCTTAAAGGATTTACGTCCAGGCCAGAACATATTATTTAAGAAACAAACAGACGATAAGAGCTGGACTCAAGGAAAGGTACTGCAGAGGTTAGATCCTCCTCGATCGTATGAAATCATAGATGAAGAGGGAAAGAAGTTGAGAAGAAATAGGCAACACATCATAGAAGGTAGTGGCGAACAGGAATGTTCGTCTTATGCATATGTGGACGAGGAACTGGATGAATCTAAAGACGAAGTGACAAGTGAAGGGCAAGATGATGGGAGCTATCAAACAAGATCAGGAAGAGTTGTAAAGAAACCAGAAAAACTAAACTTGTAATGGTTAAAATTTCATTTATCAATGTAAAGGTTATATAATTTCATTTATCAATGTTTATATATTATTATATGATTATATATGATTTAAAAAAAAAAAAAAAAAAAATTAAATGTTTAGGTTAAGGAGAGGAATGTTGATATATTGTTATATGTCGATAGATCGATATTAGTCAGAGTGAGATCATGTGGTATTATGTATAAAAAAGTCAGTAATAAAAAGGTTTTCTTACATAGTTGAAATGCGTTCTTTTTTTATAACACTAATTAAACAATGTGACAGCCAACATTTAATCAAAATTGGTCAAACTGAGGGGGCACTTTATTTCATAACTTTTTATCCAATTTTTTTCGATTATACAAAAATGGCTTTAAAGATTTTGATCAGATTCGTCATGTTTAATGAAAATTAGGTGTTCTGTAATATCAGGTAAGCTCTATCATTATTAAAATGTTCTGAGGGGGCTTAAATGGGGTAGGGGTCTTTTCTGTTTGTTAGTTTTTTTGTTTCTAATAAAGTAGCTTTGTTTATATGGAGAAATTAACGATATCTCGTTACGCCTAAAAATAAGAAATGGCTAAATATGAGATATGATAAAAATAAAGAAAACATATAGAAGAGAAAATAAGAAAAATATTCAGTTAACTCATAAAACTTGTTGGGCCCACTCGTGCGGAGTACGCCTTTAATGACAGGCCATTGTTCATAATTAAAGCCGTTCTGTTCATTTGAGAAGTGGCATTTAACAAAACGCAGTAATTTCATATCTAAGTAAGTTGGTAAGTGAAAGTTGTATGTTGTGAGCACGCACCAGATTTTTTATTGAACACGATGATCTATTTGCAGTCCTCTATTAAAATGTTCTGAGGTGGTTTAAATGGGGAAGGGGCCTTTTTTGTTTTCCTAAAAGTACCTTTATTTTTAAATAATTTGTTAAGTTATTATCAAACTTAAGAATTTTTTTTGTTCCTAAAAAATTTGGTTTTATGTTTATAGAAGAATATGATTTTATGTTTAACATCTATGACTTATTTAAACATACTTATTTTCATCTAATCATTCATTTCAAAACGATTAAACCTTTTAAACATTCTAAGTGAACTTTTGAGTTTATGTTTTTTGCCTTTCTAGATGATTTTGGCTTCGCTTTTTATATTTAAACACGTTAACTTTCGTTAATTCAGCAATTCTAAATGGTTAAAACTCCCAGAGCGTTCTAATTTACTAAATTAAAGCATGTACTTACAACGTGGTTTCCCAATTTTATGTTCCCGCGATGTTTTTCTTATAAAAACATTTGTGTCATCTTTTTACACTGTCTAGATTATGTTTCAATAGGTTTTTCACTGAAACCCGGCTTATTTGTGAGAATTTAAGCATTTATCACTATTGATGGTTATCCTTGCGACAGGTTACTTATTCACGTTCAAAAGCTCAAAGCACTCGCTGAGTTTTTTCTCTATTTTTTGTTTTTCTCGCTTTGAGCACTCTTAGCTGTCCAATAATGTTCAATAAAATCTAAAAGCACTTCTAATTACCAACTTTTATTTTTAATATGCTTATAATATTGAAATCTTTATATAATATTATGTTTTATTATGTATACCTATTTTTATATTTGTTATTTTATATATGATATATATTTTTTTTTGTAATGTTGTCGTTCTGAGAATATAGAGAGTGGTGTGAGCCATATTGCTATTGAATGTGGTTATTGATTTTTATCCTTACAATCCGTAGAGTAAATAAAATATTTCCTAAAGGTTATGGGCCCAGGTAATTCCCAGGTAACTTCAAGTTTTTGGGATTTGTGTTTTAGACTTTAAAGTTTCATTCAGTTATTCAATTTACTATTGTCACGGTGAAACTGTTGGGGAAGCATGGCATCAGCTTCATCAATCATTAGGTTCGTTCCAAGTTCATTTTTCTAGCTGTTTTCTGGTAATTCGCTGATAAGTTAGTGCGCATGTCTGGTAAGATAACCATCAGAAATTTTAAGCTCACTTGGAACGCTTTTCTTACGACTTTCTGATAGATAGGTTCTTCTCCATCGGGCAAGGTTATCTCTCCTGCTAACCTAGTCGCTTTACTTTAGTCTTTTTCAAGTATTTAAGTATTATTCCGGAATATTTGATTCATCAATGTAAATTTAGATTGGGTGGGGTTTGTTCTAAGTTTATTAAATTCACTAGTAAATTAGAATCATTTACTATCTTCATTGGGTTCATGATTTTTGACATTTCTTTTCATTTTATTGATTGACACATCATTTACTGCATCCGATATCTTAATTTTTAATCAAATAAAATGTTTTGATTTAGGGTTAGCCATTGTATCATGCAGTGATATTCAATAAACACAAAACTCTGGTAGTTGATTTTAGACACAATTCCCAACAAAAAGTTAATTTGATGCCTAATCCTGTTTTGATTGAAAAATATATAAAAAAAAAAATTCTTAAGAGGGTTTAGGTTCTTATTGAATATTTAAGGGCTGCTTAAATTTTTGAAAGATTATTGAAGTTTTAGTCTAATATCTTAAAATAGACATAAAACATATATGAATTGTACTCATTGTTAAAAGGGAAATCTGAAGATATAATTAAGTTGAGATGTGATACTCAGTATCTTAAGATGTTTATAATTCCTCAGTACTCTGATGGAATACAGATTCCATACTCTTAGTGAGACTTATTCAGCATTAAATCTCTGCAAAAAAAGTTGATGTTTATTGAAGAATTTATTATATGATTGAATATTTGGCAAAAAAATGTGAAATGAAGTTTTGTTACTCTATTTTTTTACATTATTTGGGATTCAGTTCATAATGTCCCAACTCTGTGAATAAATTGCATTTTTCAAATAAATAACTATACCTAATTAACTAATTTATTCATAAAGATTATCCACCTTTTGATACAATTCCTGGTACCATTAATTTTATTTCATATAGCTTATACTTAGGTGCATTAACTTTTAATTAGTAATGTGGATTGATTCTAGTCATGGAAGCTCTGCTAATCTTAGGTCTCCATTTTGATAATGGAAACTAGGAACCTATTGAATGGCAAGATATATACCTATCACTACTGCAGAAGAAGAGTGCCACAATTCTCGCAACTGAAATTTTATAGAAGCACATGTTATGATCATTATTACTATCTCACAACTCCATGGAAGACTGCTAACCATTAAATATTGGATTTAAAAATCTATTTTTTCCCAGATAATATTATTTTATATCTCTTAAGCAAAGACAAAAATTTTTGTACAGTGGCAGTCTTCATCCAAAGGAGTGATACATTTGTAATATGAAGGGAGACCTTCTTTAATGAATAGAAAACACCTTTCATTTAACAAGGCTTTAATAAGCATTAAATTGCTATATAGAATTGAATACAAAATACATGATTACAACATAAAATTAATAATTACTAAGCATTTGATAACAAAAAGATATATGGGTGATTCTAAAATTATGATGGTATTTGTGTCACAACGTGATCAGTTGACAACCGCCTGAAGGAGTTTTAAATTTTGTTTTCTATTTATTACCTCATTGGTTAGGAACACTGCTATCTAATTTTCAAGCGCCTAAAGGCAGGATGACATTCACTAAAATCAACAACAAAGCTCTTTTTGTCTGTCACAAAGTAGCGGTCATGTACTTTGAAAAATAATTAAACCCTTTTCCGTCACAATAATTCTAATAACTCAGGCACCAATCTTATCAGCGAACTTTCAGGATGCAAAAGAAAATTGGCAGGGGTATAGGCAAAGTACAACAGCTTTTCTCTTTGTCACATAGTTGTGAGGTCACTCACTAGCTAGTTTTTTAAAAACCCACCAATCCCTCATAAAATGGAATTTAGTGATGGGAACATTTGGTTATGAACCTGACTATAAGTCAAGTCACATCATTTTTCCTAAATTTACTTCAGTTGCTTTCAGGACGTGGAGGAAGGTGTAATGCTAAACAATATTTTTATAGTGAGTCACTCCCTATACCTTATCAACATGATTAAAGTTAACTAAATATATACTTAACTATTATCATGTTGATATATACAAACTATATATATACTTTATTTATTACAGTTTTATAGACCTATCAAATCTCTTCACAGCCATAACCTCCTTTTAGTAAATTTTGTACCAGTTTTGCCAAAATTTATGATAAATGGCCAATTTGTCACTCCCTAGTCTGATAGTGATTTTGTTTTAGCTAGGGAGTGACAATGTTGGTCAGGGAGAGACTTGCAATTAAATTTATAATTTTGTTATGTTGATTAATAATCATTGTCAGTTCAGAGTTGTTTTTCGATTAAGTATGCATATCTTATAGCTTCCCCACTCCCCTCAAACCGCCAAATAAACTTTTGTTTCAATAGTTAACTTTCAGTTCTTTAATTATTTTGATGGTAGGGATCGAACTCATTAAATCTCTATAAGAACGAGATTGACTTTAGACTAGACTTTGAAATTTAGATAATTCTTTTTGAGATTTAAATTAATATAATAATGTCATATGTTACATTTTGTCACTCCCTAGAACATTACTTTTTCTGAAAATCATTATCTCGAAAACTATGAATATAAGTGTGTGCACACTTCACATCATTGGTAAGGAGAAAGTGACCAAGCCATCTGCAACCAGAAACATAAGAAAAGATGACTTTGAAATTCCAAAAAAATTAAGAGCCAAACACCACCAAAATTTTAGAATCACCCATATCACACCATAAAAAATTCAATTATCTGTTCTGAATTTCATTGAGAAAAATATAATGCATGAAGTATTGGCATCGATAAGGATACCATTTCAATATTTAAAAAAAATGTCTTTAATTTGTGAAAAGCAAGGAAATTGCTGTGAAAATAAATTAGTGAAGGTGTGCAGTGAAGAACAAGATCTCAAAATAAAAGAAGCCTTTAGGAAAAAAATTATCTTTTATTAACAAACAAACAATTTAATGTTTACATAACTATACAGGTAACGTGTAAACGGATCCGAAAAAAAAACGTTTATGACATCAGCTTGCTGCATTAAATGGAAATTGGTCAAAATACTTTCTAGAGATGACTCCTGTTAATAAATTAGTAGTATTGCCATGTTACTTCTGGGTGTACCTTATATGGCACCATTAAGGAGTTGCCCGGATCTCAACTCAAAGGACTCCTTTGGAGTTTATTTATCATTGAAAAGCAAGTGGGGGTCGAAAGCTGGGATCAAACAAAGTATTGAAATGAAATACAAAATCCTGGTGTTTTTCTTGGCAGTCTGTGTAATCTATCTGTTGAGCTTTCTACAGCGGATATATATAAAATATTAAAAAAAAAAAATTACATATACATATATATAATATTTTTTTAACTTTAATTGATCACATTCAATGTTGAATTTTGAATGTATTTTTTGCCTTATGAAACCATTCTTCATTGTTTTGTGGCTAGTTGGATGAATAAATAAGAAAGTCTTCTAGCTCTGGAAATAAAAATATTTGTTTAAATTTTAGGAAAGAAATCAAAATTACATTCAATCAGCATTAAGGCCAAACCTGTTATTTTCTCAGCAGGAAACGTCCTGAATTCCACAATATGTTGATTTCAATATTTCAGAGATCCTAAAATAAATTAATTAGAAAATTAGAAATAAAATGAAGTATAGTAATAGAGGAAATAAAATGAAATATAGTAATATAAGAAATAAAATGAAAACTATCTTATATACCTTTGACAAATATTTTTAGTGAAAATTATGAAATTAAAATAAAATACAACCTGTTGGATCAAATAGTTTTCTGGTTCAATATTTACATATTGTCATTTATATTTTCAAAATAAGAACAAGCCGAGAAAGGAATATTACACTATCAGGAAAATATATTTGACAATATATAAAATCACTAAAAAAATTGACAAATAAAAGATCATTAGGATGGGAAATATTTGAAGAAAGAAAATAAAAGCAAATATTGAGAAATCTATTTAAAAGAGTATTGAAAATGAGTATGTGAAAGTTCATCCTCAGGATAATAATTATATAAAATAATGGAAAACAGGACTTTATTCCTTTAAAATTCACCAAGAAATTTCTGG
The DNA here is from genome assembly GCA_911387785.2 of Aelia acuminata. NCBI lineage: Eukaryota > Metazoa > Arthropoda > Insecta > Hemiptera > Pentatomidae > Aelia > Aelia acuminata. The sequence continues at coordinate 5,258,305 of OU426978.1, forward strand.
AATGCATTATATTTAATTTATAAAATTTAAATAATTAATTATGGAAGAGATAATTCTAAATATTATGTAAGAGAAAAATAAAGTGCTTACTTTTAAGGTTAGAATATTGGGATCCTGGACACAAGTTGTCATAATTGTAGCCTTCTCCACCAAGGTTAGCTGGGCTAGAAAAAAAAAATTCATTGCGCATGTCGCTGACGAGCTGTAAGAGAAAAATACGCTGACAGCTCTGGTAATAAGCAAGTGGTTATCTTACAGAATTCTGGCTGGCTTGGAACAGCTTACTAGTAATAATCTTACTGTAAGCGGCTGGGTGGGAACGCTAAAATCGTACTGCGCATGTCTCTAGCAGTTATCTTATGGTTATCTGGCTGGCTTGGAACGAAGCTATTAATTTTCCTCAGTTATCAGCTGGTAATTACTCTAATTGGAAGTTTAGAGTTGAGTGTATTCTCGGAGAGAGAGGAATTAAAGATGCTGTAGTTATTGATTTAGTGAAGAAATCTGCTAATGACAAGGAGAAGTCAGATAACCTAACCATGGATGCAAAAGCTAAATCTATTATTGTACAGTGTGTTAGTGATAAACACATTGAGTATATAAAAGATGCAACATCAGCCTATGATATGATGGACCGGCTGAAGAAGATTTTTGAAAGAAAAAGCACTCTGACTAAATTGCTCATAAGAAGGAAGTTGATTTCATTGAAGTGCAATGAAGGTACTGATTTACAAGATCACTTTATGAAGTTTGATTCGTTAATCCGTGAGCTGGAGGACACTGGAACGAAAGTTGAAGAAAGTGATAAAGTGTGTCATCTATTGTTGACCCTACCAACTGCATATGAAAGTGTAATTGTTGCTCTGGAAACTACAACAACTGATATGGACTTATATTTTGTTAAGAGCAAGTTACTTGACTATGAACTAAAAGTAACAAATAATAAAAAACTTGAAAATGAAGATAATGAGTGTTCTTTCACCACTAAAAGCAAATGTTTTAAGTGTGGAAGTGGTTCACACTTTATTGCAAACTGCCCAATGAAAAAGCAAGTTGTCTTTCGTGGAAGAGGTAGAGGAAAGTTCAGTAGACCTACACCCGGATACCATCGTGGAGAACCTGCAAACAGGGGGAATTTGGCCCAGGAAGAGGATCAGGAGATATCTTTTGTGGCATTTTCAGCTGATGTAGAAGTTTCAACAAGTGGAAGCATAAATTTTGTTCTGGATTCAGGAGCTACTAACCATTTAGTTACTGGTTGTATGGCTAAGTATTTAACAAATATTGTAAGTATTCCAAATATCAATATTAAAGTAGCCAATGGGGAAGTACTTACTGCTAATGAAAAAGGTTTATTGAGGGTTAGATCCAAAGACAGTAAATATATTTTTAATATTGAGGTTTTAATTGTTCCTAAATTAACTTGTAATTTACTTTCTGTTAGGAAAATGTTAGATGCTAATTTTAAGATTACTTTTGAGAATAATATAGGACTTATTAGCAGAAATGGCAATGTGTTGTTTGAAAGTTATTTGGTTAAAAATTTGTTTATTGTAAGATTTAAACAAGTGAATGAACATGTATGTAGTTATGTAGGTAATAATGATGTTAATCTAGTTAGTAAAGATGAAAACCTATGGCATTTACGTTTAGGTCATTTAAATAGAGCTGGCCTGAAGATATTGGGTTTACCTTTTTCGAAATCAATTTGCAATGAATGTATGAAAGGGAAGTTCACCAGATTACCCTTTGAAAGTGTTAAATATAAGAAATCTGAACGTGTGGGGGAATTTCTTTGGAGTGATGTTTGGGGTCCTGTAAAGACTCCTACTCTTAATGATGAAAAGTTCTATTTATCTATAATTGATGATTTTTCTCATTTTTGTGTGATATTCTTATTGAAAAATAAATCAGAATCAAGCTTGAAGTTGATACACTATATAAATCAATTAAATGCCGAGGGTAAAACTGTCAGCCGTTTGAGAACAGATAATGGTGGGGAGTTCTCGTCTCATGAGTTCCGTAAGTTTTGTTCTGATAATGGAATTAAGCATGAAACAACATGTGCATATACTCCGCAACAAAATAGTGTGCCAGAACGTTTCCATAGGACATTATTGAATAAAGTAAGAACCATGTTTTTAGATTCTGGGTTACCCAAGTATCTTTGGGGGGAAGCCGTGAGAACAGCTGCGTATCAGTTAAATAGGTGTCCCTCTCGTGCTATAGATAATAAAATACCTGCTGAGATATTTCAGGGAAATTTGAATTTTGATAAATTAAAAATTTTTGGCAGTAAAGCATGGGCTTATAATTTTCCTAAATTATCAAAACTTGAACCTCGAGCTAGTGAATGTAGATTTGTAGGATATGCGGGTCCGGGATATAGACTATGGAATCCTTCTACAAATCAAATAATTGTATCACGGGATGTACGCTTTGATGAATCGGATTATTTATTTAAGGATACAAGTTTTCAGGGTGAGAATGAGAATATACCTGTTGTTTTCGATGAAACTCCAGTTAGCTCTGAGGGTAATGAAGGAAAAACCAATAATTTGCATGATAATGTTTTAAGGGATAATAATGAAGAAAAAAATGCAGAAGAGAAAAGAAAGTCAGCTAGACAATCTAAACCTCCATCTTATTTAGATGATTATGAGGTAAACTCTGCCTATTGTCTTATGACATATGATGACAGTCCTAAAACATTTTCAGAAGCAATGAAGGCTGGACAGGATTGGCAGAAAGCTATTCAAGAAGAACTAAAAGCTCATGAAAAGTTCAAGACTTGGACTCCAGCACCTTTACCCGAAGGTGAGAAAGCAATTGAAACAAAATGGATTTTTTGTATTAAACATGATGGTACAAAGAAGGCTCGTTTAGTGGCCAAGGGTTTTCAGGAGGAATGTAATTATGATGTATATTCTCCAGTTGCTAAAATGGCTACTGTGAGAGCTTTATTGTCATTTTCCATAAGTAAAGATTTTGAGACGCGTCAGTTGGATATACCTACTGCCTTTTTAAATGGTACACTAGAACATGATGTTTATATTAAAACCCCGGATGGTTTAGACAGTAATTCTGATTTTCAAAAATTAAATAGAGCTCTTTATGGACTTAAAGTGGCATCTAAACGGTGGAATAATCGTTTAAATGATTTTCTTAAAAATTTTAAATTTAATCGTTCTGAAAGGGATGTATGTTTGTATTTTAAAAATAACATTTGGGTCTTAACTTTTGTTGATGATATACTTCTTGTTGGTAACAATAAAGAAATTAATGAAGTTGTTAAATTATTGAAATCGGAATTCAATGCAAAGGACATGGGAAGCATAGGAACATTTCTTGGGATGGAAATAAAAAGGGATAGCAATAATCTGAAAATATCACAAAAGATGTTAATTAACAATATTTTAAAGAAATTTAAAATGGAACATTGTAATGAAGTACAAACACCAATGGTGACTGATGCTGATCCTAATATTTCGGTCCATGTAAAAGATGTTCCTTATCGACAACTCATTGGAAGTTTAATGTATTTATGTATGATTAGTAGACCAGATATTATGTTTCCTGTTTCCTATTTGAGTCGATTCTTAGATAAACCAACAATTAGCTTATGGAAGGCTGCTAAAAGAGTACTCAAGTATCTTAAAAGGACTAGGAATTACGGCCTGATTTACAAAAAGGGAAATGATGAAAATTTAGAAGCCTACAGTGATGCAGATTGGGCTGGTGACAGGACGGACAGGAAAAGTACAAGTGGTACTGCAGTGTTCTATTATGGAAATTTAATTTCTTGGCAGTCAGCAAAGCAACAGGCTGTAGCATTATCGACAGCAGAGGCAGAGTACATTGCCGCTGCTCAGACTTCTGCTGAACTTACACATCTTCATGGCTTAATCAGTGATTTGTCTTTTAATAACCATATACCTATCCTGCACTGTGATAACCAAAGTGCGATCCATATGATAAGTAATTATGAAAACTCCAAGAGATCAAAACATATAGATATAAAGTTAAATTTTGTTAAAGATTTAGTTTCCAAAAATGAAATAAAAATTAAACATGTAGAGTCGGGTTTCAATAAGGCTGATATTTTTACCAAGGCACTACCTTTTGATAACCTCTCCTCGCAGCCCAGCGTCTCTGCTACACCAGCTTTCACCACTGAAGCTTTGTATCGTAATTATATTACTTAAAATGTTTCCTTTGATAATTTTGTATACATGTCTTTAATTAGCTGGCCAGCTACTCTTTGTAATTTAGCTATAATTAGTTATAGTCTAGCAACCTTTTATTTTTATTTAGCAGTCTTCGATTGTACATCAGCTAAAGACTCATTTCATTTCCAATTATTAATTGTCTCTGTAATTTACATGCTAAATTGTGAGCTGAGTTGGGGAACCCTGCAGAGCTGGCAGTTAGCCGAACGCAGAACACTGTTAGCCGGATCACCCGCATCAACTTGCACCTCTCAGCGAAGGACCCAGCATCTTCAGCTGTTTTCAAGAAAACTTCAAGGGTGCAGTAAAGGGCAGAGAGCAGGTCTTCGGCTGTTTCCCGGTGGTCGTCAGGGGTGCAGTAACCAGCTTCCGGCTAAATATCAGGTGAGTGCCAGTTTCTGTAACCCTAGGTTAAGGTCCACCTCCCCAGGCTTCTCTCTCACAATTCATTTGGTTACAGTTCGCAACAGTGTTGGGTTCCCCTTCAGATTTGATCAGTTCGCCGCTGTCTTAATTGCAGAAAATTGGGATCACTGGAGGAGGAGAAGAGGAGCATTATTTTTATTTTATTTTTTTTTTTTTATTTTTTTTTTTTTTTTTTTTTTTTAGTTTCGTTCACATTTCATCATTTTGATAGTTACATGTTTTTTAAGATATGTACGACTGGATACAAAGTAAATCATTTGTTTCTACCAGAGTTATTAAAACTAATTCTACCCCTTCCTGCCATTGTATGAAGAGAAGGGATGAACTGTGTTTAGGTTGATTGTGGGAGAGGAGCTGGGGAGTGTGTGCCCTCCGTTTTCCGTTCCTTGGCACTCACCTCTCCAACTCGGTATTCTACCCCCCTGGGGGTTGGGAGTGTTAAGTTTTTATCAAACTTAAGAATTTTTTTTGTTCCTCAAAAATTTTTTTTTTTTTTTAAACCTGTCTAATAGAAAAAGTGAAAAAGCTACACTAAGATCATCCCCCCAACATATTTTAAAACTCTCTTAATCAGTTGATCTTATGTTATCTTGGTCATATCACTTGTTAACGGTCATTCATGGTTAGTGAGCTTATTAATACGTTTCCTAAATGCCCTATCTCTTCCTTGAGTGACTGATCAGTGTCCAGCACAGACCCCTCAGGTAGCCCCTCAATCAAAGCCCCGTGTTTTTCCAGTACATTTCTCAAACTACAGTAGGACATAGAAATACTTGTGATATATGAGTCAAGTAATCTCATGTCATTTACAATTGATTATCACCGTACAAAATAGTTGTCGATCCCCCGGATTGGTTAGGGTCATGACCATGACCATACTGGAATAGACATGATCTATAAGTCTCACACATTTGATCATCAAATCATCGTTGGAGCTCCCTTCTATTAGTAATGCACTCCTAATTAGCATAGATAATTGCTGGTGTTTTCTCACATCCATAAACTGGAAACCGTCGTCAGAGTCTTTTATGTACAGTTCAGCTGCGTATATGGTTGCTATGTCTTTCCAGATATTGCTAGATTGGGTCTTGATCTTCTCATTAAATATAATTTAATATCCGGGTGTAAACGTTTGATGCTTCCCTCAACTAATTTACTTATCCATGTAATCAGAGTAACTACCGGTATTTCAGGGAGTCCCTGGTATTGATCATTTGTCCACCACTGAACCTCTTCAGCCATTTCTACATCAGGTTGAGTGAGTGCTGCAACAAGCTGAGAGACTATAGCTGTCCATATCTTCTTCAGTGTTGACCCTTCGATGGTATGTGTTGCCATCATCGTTAATAACCAATCTTGGGATTTTTTCACTTCCGTGACTGGCGTTGGAATGGTATAACGCCATACAGCTGTAATCTCTGCTGTAGCTCTGCTTAATGCCTCGTCCACATTCGTTGTTGACAGCTCTTTGCTCGTGTAGTACTCATAAAGAGCATAAAGTAATGCCTCGTAACGGATAAACCCCGGCACATTATCTGATTGGCGGGTTAGATACCCCGTGCAAGTGAGAGCATGATGGAGTTTTTCACGTGCCTCAGCCATCGCATGCAACCCTATAGTTGTTAGTGGGTTAGATCCTCTCATGCCCATAAGCCTCATCACAATCTTCCCTTTCCCGGGAGGCTTAGTATTCTTAACAGTATACATCCTTCGCAAATTGGTGAGCTAAATAGAGATTTATATAATTCTCGATTTGGATCGTTTTCGCACTCTTTTCTCTTTCTTCCAAGCGTAGTTGCTCTCTGTAACATCGGGAGGATTTAGGATGCTTTCCTTTGCTTTCTTACCGCTTTCTATCATATTTAACGATTAAATGTCTACTGATTCACTTTTCATAATAACTCTCTTTTGCTTTGGTTCCTATCGTTGTCAAGACTTCTTTTAGGTATTTAATGTCTCTTCCTGGTTTGAAGGTTAAACTCTGTCAGCTGAGTGCCAGTTTTTGTAATCCTAATTAAGAGCCTAAGTCTCCTTTGCGGCTATTTGTCATCGCTAGTTTCGTTCACATTTCATCATTTTGATAGTTACATGTTTTTTAAGATATGTACGACTGGATACAAAGTAAATCATTTGTTTCTACCAGAGTTATTAAAACTAATTCTACCCCTTCCTGCCATTGTATGAAGAGAAGGGATGAACTGTGTTAGGTTGATTGTGGGAGAGGAGCTGGGGAGTGTGTGCCCTCCGTTTTCCGTTCCTTGGCACTCACCTCTCCAACTCGGTATTCTACCCCCCTGGGGGTTGGGAGTGTTAAGTTTTTATCAAACTTAAGAATTTTTTTTGTTCCTAAAAAAATTTTTTTTTTTTTTAAAACATGTCTAATAGAAAAAGTGAAAAAGCTACACTAAGATCATCCCCCCAACATATTTTAAAACTCTCTTAATCAGTTGATCTTATGTTATCTTGGTCATATCACTTGTTAACGGTCATTCATGGTTAGTGAGCTTATTAATACGTTTCCTAAATGCCCTATCTCTTCCTTGAGTGACTGATCAGTGTCCAGCACAGACCCCTCAGGTAGCCCCTCAATCAAAGCCCCGTGTTTTTCCAGTACATTTCTCAAACTACAGTAGGACATAGAAATACTTGTGATATATGAGTCAAGTAATCTCATGTCATTTACAATTGGATAATCACCGTACAAAATAGTTGTCGATCCCCCGGATTGGTTAGGGTCTAGAAGTGCTTTGACCATACTGGAATAGACATGATCTATAAGTCTCACACATTTGATCATCAAATCATCGTTGGAGCTCCCTTCTATTAGTAATGCACTCCTAATTAGCATAGATAATTGCTGGTGTTTTCTCACATCCATAAACTGGAAACCGTCGTCAGTGTCTTTTATGTACAGTTCAGCTGCGTATATGGTTGCTATGTCTTTCCAGATATTGCTAGATTGGGTCTTGATCTTCTCATTAAATATAATTTCGATCCATCCGGTCAAGTTCAAGATCTTAGTGTTGGTAGGCATCTCAGTTGTCATCAACGTTTGGATGAAATGATGGGCAACATGAGTGTATGCCTGTACCCAGTTTACAGCTGATACCGATTGTAAAGCAGAGTTAATGTATCCGGCTGCAATATCCACATTTGTTGCATCATATGGGATCTGATTGGTCAATTCTTCAATTTCGGAAGGGATATTTGCATTGTCACCCACGCTATCAAGGCGTGATGATCCAGTGGCATCTAATGGTGCTGCACTATCGGATCCAATATCTATCAACTGCTCACCTAGATGTGAGTTATCATCATGTTTTTGACTGCTCTGAGCACCTCTAGCCAATTTAACTTGACTCGGATGAAATAGTATATCAAAGCAAGCTCTCAAATCCCTGGAAGCCATTATCTCGTCAGATGGATTCGGATTAATTACAGGGATGTTGAATACTGGGTCATATTCTTTGACAAGCTCAAGAACATTGCCCTTTAACTCAGTAATGCGTGACTTGTAACTTAATCTTCCGTCATCATCCTGGATTGTGTTTAACTGGATCTGGTTGCAACATTGCAGAAACTCTGCCAACAACTTCAGGTAAGCTTTAGCTTGGGGGATCTCTTTATCTTGGATTTGTTTCAGCAAAGAGCTATAAGGGATTGCTTTGGCTCTTCTAGAGTAGGCTTTAGCAGTGGCTGGCCATCCTCGTCGCAATCTTATCATATCCTCCATTGACATCTCATCACTGTTGGCATCATCTCGCCTAGAGGTCAAATTTGTTTCCTCGGGATCCACATAAACAACATCATCTTCAATGGTATACTGTTTGTATCCCATGCTCATTAAGGCAGTTGCTGTATTGTCAAACAATAAAGCTGCTGATGTTTGACTCTGAGCTCTCATGATGTTCTCAAGCTCTTTGGCAACTGCTTGCTGCTTGTTAATCCCCAAAGCCCTATTTGTGATACTAGCTCGATTCGTAGATGCCTTGGATAAATTGATGTATGTTGCACCTATGCCCGCAAGATCCTTATACGAGTTTGAGTAAACTTTTGGGTATATATAATTGGCAAATGGATCTTGCATCGCATATAACATCACTGTCAACAATGAGTCAAATTGCGGCTTGGCAATGTGGCGCATGAGTGCTGTCAGAGATATATACTCGTTATCTACGACAGCCTCAGCGAAAGCAACAGCAGCTGCGATATTGTGGTTCCTGCTTTGCTCTATCATCCAACATACCGGTCTGTTATCAAGATGTGAAGCAGCAAAGTAGGTAGAGGCTAGGAATTGGTAAGCTCTCTCTCTCTCATCTTGGGTGGGCTGGTTCTTTGAAAAGTAATGTCCTATAGCGCTTACACCCGTTAAAGGATCTTCTGATATAGTCTTAGCGATGTCTGGACCCCACCGATTTCTCCTTGAATTCAACCACTGCTGTGAGACTGTTCCTGTCTTAGTCATCGCTGAGACTGCCAGGAATATTGCGCTGTTGTGCAATTTTTGAATCTCCTCCGATTCAGCGACCACTCTCATCTCCCAAAAAAGTATTCTGTCATGGGGCTTTAATTCGTTAAACCAATTCACATAAGCTGTTGCATCAAGCCTTGCAACTGTATCGTTGATTTGTTTGACAGCCTCTTGTCTTGCTGCGACTGTAGATGCTGCATTAGTCAGCACATCGATAGCAGCTGATATATCCGGGTGTAAACGTTTGATGCTTCCCTCAACTAATTTACTTATCCATGTAATCAGAGTAACTACCGGTATTTCAGGGAGTCCCTGGTATTGATCATTTGTCCACCACTGAACCTCTTCAGCCATTTCTACATCAGGTTGAGTGAGTGCTGCAACAAGCTGAGAGACTATAGCTGTCCATATCTTCTTCAGTGTTGACCCTTCGATGGTATGTGTTGCCATCATCGTTAATAACCAATCTTGGGATTTTTTCACTTCCGTGACTGGCGTTGGAATGGTATAACGCCATACAGCTGTAATCTCTGCTGTAGCTCTGCTGAATGCCTCGTCCACATTCGTTGTTGACAGCTCTTTGCTCGTGTAGTACTCATAAAGAGCATAAAGTAATGCCTCGTAACGGATGAACCCCGGCACATTATCTGATTGGCGGGTTAGATACCCCGTGCAAGTGAGAGCATGATGGAGTTTTTCACGTGCCTCAGCCATCGCATGCAACCCTATAGTTGTTAGTGGGTTAGATCCTCTCATGCCCATAAGCCTCATCACAATCTTCCCTTTCCCGGGAGGCTTAGTATTCTTAACAGTATACATCCTTCGCAAATTGGTGAGCTAAATAGAGATTTATATAATTCTCGATTTGGATCGTTTTCGCACTCTTTTCTCTTTCTTCCAAGCGTAGTTGCTCTCTGTAACATCGGGAGGATTTAGGATGCTTTCCTTTGCTTTCTTACCGCTTTCTATCATATTTAACGATTAAATGTCTACTGATTCACTTTTCATAATAACTCTCTTTTGCTTTGGTTCCTATCGTTGTCAAGACTTCTTTTAGGTATTTAATGTCTCTTCCTGGTTTGAAGGTTAAACTCTGTCAGCTGAGTGCCAGTTTTTGTAATCCTAATTAAGAGCCTAAGTCTCCTTTGCGGCTATTTGTCATCGCTAGTTTCGTTCACATTTCATCATTTTGATAGTTACATGTTTTTTAAGATATGTACGACTGGATACAAAGTAAATCATTTGTTTCTACCAGAGTTATTAAAACTAATTCTACCCCTTCCTGCCATTGTATGAAGAGAAGGGATGAACTGTGTTTAGGTTGATTGTGGGAGAGGAGCTGGGGAGTGTGTGCCCTCCGTTTTCCGTTCCTTGGCACTCACCTCTCCAACTCGGTATTCTACCCCCCTGGGGGTTGGGAGTGTTAAGTTTTTATCAAACTTAAGAATTTTTTTTGTTCCTAAAAAATTTTTTTTTTTTTTTAAAACATGTCTAATAGAAAAAGTGAAAAAGCTACACTAAGATCATCCCCCCAACATATTTTAAAACTCTCTTAATCAGTTGATCTTATGTTATCTTGGTCATATCACTTGTTAACGGTCATTCATGGTTAGTGAGCTTATTAATACGTTTCCTAAATGCCCTATCTCTTCCTTGAGTGACTGATCAGTGTCCAGCACAGACCCCTCAGGTAGCCCCTCAATCAAAGCCCCGTGTTTTTCCAGTACATTTCTCAAACTACAGTAGGACATAGAAATACTTGTGATATATGAGTCAAGTAATCTCATGTCATTTACAATTGGATAATCACCGTACAAAATAGTTGTCGATCCCCCGGATTGGTTAGGGTCTAGAAGTGCTTTGACCATACTGGAATAGACATGATCTATAAGTCTCACACATTTGATCATCAAATCATCGTTGGAGCTCCCTTCTATTAGTAATGCACTCCTAATTAGCATAGATAATTGCTGGTGTTTTCTCACATCCATAAACTGGAAACCGTCGTCAGTGTCTTTTATGTACAGTTCAGCTGCGTATATGGTTGCTATGTCTTTCCAGATATTGCTAGATTGGGTCTTGATCTTCTCATTAAATATAATTTCGATCCATCCGGTCAAGTTCAAGATCTTAGTGTTGGTAGGCATCTCAGTTGTCATCAACGTTTGGATGAAATGATGGGCAACATGAGTGTATGCCTGTACCCAGTTTACAGCTGATACCGATTGTAAAGCAGAGTTAATGTATCCGGCTGCAATATCCACATTTGTTGCATCATATGGGATCTGATTGGTCAATTCTTCAATTTCGGAAGGGATATTTGCATTGTCACCCACGCTATCAAGGCGTGATGATCCAGTGGCATCTAATGGTGCTGCACTATCGGATCCAATATCTATCAACTGCTCACCTAGATGTGAGTTATCATCATGTTTTTGACTGCTCTGAGCACCTCTAGCCAATTTAACTTGACTCGGATGAAATAGTATATCAAAGCAAGCTCTCAAATCCCTGGAAGCCATTATCTCGTCAGATGGATTCGGATTAATTACAGGGATGTTGAATACTGGGTCATATTCTTTGACAAGCTCAAGAACATTGCCCTTTAACTCAGTAATGCGTGACTTGTAACTTAATCTTCCGTCATCATCCTGGATTGTGTTTAACTGGATCTGGTTGCAACATTGCAGAAACTCTGCCAACAACTTCAGGTAAGCTTTAGCTTGGGGGATCTCTTTATCTTGGATTTGTTTCAGCAAAGAGCTATAAGGGATTGCTTTGGCTCTTCTAGAGTAGGCTTTAGCAGTGGCTGGCCATCCTCGTCGCAATCTTATCATATCCTCCATTGACATCTCATCACTGTTGGCATCATCTCGCCTAGAGGTCAAATTTGTTTCCTCGGGATCCACATAAACAACATCATCTTCAATGGTATACTGTTTGTATCCCATGCTCATTAAGGCAGTTGCTGTATTGTCAAACAATAAAGCTGCTGATGTTTGACTCTGAGCTCTCATGATGTTCTCAAGCTCTTTGGCAACTGCTTGCTGCTTGTTAATCCCCAAAGCCCTATTTGTGATACTAGCTCGATTCGTAGATGCCTTGGATAAATTGATGTATGTTGCACCTATGCCCGCAAGATCCTTATACGAGTTTGAGTAAACTTTTGGGTATATATAATTGGCAAATGGATCTTGCATCGCATATAACATCACTGTCAACAATGAGTCAAATTGCGGCTTGGCAATGTGGCGCATGAGTGCTGTCAGAGATATATACTCGTTATCTACGACAGCCTCAGCGAAAGCAACAGCAGCTGCGATATTGTGGTTCCTGCTTTGCTCTATCATCCAACATACCGGTCTGTTATCAAGATGTGAAGCAGCAAAGTAGGTAGAGGCTAGGAATTGGTAAGCTCTCTCTCTCTCATCTTGGGTGGGCTGGTTCTTTGAAAAGTAATGTCCTATAGCGCTTACACCCGTTAAAGGATCTTCTGATATAGTCTTAGCGATGTCTGGACCCCACCGATTTCTCCTTGAATTCAACCACTGCTGTGAGACTGTTCCTGTCTTAGTCATCGCTGAGACTGCCAGGAATATTGCGCTGTTGTGCAATTTTTGAATCTCCTCCGATTCAGCGACCACTCTCATCTCCCAAAAAAGTATTCTGTCATGGGGCTTTAATTCGTTAAACCAATTCACATAAGCTGTTGCATCAAGCCTTGCAACTGTATCGTTGATTTGTTTGACAGCCTCTTGTCTTGCTGCGACTGTAGATGCTGCATTAGTCAGCACATCGATAGCAGCTGATATATCCGGGTGTAAACGTTTGATGCTTCCCTCAACTAATTTACTTATCCATGTAATCAGAGTAACTACCGGTATTTCAGGGAGTCCCTGGTATTGATCATTTGTCCACCACTGAACCTCTTCAGCCATTTCTACATCAGGTTGAGTGAGTGCTGCAACAAGCTGAGAGACTATAGCTGTCCATATCTTCTTCAGTGTTGACCCTTCGATGGTATGTGTTGCCATCATCGTTAATAACCAATCTTGGGATTTTTTCACTTCCGTGACTGGCGTTGGAATGGTATAACGCCATACAGCTGTAATCTCTGCTGTAGCTCTGCTGAATGCCTCGTCCACATTCGTTGTTGACAGCTCTTTGCTCGTGTAGTACTCATAAAGAGCATAAAGTAATGCCTCGTAACGGATGAACCCCGGCACATTATCTGATTGGCGGGTTAGATACCCCGTGCAAGTGAGAGCATGATGGAGTTTTTCACGTGCCTCAGCCATCGCATGCAACCCTATAGTTGTTAGTGGGTTAGATCCTCTCATGCCCATAAGCCTCATCACAATCTTCCCTTTCCCGGGAGGCTTAGTATTCTTAACAGTATACATCCTTCGCAAATTGGTGAGCTAAATAGAGATTTATATAATTCTCGATTTGGATCGTTTTCGCACTCTTTTCTCTTTCTTCCAAGCGTAGTTGCTCTCTGTAACATCGGGAGGATTTAGGATGCTTTCCTTTGCTTTCTTACCGCTTTCTATCATATTTAACGATTAAATGTCTACTGATTCACTTTTCATAATAACTCTCTTTTGCTTTGGTTCCTATCGTTGTCAAGACTTCTTTTAGGTATTTAATGTCTCTTCCTGGTTTGAAGGTTAAACTCTGTCAGCTGAGTGCCAGTTTTTGTAATCCTAATTAAGAGCCTAAGTCTCCTTTGCGGCTATTTGTCATCGCTAGTTTCGTTCACATTTCATCATTTTGATAGTTACATGTTTTTTAAGATATGTACGACTGGATACAAAGTAAATCATTTGTTTCTACCAGAGTTATTAAAACTAATTCTACCCCTTCCTGCCATTGTATGAAGAGAAGGGATGAACTGTGTTTAGGTTGATTGTGGGAGAGGAGCTGGGGAGTGTGTGCCCTCCGTTTTCCGTTCCTTGGCACTCACCTCTCCAACTCGGTATTCTACCCCCCTGGGGGTTGGGAGTGTTAAGTTTTTATCAAACTTAAGAATTTTTTTTGTTCCTAAAAAATTTTTTTTTTTTTTTAAAACATGTCTAATAGAAAAAGTGAAAAAGCTACACTAAGATCATCCCCCCAACATATTTTAAAACTCTCTTAATCAGTTGATCTTATGTTATCTTGGTCATATCACTTGTTAACGGTCATTCATGGTTAGTGAGCTTATTAATACGTTTCCTAAATGCCCTATCTCTTCCTTGAGTGACTGATCAGTGTCCAGCACAGACCCCTCAGGTAGCCCCTCAATCAAAGCCCCGTGTTTTTCCAGTACATTTCTCAAACTACAGTAGGACATAGAAATACTTGTGATATATGAGTCAAGTAATCTCATGTCATTTACAATTGGATAATCACCGTACAAAATAGTTGTCGATCCCCCGGATTGGTTAGGGTCTAGAAGTGCTTTGACCATACTGGAATAGACATGATCTATAAGTCTCACACATTTGATCATCAAATCATCGTTGGAGCTCCCTTCTATTAGTAATGCACTCCTAATTAGCATAGATAATTGCTGGTGTTTTCTCACATCCATAAACTGGAAACCGTCGTCAGTGTCTTTTATGTACAGTTCAGCTGCGTATATGGTTGCTATGTCTTTCCAGATATTGCTAGATTGGGTCTTGATCTTCTCATTAAATATAATTTCGATCCATCCGGTCAAGTTCAAGATCTTAGTGTTGGTAGGCATCTCAGTTGTCATCAACGTTTGGATGAAATGATGGGCAACATGAGTGTATGCCTGTACCCAGTTTACAGCTGATACCGATTGTAAAGCAGAGTTAATGTATCCGGCTGCAATATCCACATTTGTTGCATCATATGGGATCTGATTGGTCAATTCTTCAATTTCGGAAGGGATATTTGCATTGTCACCCACGCTATCAAGGCGTGATGATCCAGTGGCATCTAATGGTGCTGCACTATCGGATCCAATATCTATCAACTGCTCACCTAGATGTGAGTTATCATCATGTTTTTGACTGCTCTGAGCACCTCTAGCCAATTTAACTTGACTCGGATGAAATAGTATATCAAAGCAAGCTCTCAAATCCCTGGAAGCCATTATCTCGTCAGATGGATTCGGATTAATTACAGGGATGTTGAATACTGGGTCATATTCTTTGACAAGCTCAAGAACATTGCCCTTTAACTCAGTAATGCGTGACTTGTAACTTAATCTTCCGTCATCATCCTGGATTGTGTTTAACTGGATCTGGTTGCAACATTGCAGAAACTCTGCCAACAACTTCAGGTAAGCTTTAGCTTGGGGGATCTCTTTATCTTGGATTTGTTTCAGCAAAGAGCTATAAGGGATTGCTTTGGCTCTTCTAGAGTAGGCTTTAGCAGTGGCTGGCCATCCTCGTCGCAATCTTATCATATCCTCCATTGACATCTCATCACTGTTGGCATCATCTCGCCTAGAGGTCAAATTTGTTTCCTCGGGATCCACATAAACAACATCATCTTCAATGGTATACTGTTTGTATCCCATGCTCATTAAGGCAGTTGCTGTATTGTCAAACAATAAAGCTGCTGATGTTTGACTCTGAGCTCTCATGATGTTCTCAAGCTCTTTGGCAACTGCTTGCTGCTTGTTAATCCCCAAAGCCCTATTTGTGATACTAGCTCGATTCGTAGATGCCTTGGATAAATTGATGTATGTTGCACCTATGCCCGCAAGATCCTTATACGAGTTTGAGTAAACTTTTGGGTATATATAATTGGCAAATGGATCTTGCATCGCATATAACATCACTGTCAACAATGAGTCAAATTGCGGCTTGGCAATGTGGCGCATGAGTGCTGTCAGAGATATATACTCGTTATCTACGACAGCCTCAGCGAAAGCAACAGCAGCTGCGATATTGTGGTTCCTGCTTTGCTCTATCATCCAACATACCGGTCTGTTATCAAGATGTGAAGCAGCAAAGTAGGTAGAGGCTAGGAATTGGTAAGCTCTCTCTCTCTCATCTTGGGTGGGCTGGTTCTTTGAAAAGTAATGTCCTATAGCGCTTACACCCGTTAAAGGATCTTCTGATATAGTCTTAGCGATGTCTGGACCCCACCGATTTCTCCTTGAATTCAACCACTGCTGTGAGACTGTTCCTGTCTTAGTCATCGCTGAGACTGCCAGGAATATTGCGCTGTTGTGCAATTTTTGAATCTCCTCCGATTCAGCGACCACTCTCATCTCCCAAAAAAGTATTCTGTCATGGGGCTTTAATTCGTTAAACCAATTCACATAAGCTGTTGCATCAAGCCTTGCAACTGTATCGTTGATTTGTTTGACAGCCTCTTGTCTTGCTGCGACTGTAGATGCTGCATTAGTCAGCACATCGATAGCAGCTGATATATCCGGGTGTAAACGTTTGATGCTTCCCTCAACTAATTTACTTATCCATGTAATCAGAGTAACTACCGGTATTTCAGGGAGTCCCTGGTATTGATCATTTGTCCACCACTGAACCTCTTCAGCCATTTCTACATCAGGTTGAGTGAGTGCTGCAACAAGCTGAGAGACTATAGCTGTCCATATCTTCTTCAGTGTTGACCCTTCGATGGTATGTGTTGCCATCATCGTTAATAACCAATCTTGGGATTTTTTCACTTCCGTGACTGGCGTTGGAATGGTATAACGCCATACAGCTGTAATCTCTGCTGTAGCTCTGCTTAATGCCTCGTCCACATTCGTTGTTGACAGCTCTTTGCTCGTGTAGTACTCATAAAGAGCATAAAGTAATGCCTCGTAACGGATAAACCCCGGCACATTATCTGATTGGCGGGTTAGATACCCCGTGCAAGTGAGAGCATGATGGAGTTTTTCACGTGCCTCAGCCATCGCATGCAACCCTATAGTTGTTAGTGGGTTAGATCCTCTCATGCCCATAAGCCTCATCACAATCTTCCCTTTCCCGGGAGGCTTAGTATTCTTAACAGTATACATCCTTCGCAAATTGGTGAGCTAAATAGAGATTTATATAATTCTCGATTTGGATCGTTTTCGCACTCTTTTCTCTTTCTTCCAAGCGTAGTTGCTCTCTGTAACATCGGGAGGATTTAGGATGCTTTCCTTTGCTTTCTTACCGCTTTCTATCATATTTAACGATTAAATGTCTACTGATTCACTTTTCATAATAACTCTCTTTTGCTTTGGTTCCTATCGTTGTCAAGACTTCTTTTAGGTATTTAATGTCTCTTCCTGGTTTGAAGGTTAAACTCTGTCAGCTGAGTGCCAGTTTTTGTAATCCTAATTAAGAGCCTAAGTCTCCTTTGCGGCTATTTGTCATCGCTAGTTTCGTTCACATTTCATCATTTTGATAGTTACATGTTTTTTAAGATATGTACGACTGGATACAAAGTAAATCATTTGTTTCTACCAGAGTTATTAAAACTAATTCTACCCCTTCCTGCCATTGTATGAAGAGAAGGGATGAACTGTGTTTAGGTTGATTGTGGGAGAGGAGCTGGGGAGTGTGTGCCCTCCGTTTTCCGTTCCTTGGCACTCACCTCTCCAACTCGGTATTCTACCCCCCTGGGGGTTGGGAGTGTTAAGTTTTTATCAAACTTAAGAATTTTTTTTGTTCCTAAAAAATTTTTTTTTTTTTTTAAAACATGTCTAATAGAAAAAGTGAAAAAGCTACACTAAGATCATCCCCCCAACATATTTTAAAACTCTCTTAATCAGTTGATCTTATGTTATCTTGGTCATATCACTTGTTAACGGTCATTCATGGTTAGTGAGCTTATTAATACGTTTCCTAAATGCCCTATCTCTTCCTTGAGTGACTGATCAGTGTCCAGCACAGACCCCTCAGGTAGCCCCTCAATCAAAGCCCCGTGTTTTTCCAGTACATTTCTCAAACTACAGTAGGACATAGAAATACTTGTGATATATGAGTCAAGTAATCTCATGTCATTTACAATTGGATAATCACCGTACAAAATAGTTGTCGATCCCCCGGATTGGTTAGGGTCTAGAAGTGCTTTGACCATACTGGAATAGACATGATCTATAAGTCTCACACATTTGATCATCAAATCATCGTTGGAGCTCCCTTCTATTAGTAATGCACTCCTAATTAGCATAGATAATTGCTGGTGTTTTCTCACATCCATAAACTGGAAACCGTCGTCAGTGTCTTTTATGTACAGTTCAGCTGCGTATATGGTTGCTATGTCTTTCCAGATATTGCTAGATTGGGTCTTGATCTTCTCATTAAATATAATTTCGATCCATCCGGTCAAGTTCAAGATCTTAGTGTTGGTAGGCATCTCAGTTGTCATCAACGTTTGGATGAAATGATGGGCAACATGAGTGTATGCCTGTACCCAGTTTACAGCTGATACCGATTGTAAAGCAGAGTTAATGTATCCGGCTGCAATATCCACATTTGTTGCATCATATGGGATCTGATTGGTCAATTCTTCAATTTCGGAAGGGATATTTGCATTGTCACCCACGCTATCAAGGCGTGATGATCCAGTGGCATCTAATGGTGCTGCACTATCGGATCCAATATCTATCAACTGCTCACCTAGATGTGAGTTATCATCATGTTTTTGACTGCTCTGAGCACCTCTAGCCAATTTAACTTGACTCGGATGAAATAGTATATCAAAGCAAGCTCTCAAATCCCTGGAAGCCATTATCTCGTCAGATGGATTCGGATTAATTACAGGGATGTTGAATACTGGGTCATATTCTTTGACAAGCTCAAGAACATTGCCCTTTAACTCAGTAATGCGTGACTTGTAACTTAATCTTCCGTCATCATCCTGGATTGTGTTTAACTGGATCTGGTTGCAACATTGCAGAAACTCTGCCAACAACTTCAGGTAAGCTTTAGCTTGGGGGATCTCTTTATCTTGGATTTGTTTCAGCAAAGAGCTATAAGGGATTGCTTTGGCTCTTCTAGAGTAGGCTTTAGCAGTGGCTGGCCATCCTCGTCGCAATCTTATCATATCCTCCATTGACATCTCATCACTGTTGGCATCATCTCGCCTAGAGGTCAAATTTGTTTCCTCGGGATCCACATAAACAACATCATCTTCAATGGTATACTGTTTGTATCCCATGCTCATTAAGGCAGTTGCTGTATTGTCAAACAATAAAGCTGCTGATGTTTGACTCTGAGCTCTCATGATGTTCTCAAGCTCTTTGGCAACTGCTTGCTGCTTGTTAATCCCCAAAGCCCTATTTGTGATACTAGCTCGATTCGTAGATGCCTTGGATAAATTGATGTATGTTGCACCTATGCCCGCAAGATCCTTATACGAGTTTGAGTAAACTTTTGGGTATATATAATTGGCAAATGGATCTTGCATCGCATATAACATCACTGTCAACAATGAGTCAAATTGCGGCTTGGCAATGTGGCGCATGAGTGCTGTCAGAGATATATACTCGTTATCTACGACAGCCTCAGCGAAAGCAACAGCAGCTGCGATATTGTGGTTCCTGCTTTGCTCTATCATCCAACATACCGGTCTGTTATCAAGATGTGAAGCAGCAAAGTAGGTAGAGGCTAGGAATTGGTAAGCTCTCTCTCTCTCTCATCTTGGGTGGGCTGGTTCTTTGAAAAGTAATGTCCTATAGCGCTTACACCCGTTAAAGGATCTTCTGATATAGTCTTAGCGATGTCTGGACCCCACCGATTTCTCCTTGAATTCAACCACTGCTGTGAGACTGTTCCTGTCTTAGTCATCGCTGAGACTGCCAGGAATATTGCGCTGTTGTGCAATTTTTGAATCTCCTCCGATTCAGCGACCACTCTCATCTCCCAAAAAAGTATTCTGTCATGGGGCTTTAATTCGTTAAACCAATTCACATAAGCTGTTGCATCAAGCCTTGCAACTGTATCGTTGATTTGTTTGACAGCCTCTTGTCTTGCTGCGACTGTAGATGCTGCATTAGTCAGCACATCGATAGCAGCTGATATATTCGGGTGTAAACGTTTGATGCTTCCCTCAACTAATTTACTTATCCATGTAATCAGAGTAACTACCGGTATTTCAGGGAGTCCCTGGTATTGATCATTTGTCCACCACTGAACCTCTTCAGCCATTTCTACATCAGGTTGAGTGAGTGCTGCAACAAGCTGAGAGACTATAGCTGTCCATATCTTCTTCAGTGTTGACCCTTCGATGGTATGTGTTGCCATCATCGTTAATAACCAATCTTGGGATTTTTTCACTTCCGTGACTGGCGTTGGAATGGTATAACGCCATACAGCTGTAATCTCTGCTGTAGCTCTGCTGAATGCCTCGTCCACATTCGTTGTTGACAGCTCTTTGCTCGTGTAGTACTCATAAAGAGCATAAAGTAATGCCTCGTAACGGATGAACCCCGGCACATTATCTGATTGGCGGGTTAGATACCCCGTGCAAGTGAGAGCATGATGGAGTTTTTCACGTGCCTCAGCCATCGCATGCAACCCTATAGTTGTTAGTGGGTTAGATCCTCTCATGCCCATAAGCCTCATCACAATCTTCCCTTTCCCGGGAGGCTTAGTATTCTTAACAGTATACATCCTTCGCAAATTGGTGAGCTAAATAGAGATTTATATAATTCTCGATTTGGATCGTTTTCGCACTCTTTTCTCTTTCTTCCAAGCGTAGTTGCTCTCTGTAACATCGGGAGGATTTAGGATGCTTTCCTTTGCTTTCTTACCGCTTTCTATCATATTTAACGATTAAATGTCTACTGATTCACTTTTCATAATAACTCTCTTTTGCTTTGGTTCCTATCGTTGTCAAGACTTCTTTTAGGTATTTAATGTCTCTTCCTGGTTTGAAGGTTAAACTCTGTCAGCTGAGTGCCAGTTTTTGTAATCCTAATTAAGAGCCTAAGTCTCCTTTGCGGCTATTTGTCATCGCTAGTTTCGTTCACATTTCATCATTTTGATAGTTACATGTTTTTTAAGATATGTACGACTGGATACAAAGTAAATCATTTGTTTCTACCAGAGTTATTAAAACTAATTCTACCCCTTCCTGCCATTGTATGAAGAGAAGGGATGAACTGTGTTTAGGTTGATTGTGGGAGAGGAGCTGGGGAGTGTGTGCCCTCCGTTTTCCGTTCCTTGGCACTCACCTCTCCAACTCGGTATTCTACCCCCCTGGGGGTTGGGAGTGTTAAGTTTTTATCAAACTTAAGAATTTTTTTTGTTCCTAAAAAATTTTTTTTTTTTTTTAAAACATGTCTAATAGAAAAAGTGAAAAAGCTACACTAAGATCATCCCCCCAACATATTTTAAAACTCTCTTAATCAGTTGATCTTATGTTATCTTGGTCATATCACTTGTTAACGGTCATTCATGGTTAGTGAGCTTATTAATACGTTTCCTAAATGCCCTATCTCTTCCTTGAGTGACTGATCAGTGTCCAGCACAGACCCCTCAGGTAGCCCCTCAATCAAAGCCCCGTGTTTTTCCAGTACATTTCTCAAACTACAGTAGGACATAGAAATACTTGTGATATATGAGTCAAGTAATCTCATGTCATTTACAATTGGATAATCACCGTACAAAATAGTTGTCGATCCCCCGGATTGGTTAGGGTCTAGAAGTGCTTTGACCATACTGGAATAGACATGATCTATAAGTCTCACACATTTGATCATCAAATCATCGTTGGAGCTCCCTTCTATTAGTAATGCACTCCTAATTAGCATAGATAATTGCTGGTGTTTTCTCACATCCATAAACTGGAAACCGTCGTCAGTGTCTTTTATGTACAGTTCAGCTGCGTATATGGTTGCTATGTCTTTCCAGATATTGCTAGATTGGGTCTTGATCTTCTCATTAAATATAATTTCGATCCATCCGGTCAAGTTCAAGATCTTAGTGTTGGTAGGCATCTCAGTTGTCATCAACGTTTGGATGAAATGATGGGCAACATGAGTGTATGCCTGTACCCAGTTTACAGCTGATACCGATTGTAAAGCAGAGTTAATGTATCCGGCTGCAATATCCACATTTGTTGCATCATATGGGATCTGATTGGTCAATTCTTCAATTTCGGAAGGGATATTTGCATTGTCACCCACGCTATCAAGGCGTGATGATCCAGTGGCATCTAATGGTGCTGCACTATCGGATCCAATATCTATCAACTGCTCACCTAGATGTGAGTTATCATCATGTTTTTGACTGCTCTGAGCACCTCTAGCCAATTTAACTTGACTCGGATGAAATAGTATATCAAAGCAAGCTCTCAAATCCCTGGAAGCCATTATCTCGTCAGATGGATTCGGATTAATTACAGGGATGTTGAATACTGGGTCATATTCTTTGACAAGCTCAAGAACATTGCCCTTTAACTCAGTAATGCGTGACTTGTAACTTAATCTTCCGTCATCATCCTGGATTGTGTTTAACTGGATCTGGTTGCAACATTGCAGAAACTCTGCCAACAACTTCAGGTAAGCTTTAGCTTGGGGGATCTCTTTATCTTGGATTTGTTTCAGCAAAGAGCTATAAGGGATTGCTTTGGCTCTTCTAGAGTAGGCTTTAGCAGTGGCTGGCCATCCTCGTCGCAATCTTATCATATCCTCCATTGACATCTCATCACTGTTGGCATCATCTCGCCTAGAGGTCAAATTTGTTTCCTCGGGATCCACATAAACAACATCATCTTCAATGGTATACTGTTTGTATCCCATGCTCATTAAGGCAGTTGCTGTATTGTCAAACAATAAAGCTGCTGATGTTTGACTCTGAGCTCTCATGATGTTCTCAAGCTCTTTGGCAACTGCTTGCTGCTTGTTAATCCCCAAAGCCCTATTTGTGATACTAGCTCGATTCGTAGATGCCTTGGATAAATTGATGTATGTTGCACCTATGCCCGCAAGATCCTTATACGAGTTTGAGTAAACTTTTGGGTATATATAATTGGCAAATGGATCTTGCATCGCATATAACATCACTGTCAACAATGAGTCAAATTGCGGCTTGGCAATGTGGCGCATGAGTGCTGTCAGAGATATATACTCGTTATCTACGACAGCCTCAGCGAAAGCAACAGCAGCTGCGATATTGTGGTTCCTGCTTTGCTCTATCATCCAACATACCGGTCTGTTATCAAGATGTGAAGCAGCAAAGTAGGTAGAGGCTAGGAATTGGTAAGCTCTCTCTCTCTCATCTTGGGTGGGCTGGTTCTTTGAAAAGTAATGTCCTATAGCGCTTACACCCGTTAAAGGATCTTCTGATATAGTCTTAGCGATGTCTGGACCCCACCGATTTCTCCTTGAATTCAACCACTGCTGTGAGACTGTTCCTGTCTTAGTCATCGCTGAGACTGCCAGGAATATTGCGCTGTTGTGCAATTTTTGAATCTCCTCCGATTCAGCGACCACTCTCATCTCCCAAAAAAGTATTCTGTCATGGGGCTTTAATTCGTTAAACCAATTCACATAAGCTGTTGCATCAAGCCTTGCAACTGTATCGTTGATTTGTTTGACAGCCTCTTGTCTTGCTGCGACTGTAGATGCTGCATTAGTCAGCACATCGATAGCAGCTGATATATCCGGGTGTAAACGTTTGATGCTTCCCTCAACTAATTTACTTATCCATGTAATCAGAGTAACTACCGGTATTTCAGGGAGTCCCTGGTATTGATCATTTGTCCACCACTGAACCTCTTCAGCCATTTCTACATCAGGTTGAGTGAGTGCTGCAACAAGCTGAGAGACTATAGCTGTCCATATCTTCTTCAGTGTTGACCCTTCGATGGTATGTGTTGCCATCATCGTTAATAACCAATCTTGGGATTTTTTCACTTCCGTGACTGGCGTTGGAATGGTATAACGCCATACAGCTGTAATCTCTGCTGTAGCTCTGCTTAATGCCTCGTCCACATTCGTTGTTGACAGCTCTTTGCTCGTGTAGTACTCATAAAGAGCATAAAGTAATGCCTCGTAACGGATAAACCCCGGCACATTATCTGATTGGCGGGTTAGATACCCCGTGCAAGTGAGAGCATGATGGAGTTTTTCACGTGCCTCAGCCATCGCATGCAACCCTATAGTTGTTAGTGGGTTAGATCCTCTCATGCCCATAAGCCTCATCACAATCTTCCCTTTCCCGGGAGGCTTAGTATTCTTAACAGTATACATCCTTCGCAAATTGGTGAGCTAAATAGAGATTTATATAATTCTCGATTTGGATCGTTTTCGCACTCTTTTCTCTTTCTTCCAAGCGTAGTTGCTCTCTGTAACATCGGGAGGATTTAGGATGCTTTCCTTTGCTTTCTTACCGCTTTCTATCATATTTAACGATTAAATGTCTACTGATTCACTTTTCATAATAACTCTCTTTTGCTTTGGTTCCTATCGTTGTCAAGACTTCTTTTAGGTATTTAATGTCTCTTCCTGGTTTGAAGGTTAAACTCTGTCAGCTGAGTGCCAGTTTTTGTAATCCTAATTAAGAGCCTAAGTCTCCTTTGCGGCTATTTGTCATCGCTAGTTTCGTTCACATTTCATCATTTTGATAGTTACATGTTTTTTAAGATATGTACGACTGGATACAAAGTAAATCATTTGTTTCTACCAGAGTTATTAAAACTAATTCTACCCCTTCCTGCCATTGTATGAAGAGAAGGGATGAACTGTGTTTAGGTTGATTGTGGGAGAGGAGCTGGGGAGTGTGTGCCCTCCGTTTTCCGTTCCTTGGCACTCACCTCTCCAACTCGGTATTCTACCCCCCTGGGGGTTGGGAGTGTTAAGTTTTTATCAAACTTAAGAATTTTTTTTGTTCCTAAAAAATTTTTTTTTTTTTTTAAAACATGTCTAATAGAAAAAGTGAAAAAGCTACACTAAGATCATCCCCCCAACATATTTTAAAACTCTCTTAATCAGTTGATCTTATGTTATCTTGGTCATATCACTTGTTAACGGTCATTCATGGTTAGTGAGCTTATTAATACGTTTCCTAAATGCCCTATCTCTTCCTTGAGTGACTGATCAGTGTCCAGCACAGACCCCTCAGGTAGCCCCTCAATCAAAGCCCCGTGTTTTTCCAGTACATTTCTCAAACTACAGTAGGACATAGAAATACTTGTGATATATGAGTCAAGTAATCTCATGTCATTTACAATTGGATAATCACCGTACAAAATAGTTGTCGATCCCCCGGATTGGTTAGGGTCTAGAAGTGCTTTGACCATACTGGAATAGACATGATCTATAAGTCTCACACATTTGATCATCAAATCATCGTTGGAGCTCCCTTCTATTAGTAATGCACTCCTAATTAGCATAGATAATTGCTGGTGTTTTCTCACATCCATAAACTGGAAACCGTCGTCAGTGTCTTTTATGTACAGTTCAGCTGCGTATATGGTTGCTATGTCTTTCCAGATATTGCTAGATTGGGTCTTGATCTTCTCATTAAATATAATTTCGATCCATCCGGTCAAGTTCAAGATCTTAGTGTTGGTAGGCATCTCAGTTGTCATCAACGTTTGGATGAAATGATGGGCAACATGAGTGTATGCCTGTACCCAGTTTACAGCTGATACCGATTGTAAAGCAGAGTTAATGTATCCGGCTGCAATATCCACATTTGTTGCATCATATGGGATCTGATTGGTCAATTCTTCAATTTCGGAAGGGATATTTGCATTGTCACCCACGCTATCAAGGCGTGATGATCCAGTGGCATCTAATGGTGCTGCACTATCGGATCCAATATCTATCAACTGCTCACCTAGATGTGAGTTATCATCATGTTTTTGACTGCTCTGAGCACCTCTAGCCAATTTAACTTGACTCGGATGAAATAGTATATCAAAGCAAGCTCTCAAATCCCTGGAAGCCATTATCTCGTCAGATGGATTCGGATTAATTACAGGGATGTTGAATACTGGGTCATATTCTTTGACAAGCTCAAGAACATTGCCCTTTAACTCAGTAATGCGTGACTTGTAACTTAATCTTCCGTCATCATCCTGGATTGTGTTTAACTGGATCTGGTTGCAACATTGCAGAAACTCTGCCAACAACTTCAGGTAAGCTTTAGCTTGGGGGATCTCTTTATCTTGGATTTGTTTCAGCAAAGAGCTATAAGGGATTGCTTTGGCTCTTCTAGAGTAGGCTTTAGCAGTGGCTGGCCATCCTCGTCGCAATCTTATCATATCCTCCATTGACATCTCATCACTGTTGGCATCATCTCGCCTAGAGGTCAAATTTGTTTCCTCGGGATCCACATAAACAACATCATCTTCAATGGTATACTGTTTGTATCCCATGCTCATTAAGGCAGTTGCTGTATTGTCAAACAATAAAGCTGCTGATGTTTGACTCTGAGCTCTCATGATGTTCTCAAGCTCTTTGGCAACTGCTTGCTGCTTGTTAATCCCCAAAGCCCTATTTGTGATACTAGCTCGATTCGTAGATGCCTTGGATAAATTGATGTATGTTGCACCTATGCCCGCAAGATCCTTATACGAGTTTGAGTAAACTTTTGGGTATATATAATTGGCAAATGGATCTTGCATCGCATATAACATCACTGTCAACAATGAGTCAAATTGCGGCTTGGCAATGTGGCGCATGAGTGCTGTCAGAGATATATACTCGTTATCTACGACAGCCTCAGCGAAAGCAACAGCAGCTGCGATATTGTGGTTCCTGCTTTGCTCTATCATCCAACATACCGGTCTGTTATCAAGATGTGAAGCAGCAAAGTAGGTAGAGGCTAGGAATTGGTAAGCTCTCTCTCTCTCATCTTGGGTGGGCTGGTTCTTTGAAAAGTAATGTCCTATAGCGCTTACACCCGTTAAAGGATCTTCTGATATAGTCTTAGCGATGTCTGGACCCCACCGATTTCTCCTTGAATTCAACCACTGCTGTGAGACTGTTCCTGTCTTAGTCATCGCTGAGACTGCCAGGAATATTGCGCTGTTGTGCAATTTTTGAATCTCCTCCGATTCAGCGACCACTCTCATCTCCCAAAAAAGTATTCTGTCATGGGGCTTTAATTCGTTAAACCAATTCACATAAGCTGTTGCATCAAGCCTTGCAACTGTATCGTTGATTTGTTTGACAGCCTCTTGTCTTGCTGCGACTGTAGATGCTGCATTAGTCAGCACATCGATAGCAGCTGATATATCCGGGTGTAAACGTTTGATGCTTCCCTCAACTAATTTACTTATCCATGTAATCAGAGTAACTACCGGTATTTCAGGGAGTCCCTGGTATTGATCATTTGTCCACCACTGAACCTCTTCAGCCATTTCTACATCAGGTTGAGTGAGTGCTGCAACAAGCTGAGAGACTATAGCTGTCCATATCTTCTTCAGTGTTGACCCTTCGATGGTATGTGTTGCCATCATCGTTAATAACCAATCTTGGGATTTTTTCACTTCCGTGACTGGCGTTGGAATGGTATAACGCCATACAGCTGTAATCTCTGCTGTAGCTCTGCTGAATGCCTCGTCCACATTCGTTGTTGACAGCTCTTTGCTCGTGTAGTACTCATAAAGAGCATAAAGTAATGCCTCGTAACGGATGAACCCCGGCACATTATCTGATTGGCGGGTTAGATACCCCGTGCAAGTGAGAGCATGATGGAGTTTTTCACGTGCCTCAGCCATCGCATGCAACCCTATAGTTGTTAGTGGGTTAGATCCTCTCATGCCCATAAGCCTCATCACAATCTTCCCTTTCCCGGGAGGCTTAGTATTCTTAACAGTATACATCCTTCGCAAATTGGTGAGCTAAATAGAGATTTATATAATTCTCGATTTGGATCGTTTTCGCACTCTTTTCTCTTTCTTCCAAGCGTAGTTGCTCTCTGTAACATCGGGAGGATTTAGGATGCTTTCCTTTGCTTTCTTACCGCTTTCTATCATATTTAACGATTAAATGTCTACTGATTCACTTTTCATAATAACTCTCTTTTGCTTTGGTTCCTATCGTTGTCAAGACTTCTTTTAGGTATTTAATGTCTCTTCCTGGTTTGAAGGTTAAACTCTGTCAGCTGAGTGCCAGTTTTTGTAATCCTAATTAAGAGCCTAAGTCTCCTTTGCGGCTATTTGTCATCGCTAGTTTCGTTCACATTTCATCATTTTGATAGTTACATGTTTTTTAAGATATGTACGACTGGATACAAAGTAAATCATTTGTTTCTACCAGAGTTATTAAAACTAATTCTACCCCTTCCTGCCATTGTATGAAGAGAAGGGATGAACTGTGTTTAGGTTGATTGTGGGAGAGGAGCTGGGGAGTGTGTGCCCTCCGTTTTCCGTTCCTTGGCACTCACCTCTCCAACTCGGTATTCTACCCCCCTGGGGGTTGGGAGTGTTAAGTTTTTATCAAACTTAAGAATTTTTTTTGTTCCTAAAAAATTTTTTTTTTTTTTTAAAACATGTCTAATAGAAAAAGTGAAAAAGCTACACTAAGATCATCCCCCCAACATATTTTAAAACTCTCTTAATCAGTTGATCTTATGTTATCTTGGTCATATCACTTGTTAACGGTCATTCATGGTTAGTGAGCTTATTAATACGTTTCCTAAATGCCCTATCTCTTCCTTGAGTGACTGATCAGTGTCCAGCACAGACCCCTCAGGTAGCCCCTCAATCAAAGCCCCGTGTTTTTCCAGTACATTTCTCAAACTACAGTAGGACATAGAAATACTTGTGATATATGAGTCAAGTAATCTCATGTCATTTACAATTGGATAATCACCGTACAAAATAGTTGTCGATCCCCCGGATTGGTTAGGGTCTAGAAGTGCTTTGACCATACTGGAATAGACATGATCTATAAGTCTCACACATTTGATCATCAAATCATCGTTGGAGCTCCCTTCTATTAGTAATGCACTCCTAATTAGCATAGATAATTGCTGGTGTTTTCTCACATCCATAAACTGGAAACCGTCGTCAGTGTCTTTTATGTACAGTTCAGCTGCGTATATGGTTGCTATGTCTTTCCAGATATTGCTAGATTGGGTCTTGATCTTCTCATTAAATATAATTTCGATCCATCCGGTCAAGTTCAAGATCTTAGTGTTGGTAGGCATCTCAGTTGTCATCAACGTTTGGATGAAATGATGGGCAACATGAGTGTATGCCTGTACCCAGTTTACAGCTGATACCGATTGTAAAGCAGAGTTAATGTATCCGGCTGCAATATCCACATTTGTTGCATCATATGGGATCTGATTGGTCAATTCTTCAATTTCGGAAGGGATATTTGCATTGTCACCCACGCTATCAAGGCGTGATGATCCAGTGGCATCTAATGGTGCTGCACTATCGGATCCAATATCTATCAACTGCTCACCTAGATGTGAGTTATCATCATGTTTTTGACTGCTCTGAGCACCTCTAGCCAATTTAACTTGACTCGGATGAAATAGTATATCAAAGCAAGCTCTCAAATCCCTGGAAGCCATTATCTCGTCAGATGGATTCGGATTAATTACAGGGATGTTGAATACTGGGTCATATTCTTTGACAAGCTCAAGAACATTGCCCTTTAACTCAGTAATGCGTGACTTGTAACTTAATCTTCCGTCATCATCCTGGATTGTGTTTAACTGGATCTGGTTGCAACATTGCAGAAACTCTGCCAACAACTTCAGGTAAGCTTTAGCTTGGGGGATCTCTTTATCTTGGATTTGTTTCAGCAAAGAGCTATAAGGGATTGCTTTGGCTCTTCTAGAGTAGGCTTTAGCAGTGGCTGGCCATCCTCGTCGCAATCTTATCATATCCTCCATTGACATCTCATCACTGTTGGCATCATCTCGCCTAGAGGTCAAATTTGTTTCCTCGGGATCCACATAAACAACATCATCTTCAATGGTATACTGTTTGTATCCCATGCTCATTAAGGCAGTTGCTGTATTGTCAAACAATAAAGCTGCTGATGTTTGACTCTGAGCTCTCATGATGTTCTCAAGCTCTTTGGCAACTGCTTGCTGCTTGTTAATCCCCAAAGCCCTATTTGTGATACTAGCTCGATTCGTAGATGCCTTGGATAAATTGATGTATGTTGCACCTATGCCCGCAAGATCCTTATACGAGTTTGAGTAAACTTTTGGGTATATATAATTGGCAAATGGATCTTGCATCGCATATAACATCACTGTCAACAATGAGTCAAATTGCGGCTTGGCAATGTGGCGCATGAGTGCTGTCAGAGATATATACTCGTTATCTACGACAGCCTCAGCGAAAGCAACAGCAGCTGCGATATTGTGGTTCCTGCTTTGCTCTATCATCCAACATACCGGTCTGTTATCAAGATGTGAAGCAGCAAAGTAGGTAGAGGCTAGGAATTGGTAAGCTCTCTCTCTCTCATCTTGGGTGGGCTGGTTCTTTGAAAAGTAATGTCCTATAGCGCTTACACCCGTTAAAGGATCTTCTGATATAGTCTTAGCGATGTCTGGACCCCACCGATTTCTCCTTGAATTCAACCACTGCTGTGAGACTGTTCCTGTCTTAGTCATCGCTGAGACTGCCAGGAATATTGCGCTGTTGTGCAATTTTTGAATCTCCTCCGATTCAGCGACCACTCTCATCTCCCAAAAAAGTATTCTGTCATGGGGCTTTAATTCGTTAAACCAATTCACATAAGCTGTTGCATCAAGCCTTGCAACTGTATCGTTGATTTGTTTGACAGCCTCTTGTCTTGCTGCGACTGTAGATGCTGCATTAGTCAGCACATCGATAGCAGCTGATATATCCGGGTGTAAACGTTTGATGCTTCCCTCAACTAATTTACTTATCCATGTAATCAGAGTAACTACCGGTATTTCAGGGAGTCCCTGGTATTGATCATTTGTCCACCACTGAACCTCTTCAGCCATTTCTACATCAGGTTGAGTGAGTGCTGCAACAAGCTGAGAGACTATAGCTGTCCATATCTTCTTCAGTGTTGACCCTTCGATGGTATGTGTTGCCATCATCGTTAATAACCAATCTTGGGATTTTTTCACTTCCGTGACTGGCGTTGGAATGGTATAACGCCATACAGCTGTAATCTCTGCTGTAGCTCTGCTGAATGCCTCGTCCACATTCGTTGTTGACAGCTCTTTGCTCGTGTAGTACTCATAAAGAGCATAAAGTAATGCCTCGTAACGGATGAACCCCGGCACATTATCTGATTGGCGGGTTAGATACCCCGTGCAAGTGAGAGCATGATGGAGTTTTTCACGTGCCTCAGCCATCGCATGCAACCCTATAGTTGTTAGTGGGTTAGATCCTCTCATGCCCATAAGCCTCATCACAATCTTCCCTTTCCCGGGAGGCTTAGTATTCTTAACAGTATACATCCTTCGCAAATTGGTGAGCTAAATAGAGATTTATATAATTCTCGATTTGGATCGTTTTCGCACTCTTTTCTCTTTCTTCCAAGCGTAGTTGCTCTCTGTAACATCGGGAGGATTTAGGATGCTTTCCTTTGCTTTCTTACCGCTTTCTATCATATTTAACGATTAAATGTCTACTGATTCACTTTTCATAATAACTCTCTTTTGCTTTGGTTCCTATCGTTGTCAAGACTTCTTTTAGGTATTTAATGTCTCTTCCTGGTTTGAAGGTTAAACTCTGTCAGCTGAGTGCCAGTTTTTGTAATCCTAATTAAGAGCCTAAGTCTCCTTTGCGGCTATTTGTCATCGCTAGTTTCGTTCACATTTCATCATTTTGATAGTTACATGTTTTTTAAGATATGTACGACTGGATACAAAGTAAATCATTTGTTTCTACCAGAGTTATTAAAACTAATTCTACCCCTTCCTGCCATTGTATGAAGAGAAGGGATGAACTGTGTTTAGGTTGATTGTGGGAGAGGAGCTGGGGAGTGTGTGCCCTCCGTTTTCCGTTCCTTGGCACTCACCTCTCCAACTCGGTATTCTACCCCCCTGGGGGTTGGGAGTGTTAAGTTTTTATCAAACTTAAGAATTTTTTTTGTTCCTAAAAAATTTTTTTTTTTTTTTAAAACATGTCTAATAGAAAAAGTGAAAAAGCTACACTAAGATCATCCCCCCAACATATTTTAAAACTCTCTTAATCAGTTGATCTTATGTTATCTTGGTCATATCACTTGTTAACGGTCATTCATGGTTAGTGAGCTTATTAATACGTTTCCTAAATGCCCTATCTCTTCCTTGAGTGACTGATCAGTGTCCAGCACAGACCCCTCAGGTAGCCCCTCAATCAAAGCCCCGTGTTTTTCCAGTACATTTCTCAAACTACAGTAGGACATAGAAATACTTGTGATATATGAGTCAAGTAATCTCATGTCATTTACAATTGGATAATCACCGTACAAAATAGTTGTCGATCCCCCGGATTGGTTAGGGTCTAGAAGTGCTTTGACCATACTGGAATAGACATGATCTATAAGTCTCACACATTTGATCATCAAATCATCGTTGGAGCTCCCTTCTATTAGTAATGCACTCCTAATTAGCATAGATAATTGCTGGTGTTTTCTCACATCCATAAACTGGAAACCGTCGTCAGTGTCTTTTATGTACAGTTCAGCTGCGTATATGGTTGCTATGTCTTTCCAGATATTGCTAGATTGGGTCTTGATCTTCTCATTAAATATAATTTCGATCCATCCGGTCAAGTTCAAGATCTTAGTGTTGGTAGGCATCTCAGTTGTCATCAACGTTTGGATGAAATGATGGGCAACATGAGTGTATGCCTGTACCCAGTTTACAGCTGATACCGATTGTAAAGCAGAGTTAATGTATCCGGCTGCAATATCCACATTTGTTGCATCATATGGGATCTGATTGGTCAATTCTTCAATTTCGGAAGGGATATTTGCATTGTCACCCACGCTATCAAGGCGTGATGATCCAGTGGCATCTAATGGTGCTGCACTATCGGATCCAATATCTATCAACTGCTCACCTAGATGTGAGTTATCATCATGTTTTTGACTGCTCTGAGCACCTCTAGCCAATTTAACTTGACTCGGATGAAATAGTATATCAAAGCAAGCTCTCAAATCCCTGGAAGCCATTATCTCGTCAGATGGATTCGGATTAATTACAGGGATGTTGAATACTGGGTCATATTCTTTGACAAGCTCAAGAACATTGCCCTTTAACTCAGTAATGCGTGACTTGTAACTTAATCTTCCGTCATCATCCTGGATTGTGTTTAACTGGATCTGGTTGCAACATTGCAGAAACTCTGCCAACAACTTCAGGTAAGCTTTAGCTTGGGGGATCTCTTTATCTTGGATTTGTTTCAGCAAAGAGCTATAAGGGATTGCTTTGGCTCTTCTAGAGTAGGCTTTAGCAGTGGCTGGCCATCCTCGTCGCAATCTTATCATATCCTCCATTGACATCTCATCACTGTTGGCATCATCTCGCCTAGAGGTCAAATTTGTTTCCTCGGGATCCACATAAACAACATCATCTTCAATGGTATACTGTTTGTATCCCATGCTCATTAAGGCAGTTGCTGTATTGTCAAACAATAAAGCTGCTGATGTTTGACTCTGAGCTCTCATGATGTTCTCAAGCTCTTTGGCAACTGCTTGCTGCTTGTTAATCCCCAAAGCCCTATTTGTGATACTAGCTCGATTCGTAGATGCCTTGGATAAATTGATGTATGTTGCACCTATGCCCGCAAGATCCTTATACGAGTTTGAGTAAACTTTTGGGTATATATAATTGGCAAATGGATCTTGCATCGCATATAACATCACTGTCAACAATGAGTCAAATTGCGGCTTGGCAATGTGGCGCATGAGTGCTGTCAGAGATATATACTCGTTATCTACGACAGCCTCAGCGAAAGCAACAGCAGCTGCGATATTGTGGTTCCTGCTTTGCTCTATCATCCAACATACCGGTCTGTTATCAAGATGTGAAGCAGCAAAGTAGGTAGAGGCTAGGAATTGGTAAGCTCTCTCTCTCTCATCTTGGGTGGGCTGGTTCTTTGAAAAGTAATGTCCTATAGCGCTTACACCCGTTAAAGGATCTTCTGATATAGTCTTAGCGATGTCTGGACCCCACCGATTTCTCCTTGAATTCAACCACTGCTGTGAGACTGTTCCTGTCTTAGTCATCGCTGAGACTGCCAGGAATATTGCGCTGTTGTGCAATTTTTGAATCTCCTCCGATTCAGCGACCACTCTCATCTCCCAAAAAAGTATTCTGTCATGGGGCTTTAATTCGTTAAACCAATTCACATAAGCTGTTGCATCAAGCCTTGCAACTGTATCGTTGATTTGTTTGACAGCCTCTTGTCTTGCTGCGACTGTAGATGCTGCATTAGTCAGCACATCGATAGCAGCTGATATATCCGGGTGTAAACGTTTGATGCTTCCCTCAACTAATTTACTTATCCATGTAATCAGAGTAACTACCGGTATTTCAGGGAGTCCCTGGTATTGATCATTTGTCCACCACTGAACCTCTTCAGCCATTTCTACATCAGGTTGAGTGAGTGCTGCAACAAGCTGAGAGACTATAGCTGTCCATATCTTCTTCAGTGTTGACCCTTCGATGGTATGTGTTGCCATCATCGTTAATAACCAATCTTGGGATTTTTTCACTTCCGTGACTGGCGTTGGAATGGTATAACGCCATACAGCTGTAATCTCTGCTGTAGCTCTGCTGAATGCCTCGTCCACATTCGTTGTTGACAGCTCTTTGCTCGTGTAGTACTCATAAAGAGCATAAAGTAATGCCTCGTAACGGATGAACCCCGGCACATTATCTGATTGGCGGGTTAGATACCCCGTGCAAGTGAGAGCATGATGGAGTTTTTCACGTGCCTCAGCCATCGCATGCAACCCTATAGTTGTTAGTGGGTTAGATCCTCTCATGCCCATAAGCCTCATCACAATCTTCCCTTTCCCGGGAGGCTTAGTATTCTTAACAGTATACATCCTTCGCAATTGGTGAGCTAAATAGAGATTTATATAATTCTCGATTTGGATCGTTTTCGCACTCTTTTCTCTTTCTTCCAAGCGTAGTTGCTCTCTGTAACATCGGGAGGATTTAGGATGCTTTCCTTTGCTTTCTTACCGCTTTCTATCATATTTAACGATTAAATGTCTACTGATTCACTTTTCATAATAACTCTCTTTTGCTTTGGTTCCTATCGTTGTCAAGACTTCTTTTAGGTATTTAATGTCTCTTCCTGGTTTGAAGGTTAAACTCTGTCAGCTGAGTGCCAGTTTTTGTAATCCTAATTAAGAGCCTAAGTCTCCTTTGCGGCTATTTGTCATCGCTAGTTTCGTTCACATTTCATCATTTTGATAGTTACATGTTTTTTAAGATATGTACGACTGGATACAAAGTAAATCATTTGTTTCTACCAGAGTTATTAAAACTAATTCTACCCCTTCCTGCCATTGTATGAAGAGAAGGGATGAACTGTGTTTAGGTTGATTGTGGGAGAGGAGCTGGGGGTGTGTGCCCTCCGTTTTCCGTTCCTTGGCACTCACCTCTCCAACTCGGTATTCTACCCCCCTGGGGGTTGGGAGTGTTAAGTTTTTATCAAACTTAAGAATTTTTTTTGTTCCTAAAAAATTTTTTTTTTTTTTTAAAACATGTCTAATAGAAAAAGTGAAAAGCTACACTAAGATCATCCCCCCAACATATTTTAAAACTCTCTTAATCAGTTGATCTTATGTTATCTTGGTCATATCACTTGTTAACGGTCATTCATGGTTAGTGAGCTTATTAATACGTTTCCTAAATGCCCTATCTCTTCCTTGAGTGACTGATCAGTGTCCAGCACAGGCCCCTCAGGTAGCCCCTCAATCAAAGCCCCGTGTTTTTCCAGTACATTTCTCAAACTACAGTAGGACATAGAAATACTTGTGATATATGAGTCAAGTAATCTCATGTCATTTACAATTGGATAATCACCGTACAAAATAGTTGTCGATCCCCCGGATTGGTTAGGGTCTAGAAGTGCTTTGACCATACTGGAATAGACATGATCTATAAGTCTCACACATTTGATCATCAAATCATCGTTGGAGCTCCCTTCTATTAGTAATGCACTCCTAATTAGCATAGATAATTGCTGGTGTTTTCTCACATCCATAAACTGGAAACCGTCGTCAGTGTCTTTTATGTACAGTTCAGCTGCGTATATGGTTGCTATGTCTTTCCAGATATTGCTAGATTGGGTCTTGATCTTCTCATTAAATATAATTTCGATCCATCCGGTCAAGTTCAAGATCTTAGTGTTGGTAGGCATCTCAGTTGTCATCAACGTTTGGATGAAATGATGGGCAACATGAGTGTATGCCTGTACCCAGTTTACAGCTGATACCGATTGTAAAGCAGAGTTAATGTATCCGGCTGCAATATCCACATTTGTTGCATCATATGGGATCTGATTGGTCAATTCTTCAATTTCGGAAGGGATATTTGCATTGTCACCCACGCTATCAAGGCGTGATGATCCAGTGGCATCTAATGGTGCTGCACTATCGGATCCAATATCTATCAACTGCTCACCTAGATGTGAGTTATCATCATGTTTTTGACTGCTCTGAGCACCTCTAGCCAATTTAACTTGACTCGGATGAAATAGTATATCAAAGCAAGCTCTCAAATCCCTGGAAGCCATTATCTCGTCAGATGGATTCGGATTAATTACAGGGATGTTGAATACTGGGTCATATTCTTTGACAAGCTCAAGAACATTGCCCTTTAACTCAGTAATGCGTGACTTGTAACTTAATCTTCCGTCATCATCCTGGATTGTGTTTAACTGGATCTGGTTGCAACATTGCAGAAACTCTGCCAACAACTTCAGGTAAGCTTTAGCTTGGGGGATCTCTTTATCTTGGATTTGTTTCAGCAAAGAGCTATAAGGGATTGCTTTGGCTCTTCTAGAGTAGGCTTTAGCAGTGGCTGGCCATCCTCGTCGCAATCTTATCATATCCTCCATTGACATCTCATCACTGTTGGCATCATCTCGCCTAGAGGTCAAATTTGTTTCCTCGGGATCCACATAAACAACATCATCTTCAATGGTATACTGTTTGTATCCCATGCTCATTAAGGCAGTTGCTGTATTGTCAAACAATAAAGCTGCTGATGTTTGACTCTGAGCTCTCATGATGTTCTCAAGCTCTTTGGCAACTGCTTGCTGCTTGTTAATCCCCAAAGCCCTATTTGTGATACTAGCTCGATTCGTAGATGCCTTGGATAAATTGATGTATGTTGCACCTATGCCCGCAAGATCCTTATACGAGTTTGAGTAAACTTTTGGGTATATATAATTGGCAA